>ML677326.1:72871938-72959226 GCA_007922305.1 Dermatemys mawii
GTCTAGGTTTCAACCAGAACACCTGGTCGAAAAGGGATCCTGGCATTCTGGTCAGCACAGCTGACTGGGCCACTAAAATCTGGTTGGCCATAGTGGCCAGCTCTGCACAGCTCCCACATGTCCCTCTGGCTCCTAGGCACTGGGGGGCTCTGCACCTGCCTGTGGTGCTGGCACATTGGCTGGGAGCCGTGGCCAATGGGAGCTACGTGGGCAACACCTGCGGGAAGTGCACAGTGCCCCCTGGCTGCTCCTCTGTCTTTAGTGGTAGGGACATGCTGGACATTTCTGGGAGCCTCCCCAGGTAAGCACTGCCCAGAGCCCGCACCCCAAACCCTGCTCCAGCCCAGTGAAAATGAGGGAATGAGTGAGGGTGGGGGAGAGTGAGCAGTGGGGGGCTGGGAGAGGCCTCAGAGAAAGGGTGGGGCAAAGGTGTTCAGTTTTCTGCAGTCAGAAAGTTGGCAACCAAAAGTGCTCAGAACCTCTGAATATAGATCTTGGTGTTTAACTTTAGACCTCGGAGTTGAAAATCTCTGAGTACTATAAAAATAGAAGAAACTCAATAAAAGCAAAATAAAGAAAGGAGAGGGAGAAGTCTCGTGGTTGCTGCTATTTATACCATGTTTCATGGAGTTGCTACCCTTGTGATTTCCTTTCTGTGACAAAAGTGTATACAATAATTAAGAGCATCTGTGCTGTCAGGAGACATATATACACACTTATGAATATGATTTTAACTTCTGAGTTGTAAACAGTTGACTCACCTCTTGTTATACCCCCACCTCTTTGAGAAGATAGAAGGAAGACTACAGATCTATATACTTACTATGCATGGGAGGCTGAAGGAGGGGAAGCAGACTATTTAAATATTGAATAGGAAAATGCCAAGACTCCATTTTCTAAACTGTTTACGTATTTTTTGTGAGGACAGAATCAGATTTCTGGAAAGATGTAGATTTGAGACACCATGGCTATGAGCAGGGAGGAAACCTGGAGGATGAATGTCTGTTCACAGAGTACTAGGACCAGCTGGTGCTACGGCTGGTATTTTTTACTTTGTCTTTGGGATGGTGATTGGGGGGGTAGGGGGAAGAGTTAAGCATTGAAGACAAGAAACAGAAGTTGTGACCAGAAAGATTCAGAATTGGTTACAGCAGCAGTCTCCACCAGCTGCCATTATAATGCGTATTGTGTACATTTGCATGGTGTAGGCTCTAATTCAGTTTTACAGTCAGAAAAGAATAGGAGGCAATCACCACAGCATCCACCACCAAACATGATAAATAACCTCTTGTTGAGATCACGTATTTAACCCAGTCAAAAGATCTGGATTGGAAAGAAGCTGACAGAAGAGCCAGGACCAAACCTAAGAAACCACTCGCATACAATTTATTTTATTTATTAAAAAAAAAAAAAATCCACACAGGAAAGTAGTTTTCTGGGTTGGTAACACTGACCCTATGAAAACAATATATATTTTTGCTTGTGTTATGTTTTTGCTTCCAGTTAAGCTAAAAGCTGCATCATAGTGGGACTGAAGAAATAAATCAATCACCCATTTTGTTGGGAACTGTGCCCAGTGAGAATGTCCTAATGTTTATAATAGTAAAAATATATCAAGCTTGACAGTGTTCAGAGAAATTAAAATACTCATTTAGGGTAAATTTTTCCAAAGGATGTAAGTGACTAGGAGCCTAAGATCCTTCAAAAGTAATTTAAGCACTTTGGGGCTAGATTTTTAATCTTTTAAACACAAAGATGCAGATAGGCACCTAGATGCTTTTGAAAATTTCTCTAAGGAGTAGGTCTACAGTGCCATAAACCCTGCCCCCACCCCACGGTTCAGAACAGTGAACTTGAGCTGTGGGGCTAAAAATTGCAGGCTAGACATTTAGGTTCTGATTGGAGATTGGGCTCCTAGACCCATCCCTCTTGTGGGGTCTCAGAGCCTGAAAGTCTACAGTACAATTTTATAGCCCCACAGACTGACCCTATGATCTTGAGTCAGCTGACCTTGACCAGCTGCAATCTTTCACCATGCTGTAGTTGTACACTACACACATAACTATAATTTTAAGATACCCAAGTCCCTTTTAAAAATGGGACTTAGCCATCTCTTAGGTAAGAGAAGGAAGAAAGCTGTTAAAACCATTACTAGGACATTAATTCTACAAGATAGAGAGTAGTTCCTTAAAGTTGTGAGCACCCGCAACTCTTACTGAAGTCAATGGTACTTGATATCACTTGGCACGCAGGATTGAGCTCAATATGTCAAACTAGTACAACTGAAAAAATGAGTTTAGAAAAATGTATTTTACCATATAGATAGTGGGAGATGGAGCCTTTGAGAGAAGTTAGTTTAGATGACTAGAGAAACATTTCTGTATTTATAAGCAAGATGCAGATATTATATACAGAAACATGGGATAAAATGCATAATGTCACTGTTTTGTTTATGTACAGATGGAAAACCACATCAGGTAGTATGCAGTTGCAATGAAATTCCTTGGTCCTTTTGCAAGTTTATCCTTAATGTGAGAAAACAAATGCATTTAATACACACACACACTTTGCTGAACCTGAAATGTAATGGTTCAGAATCTGCAACTTAACATACAGAAGGAGCCTTGCAGCATCAACACAGAAAAAACAGAGTATACGTCTCCCCCCCCCCACCCGCTTAGTTTTTTCTTGTGGTGGAAATAGGTCATCTGTAAAAATGTTTGACATTTGGACCTCTGTTATAGTAACTTCTATATTTATTTTCCTTCACAGAAAAAGGATCAAGCTTGAGTACTTGTATTTTCTCCATTGTAATGTTTACAGGACAATAAGACTGAGTGGGGTGTGTGCGCACCAAATTAATGTAATCATTGGATGGGTATAAGGGAGACATCTACTGGCTGCACATAGATATTTCTTGAGCAGATTTAATCTTTGCTAGTATTAGATGTGTTTCATTCTGAGGTATAGACATAGGACAGAAAAGAGTGAAACAGTTTGGGAAGTCCATTTGATCAAGTTAGGTTGCTAATTGTTCAAGACTTACACTCCGCAGTAAGGAAAAGAAAATAGGCAACAAAAATAGCAGCCAAAAAAAAATTAATATCACCACATTTTACGGACACAAGTAACTGAAAGGATTAGCATCACTGTTAATGACAACCCTTTCATTCTTTGTAGTGTGTGTTGAGGGAGTAATAATCCTTTTGCCAATTTAACTTACTGCAATATTATTCAGTGTAAATAAATGTCATAAAAGGAAGAAAATGCAACTTAACAGTGGTACGTAGATATATATGCCAGAAAATGGGTTTAGTCTAGAATTAAAAAGCAAGAACCAATACCCCAAGTAGGAGCTATCTAATTAGCTTTTGGGTGAATAACTGCAGCTAGTTAGAATACAGATGATTTTTCATTCAGTGGGCAATTCCACCATTTAAACAATGTTGCCCCAAATGAAACAAAAAAACCCTGAAATTTCAGAATTTCCTGCAGAACAAAAATTTTGTAAGTTTTCAGTTATAGACAACTGAAAAATTTTCAGAAATGTTGAGTACTTTTGTTTTGATAATATCAACTACATATTATGTATAAATATGAATTAATTCAATATATTAAAGTCAAATCAAATCAGTTGAAATGAAACATTGACATCAAATCAAAAGTTTAAGCTATTCTTTGATTCTGCCAATCAAAAACTTAGTCGAAATCAACATGTTCCCATGAAACACTTAATTTTGAAGAAACTGCATTTTCTGACAGAAAACGACTTTTACCAGCTCTAGTAACATTTAAAGAACTTGTTGTGAGATATTACTTTCCTACTCCCATTTCAAATTTGTCTTAGACAATTATAAGCTCTCTGGGGCAGGGACGTTTCTTCCACATGATTTGCATGCAACATCTCTGGTAGGACAATTCTTCATGCTATAAACAGAATAACCCCTACATGTATTAGTGCTTTAGAACACACACTACACATTTCAGCGATGAATATATAATGCCAGTGCTGGCATTCTTTCATCACTACAAAAATCAGACCTATACAAAAAGGTGATTGGCACATTAGAAATACCAGTTATTTGAGTACTGTTAATTGAATACATTAACTGTCAAATTTTGATATTTGTCAAACATCAAGTATGTTTTTATGGTATTCAGCAATCTTTATAGAGGACTGAAAAATGTCCACTGACTATATTCAACATATGACAATATTAATGGAATAATTTGAATATTTTTTCTAGTAATTACCAAACTCTGATAAATAGAGAACCTGACAGAAACAAATCAGAGAACTCACATTTCAAAAGCCTGGTTTAGTTCTGCACTGTAGAGTCTTAGATTATTTGTTTCTAGTAATGGCCACAATATGTTAAGTAAGATACAAATACAGAACTATAATCCACTTTTCAAGTAAACATTGCAAAAAAAGCTTTAGTATAATGTAGTCTATATAAAATTATCATCTCTTCTTTTATGAATAGTAATAAACAAGTGTTAATTTAAATGCCAGAGGTAAAATGGTTGATGTGTCGAGATAAAATTTACCTATTTCCATGGGTCTGTACCTTTCTATGAGAAAGCAGCACAGAGAGAATTGTTTCATTAATGCTGTTTGGAAGAAAATTTCTGATCCACAAATAAAAATAGTTCGAAAATAGGTTTTGCACCTTAAGAGATTCTCTCATTTTCATGTATATCAAAAATAGTCACACTGATTATATTTATAGAGATGATTTATACCCTTGACAAACTCCCAGAAGGATAAGAGAGCCTGGGTAAATTTTCAAGAACAAAGTTCTCATAGTTCAAACCAGTGGCTTATCCGGTTTGATCTGATTCTCTCTCCTGTTGGGTCTGCATCTGTCTTGTAGATTTCTTTGTCCCTTTCCTTTAAGGATGGGGAGCTGCAACAATGACTTATTTAGCCTTATGGAATGCAACCTTTTTTCCCTGTATTATGAAAGGTAAAACAAGGGGGAATTACTGTAAAAAATAAAGTCTGGTTAGTCATGTGAACGTTATCTAAGGGCACTCATGTTATAACACATAACACTGTTCTACAGTCAAAATGCTTCTGAAATAAATGTAGTCAAACTTTACTAATTTTGGGTCACTGCGAACGAAAATGATGCTTAAAATTGTTGATTGGCGCTAGTTTTCAAGATATGCTATTGGGTCAGTATATACGACCCTTGACATGGGAATGGCAGAGGATAAGTGAGTTATAAAGGGAAAGGATCTCAATTTAAAACAGACATGACTAAAATACATCTTTGACTGGATCTATGAATAAATCTATGACTGGGTTTGGACAGTACTTGCTTTTTAGGCAAAACAATGAATGATGCAATCTGAAGCTGGTATTGCGTCATGCATGATATGAATTGCATCATGTTATTCCTAGAAGTCATGGATGATGCAATCCTAACGAAGCTTACATCACTGTGCTGAGCAAATTGCCCTATATCAGCTCTAGAAATCATACATTGTCGTGCTCTCTTATTTGTCAGTGTTTGATTTTGCAAAGGGACACATTTCTGTTTAGCCAAAGTGAGCAGAGATACCTCGTACTTGTGAGAACAGTGCAGATAACTTCTGCTATGTTTGTGGTGAAGTGACTTTTGCATCACAAAAGCGCAGTATAACCACTATGGTTAAGAAAGCCTATCACCTTTATTTTGGCTGCAAAATTGAAGATCAGGACAAGAGATGGGCCCCACACATATGCTGCAACACTTGTGCAACAAATCTTCTCCAGTGGTTGAACAGGAAAAGGAAATGTATGCCTTTTGCAGTGCCAATGATTTGGAGAGAGCCAACAGATCATACCAGCAATTGTTACTTCTGCATGGTGCCTCCAGTTGAGAAAGGTGTGTGTCAAAGAAGAAAAAGTGGACTGTGCATTATCCAAACATTCCATCAGCTATACGCTCAATACTCCATGGAGAAGGACTGCTGTTACCTGATGCACCAGAATCATTCTCACTTGAGTCAGACGAGGACAAGGAAGAGGATGAAACTTCTGGTCCTGAACCATCAATGTCACAGGACCCACATTTTCTCCCATCCTCCTCCTCTGAACACCACCTCATAACACAAGCTGAACTGAATGACCTTGTCAGGGATTTGGAACTACCCACGAGTAAGGCAGAGCTGTTGGGCTCCAGACTCCAGCAGTGGAATCTCCTGGCAGGTGATGTTAGGGTTTCCATGTTCCGTGACCGTCAAAAGGATCTTGTCCCATTCTTCTTCATGGAAGGTGATCTTGTAGCCTGCAACAACATCGATGGTGTGATGGCAGCCCTCAACATCGTTCACGATCCAGATGAGTGGAGATTCTTCATTGATTCATCGAAGACGAGTCTTAAAGCTGTTTTGCTGCATAATGGCAATGTTTTGCCATCAATTCCAGTTGGTCATGCAGTCCATATGAAGGAAACCTATGACAACATGAAACAACTTTTGAGATGCATAAACTATGACCAACATCAGTGGCAGCTTTGTGGTGATTTGAAGGTTGTTGCTCTCTTCCTTGGTCTGCAGACTGGATACACAAAGTACTGCTGTTTTCTCTGCGAATGGGATAGTCGTGCAAGGGATTCACACTACATCAAGAAAGATTGGCCACTCTGACAGTCATTGGAGCCTGGGAGGAAAAGTGTTCAGCATCCACCGCTTGTTGAATCAAGGATGATTTTGTTACCACCCTTACACATCAAGCTGGGTCTGATGAAGAACTTTGTCAAGGCCATTGACAGAACACAAGCAGCTTTCAAGTACCTCCTTGGAAAATTTCCAAGGTTAAGTGAAGCTAAGATAAAGGAAGGGGTCTTTGTTGGTCCTCAGATTCGTGAACTTCTTCGAGATGATGCATTTGACCATGCACTGCGTGGCAAGGAAAAGACGGCATGGAAAGCCTTTCAGTCAGTGGCAATACATTTTCTCGCAAACAACAAGGCAGACAACTACAGGTTGTTGGTGGAAAACTTCCTCAAGGCATACAAAAGCCTTGGTCGCAACATGTCACTAAAGATACATTTTTTACACTCTCATCTAGATTTTTTTCCACTGAACTGCGGAGCAGTGAGCGACGAGCATGGCGAGCGATTTCACCAGGACATTGCAACAATGGAGAAACGGTCTCAGGGCAAATGGAGCCCATCAATGCTTGCAGACTATTGCTGGACAGTGACAAGAGATGCTCCATTTAATGAATACAAGAGACAAGCCAAGAAGCGCCGAGTAGACACTGAATAGGACTAAACTATATACATAATAGTTTTTTGCCTTTTGTTTCATAATACATTTTATTTATATAACCCCTTTGCTGATTTTTAAAGTGTCACATAAACAGGACAGGTGAAATATTATCATGTAAAGCAACCATAAACACATGAAAAGACCTAGGTTTACAATTTATGATTAAAACTCTACTATCTACACAATATACATAGACATAAAATGTAAAAACTTAAATATCTTAGAAACAGTAGCCAGTTGTTTTAATTGTCATATTTGAAATCAGCACATCAAAATACATCATAAATATCACATTTTATCTCTGAAGCAGACGACTTCTAAAAAATTGTAGACCAGTGTAATCAGATCTTTCAAGTATGAATGCCTAAAGTCAGAATGTTAAATCTTTATGTAGATTTCTAAATAAAAGAGAGGCCTGGTCTTCAGGCAATGACTTAAAAATGTCAGCAGCTGTCACTCATCTCTGGTGGAGAAGGACAGGCGGGGAATAAGTCAGATCCTTTGGTCCTTCATATTGGTGTTTGCTCTATTTGAATATTGTTCTGTGGTCTGAGGGTGCATCCCACCACACTGAATTGGTGAATGGAGTTAAATTCGACTGTTCATGTTATGAGAGGCTAGAGTCAAGCATCAACCTTCAGTTTAAATGTGCTAGCTCTACCAGACCTTCAACGAGATGCCAAAATTGTTAAGTCTTCCAGGAGAGCTGTGACAGATTAAACCAACCCATTACATGTCTGGATGACCGATATCCCATTCCCAGGCTGTTAACAACACATTGCAACCACTCAAAATGTCTGCTCTTATTCAGGTCAGGAATCCCACTTCTACAGACTGGGATGCGACACCACAGGTGATTGCATAACATTTCTTTGCTACAGCAGCTCATATTTCTGGACAAGAGCATGACTGGCCTTTAGCACCACCAGGGAGCTGAATATTATGTCTCTGCAGAGTGAAAGCATCGGCGAAAGAGTCTAACGTACATGCAAATTCAAGAGTCCATCGCTGTACCTGCTTCCTTGTCCACTTGAGCATAAATCCTGGAATAGGCTCAACAGGCTACTCTATCTTGTCCAGAATTACTACAAGTATGTAATAGCTTGGCCCGATTTCCTCCCCATGCTGTAACTAGGATAGCATTGCAGACAACAATTCATTGATCGAGTGCTGTTCCACCACAACATCTGGAGGGTGGTTTATAGTGCCTAGCCTGCACTGACACAACCTGTTCTCTGGTTACAGAACCTAGACATCTGCATACAAGAGACAGACAAGTAAAAAAAAAAGCAACAGCATGTAGCATCTGAGTTGCATGATGAAGATCACGACACACCCATTCTTTGCAATCAGCCCACTCCTGTTCACTTTCATGTAAGAAAGCAATTATGCCAGAGGATTGAGATGTCTGCATAGAGAAGAAATGTCAACTGCTTATCCTGTCCTACACTCACAACATCTCTGTTTACACAAGGTGGCTGACTTATTGCACAAGTGCTACCTGCTATCCAATAAGGATCTGTTTGAATGACATCCAAGTTCTCAAAACCATTGTTACGTAACAGAAGTGAAGTTGTATTATGGGTATAACAGCATACAAAAGTCTCTGCTTAGTTAACCCCAGGAAAGGGAGAGTGGATGGGGAATACATCAGGCAAGGACCTGCTCCCATTTGCAGTCTAAATTTAATCTCTTAATTGCTTTCAATGAAGTAGAGTCTTGAGTCCACATATGCAGAAGCCTGAAGCTGCTCCTTTGATACAAACCTGCAGGATTACTGAAATGGCCAGCCTGGTCACCAATAAGCCCAAACACAATAAGACAGAACAAGTCTTTTAAGCTGCTTCTGAAGGCTTCCTGCTGGGTCATAGGTCAGTCCCTATGGAGGCAGGGCTCCTAAATAAAGTCTATCATGTTTGTACTTTCTATTCTATAAAGCAGGAAAAAGCACAGGTCAGCAGTAATCAGTCATTGTTATCTGCTGGCTCTCTCATGGCATACATTATTTCAGTCTGGTTCCTAGTGGATGTGTGTCTAACAAAATGAATCAGCACTACTGGCACTAATTAACAACCTTGTTGGGAGTCTCAATAGAGAAGCCAAGCACTGAACTATCTTCTTACTCACAGAGGTGATCTTGCCACATATAGAAAGCAACATTTCAAGAGCGATATGGTGGAAGCTTGCTCTGCTATTGCCTGCGCTGAATATATTTTATTGTTCAAATAAACAGAGGCTCAACTCCAAGGTTGTCAATCTGTCACTATTCATGGAATAATTAAAATTAAAAAATAAAATAAAATCAGAAAGCAATAGCTATTGACACTGTATCCATCAGCAAAATTGGCAGGGAAAGAATCTATAAATATATCTTGGGATTGTGCTTTTGAGTCCAACTTGGCACAGTTGAAAAAGGAATATTTTGGTTGGTGAAATCTGACCTCTTTAGGTAGGTCAACACAATATTGCGAAGCAGAGTAAACCATGACTGATACCTGACAGTGAAACTTCATATTCTAGTCTGCCTTTCTGTAGAGCACTGATATGTAGGCCTAGTGATGTTTGTGTTAGCGATTTATTAACACCTGAACAAAAGGGCTTTTTTTTTCCAGTATCTCTCTTACCTCAGATCTATAGCTGTGGAATTTGGGTGACACCACATTGAAATGCCTTAAAAAAAAATCCTTCCCACTGAAAGTCAGTGAGCTGGATGTCACAGGAGTAGTTGGTATTCAACAGCCTCCCATTTGAAGAAAGGAGGAGATTAATAAAGAAAGTCAAGATCAAATTTCTGTCATAGGCCCATGACAGATGCTTCTACTTACACCAAGGCTGATTTTGATCCTCAGAGTTTCTGACAAACCACATACATCACAGCCCAAATGCAACACAAGAGAGTCAAACTTCATCCAGTGAAAAGGGCTCGATTAATTTTTAATTAAATGTCAGTGGGCAAAGATGTTTAGCACTCCATGCTACCCTCAATCCATAGTGAGACTCTTACTGATGTCAAAGGGAGGTTTGCACAAAGATCATGAGTAGCATCTGGCTTTTACTAGTAATAATCATAGTGATTTAATAATAAATATGGAAATGGTAGATGCACAATCATTTAATTTGTTTGTCTTAGTGTCACAAAGCACATGTTCCTTCAGAATAATGAGTTACAATATTAAATTACACCTGCCAAGGCACTCCTATTTATTGTTGCCTAAAGGAAAGATTCAGATCAAATAAACATGTCTACTAAGGACCATTGTGCCAGTCAGAGTGACCACAGCTGATATAGTGTTGTACCATCAGTGTCATGAAGTTCCTTCATCTAGCTCAATCTTGTAAATCCACAAATCTGCAGCTAGAGTCAGAAAACACGCATTCCTTTGTGCATTGCTGGAAAGTTTCAGAGCATAGTGTGCTTCGTGTTTTTGTCCATGCTGGTGGCATGGCTAAAGGGTATATTCAAAAGTGGCATAATGAACGATGAAAGGAAGGTCAGATCTTTGTGAGATTGCAACATTTTGTAGCGGGTCAAACTACATTATGCTCAGGATTAGGTGCTGACAATGCGTATGCAATTCCTTCAGCCTGTCTAAGTCTATCTATAAGAGGGACCAGTTTCTGATCCTTAGAGCACTACAGATAGTATACAGTTTGATAGATCCTGAACTTTCTGTGTCCATAAACAAGATGTGGACTTCATACAGGAGGCAGCAAGACCAATTCATCAATGAATGTCTGGTTTTCTGTGACTGTTTGAACTCTACAAGCAGCCTATGAGAGGATCAGGTCAACTCTCTCCATGGTAATTGGCCTCACCTGCACTGAGGGTTCTGGTGGCCCAGCTCAGAGATTCTGGACGTTGTTCTTTTGTCAGAACATGTTCAACCCCATAGTGCATGCAGCGCCTTGGAGACTTTGGAGGTTGTGGCTGAAACTCTGACTTCTAAAAAGAAAGGCTGCATCGGTGGCATTCTGGTTTAGTAAACATTTTTGAACCAAACTTGATTCTGACATTTGGAGAAGTCAGTCCCAATATCCAGGCAATCGGTTAACAATAGATGACCTGAGAAGCACAGAGTTCTGCCCCAAGGTCATGGACAGGCCAGGAGTGGAGTGGAGCAGAGCAGAGCCAGAATATTTGACTACCATTCTCCTGCCCACCATAGGGAGTGCCCAGGAAGGCTGTTTTGAAATGCTTCCATGGAGCAGCTCTGCAATGGCTGTTTGACCTGAAAGACAGGATTCTTGCCTTCTGCACATCTGTCTGATGCATGGCCTGGCAGTTGATATTCAGACTGGGCACTGGCTTGGGGATTTTCTACTTAGTGTCTTTGGCCTAACTGACCTAACACTGGCCTGAGCCAAGAGGAACTGCTGAGGGAAGTGGAGTTATATTGGTTTAAAGCCAGAATGAAACCATAAAAAAACCTCAATAGACAAAAAATGACTGCCCCTATTCTACATTCCCAGTCTCAACTTTTGCCTCATGAACATTTGTACCATTTAAAAATAAATATGACTAATGTGTCAAATCAAACCTACAAATCATTTGTCGCCAACGTACAGCATAGGCAGATAAAAGCGCGCATGAGCTTTTAGTTAGTTTGTAATCTTTTGATGTTGTAGCCACATCATTCTATTCATTCTCTAAAGGAAACTGCAAACTTTGACACTAAAAATAAAATATGAACAGAAACAAGATTACTTTTTTCTTTATAGTGCTTCCCTTTTTCAACAAAGATTTCAGTCCATGTGTAATGAAATGTTGCAGTGGGATACAGTTACGATTTTAGACCTCCTCCATTATAGATTAGAGGAAAAGCCATACAATTTAACCTACTCAACAAAACCTAAAATTTACTAATCTGGCTATGTCCATGAATAAATCAAATGCAGGATTAGATGAATCTCAAGAATATTGCATAACTAGGGCTAAGGTTTTTGTTTTGTTTTGTTTTTAATGTCATCATAGCAAGCCCTTAATATATATGTTTCAGGAAAAAATTCTCATGCTGGAAATAGTCCAGTCAAGAGCTAGTTCCCCCTGCCATGGTGCAGACAAGCTGTATGTGATGTTCTCTGCACAGCAGTGCACGTGCATGATAGAGGATAAGGTTCAGATCTACTCTTGCACAGATCACACCCAGGACATGTCTGGGACAGAGGACTCCAAGTAATTCTGTAACCACTCCGCATTTGGGGGAATATTTCTTACAATTCCCCAACTCATCCCTTGGTAACAAGCTACCTATTAAGAAAAGAAGACAAACATCCTGCTACTCACACTAGGATGGGGTCACAAATTTGATCTTAACAGTGCACTGTTTTCATACCTCACCTTATATTTACAGATCTTTTGAAGGCAATTTTTTGACTTGGTACTGCATGACACTGATTAAAAACTACAATCTAAAATCAGCTTGACACACATGGATTGAAAGTTGGCTGATAGATCTCAAAATGTAATAATGAGCAGGGAATAATAATTGAACAGGTGTGTTTCTAGTGGAGTCCCATGGGATCAGTTCTTGGGCCTACAATGTTTAACATTTTTATCAATGACCTCGGAGGACAGGGAGGGCGGGCATCAAAATCATCACTAAAAGTTTGCAGATGACAAAACAGTGTGAGTGGTAGAGACTGAAGAGGACAGGTCACGAATACAGAATGATCTGGATCATTTGGTCAGCCGGTCACAAGCAAAATAATATGCATTTGAGTACAACCAAAAGGTAACTGTTTACATTTAAGAATAAAGAGTGTAAGAGATAGAGTCCCCTATCTTGGGAATCAGGGACTCGAAAAAAGAATTCGAGTGTCGTGGTGAATAATCAGCTGAAAAGGAACACAAAGTGGAAATGCTTAGGCCAAAGGATTAATGCAATCCTGGGATGCACAAATGAAAATCTTGAGTAAGAGTAAACAGGTTATTTTATCTCTGGATTTAGCAATGATGAAATCATTACTGAAATTGTGTCCAGTTCTGATGTCCACAATTCAAGAAGAATGTGAATAAGTTGGAAAGGATTCAGAGAAGAGCCACAGGAATGATTTAGTTTAACAAAGAGAAGATCAAGAAATGACTTGATTACAGTCTATATAATGAAAAAATGGACATGAACAAATAACCGGCTCTTCAATTTAGCAGATGAAGGAATAGAAATCCAGTGCTTGGAAGCTGAAGTTTGACAAATTCAGACCAGAAATAAAGGTTATTTAAAGGGCATAATTAATCACTGGAACAATTTACTAAGTGTCATGATGGATTCTCCATCACTGATTTTTAAATCAAGATTGGATGTTTTTTCCTGAAAAAGGATATGCCCTGGGAATTATTTATGGTCTATTATATTGGAGGTCAGACTACATGATCACAATGGTCCTTTCAGTCCTTGGAATCTATATATTTGAATCATATATGGCTTAATTTATTACACTCCAGTGTAGATTATAAAAATCAGCAACTCTCACATGAAATGGATGTAATAAATACACCACGCTCTGTAACTTGAACAGCATTTAAGATTTTAGCTAGTAAAGAATTGTGTTTTGGATTGCAAGTTGCACAGTGCACATTTATCAGTGCTAATGGAGCCTTTAAACTCTGTTGAACCTCATTTTGGTCCATTCACAATGCAAAGAAAAGCTAGAACTGAGGAAAAGCTAAAGGGATTGGTGAATTCTCTTTTTACCCACCTAACAAAGTTATGCAATTGACAGGCATCTTAATGTTTACTTATTTTGCCAGTTGCTTTTCTATTTTGAAGTGGTAGTTAATTAATGTGAATGTCTCATAAAACACATACACAGTAGCGGATGTGAGAGCTCACAGGAGGTATGCCTACTGAGACTGCATCTGATCCAAATAAAAACATCAATGGCATCAAAACTCCAGATGGTTAGAGTCATTAGGTTTGGACTTCATAAACCAACTCTTTCCAGTTAGATTACTTATAGTCATTAAAAGGCCATTTCCACATATACACAAGACTGGTTTGCTATCCCCTCCACTAGGAACATATATTAATAAAACGTCACTTAGCATTTATTATAGCAGGAATGGCTGAGAGTCAAGCTCCATAATTTTTACTGCTAGCCTCTATTGTCAGTCACTCCTAACTTTCCAACATTTTCACCATTTAGGAAGAAATTTTATGTACTTAGTTTATGTCAAAAGGTGATTTCTCCATGCACTCCCAATTCCAACAAAAAAATTGATTCTCCCATAAACCTAAGGATGTGGGTGTGCACATACATTTTTTGGGGAAATCCCTGTTATCAATAAAATTTTTGTGCTCCTCCTTTAATAAAATAAAACTAACCAGCCACACAATAGCTGGAGGAATAAACAGAAGCATTTTGGCAAAAAATAGTTTTCATAGAAGTGCCTTTGGATGTGCCAGTGAACATTGTTTTTGAGTTTGTAAAGAGAAGAGACTTTAAAAAGAACTTTAAGTGTGTGTAAGTAGCACACAGGTACGACATGTGCTTACCCAGCCTGCTGAATAGGGGTATATGGAAGAGATTTTCAGAGACACATGGAAGTTAGGCAAACTCCCATTGACTGTTAATATCAGTTAAGCAAGTGGTAAGTGTTTACATGTTTAGGGCCTCAGTTGTGTCCTGAAAAGTATTGGGAAGCAGGTGCCCAGGGCCTGAGGAAATGGCTCCATAAGAGGTCTTCCTTATCTGTGCAATAAGTTGCAATCCATACAAGCATCTCATAAAAAGAGAAAAAAATTCTACATCTGTTTCTGCTCACTATCCCTTGCCCTTTCTCTCCGACCCCTTATCAAGATGACATCTCTATTATTAAACAAATACTATTAATACAATATTCTTTATTTTCTTCTCTGACCTCCATCCCCTTCCACTAAGAACCCTCCGTTGTGGCTGTGAGCTCTGCTTATTAAAGAGGGTAAAAATCATCTTGAAACCAAGAAATGCACTGATCTTAATGTGCACTTTCACCTTTTCCTCATTTTCACTATTTTCTTTTAAACTAAGACAGACCAACTAGTGTTTAACTATTAGGTGTTTCAGCATCAGTTAAAATAACTAGGTGTAAGCAGTTGAATGATACCAATAAAAGCATTTATCCACTTTATTCCAGTCCTGAATACTTTGTCTAGGCTAGTTGCAGATCACAAAACTGAATGTAGTTGCCCAAGATACATGATGGAATTATCTAGATGGCTATATTGTTAGGATTTTTCAGAATATTTTGTCCGAATTTTCTGTTGCTCAATTTCATCCCAGTCATGCTAGTTTTTAATCCTACTGGTCCATCATACACAGTTTCGAACCTTAGTTCGTGGTAATTTAGCCTTCATATTCTTTACACGGCTCTCCCATGTATTTCTATAATGACCCACAACATCCTAATTTAGTTTTGTTCAATTCTAACACTGAAATTTCCAATCAGATGATGGTTCAATATTGTGGACATATAGCTTCCATAAGATATAAGAGACTTCAAACATTTCACACTGATAACTTATTGGTCCAGTCTATCATCATTACTTATATTATGGGTAGCAACTAGGAGCCTCATTCCAAATAAGCAACCACTGCGCCAGGTGCTGTACAAACAGAACAAAAAGGCAGTCCTTCTCCCAAACAGGCTTGTAGTCAAAGTGAAAAACAAGAGAAAGACAGGCAGATGTAGGAAAACAAGGAAACAGACAATACTGATTAGCATGATAGGCTTCACCAGAAACCTAAGTGTTGTCCAGATTTTGTAGGCATCCCAACAGAGATTTAAGGAGCGGTTTGGAGAACAACAGTGAAGTGTCTTTGTGAATATATGCAGGAAGCTTCTCTCATGTTTGAAGGGCAGCAGGGGAGAAAGTAGTTTAAATTGTCAAACAAATGCCTTTGTTCTAACATTTAAACTACTGGGCAATGAAAATTGATATCATTGACTGACTGGAAGCAGGAGCAGGGCAAGATGGGAGTTGTGAAAGTCAGAAGATATTGTAGTAATCAAGATGCAATATGGATAGCCTGGACATGCATATTAACTGTGTAAATGAATAGGAAAGGCTGTATGTAAGAAATATTAGGCAGAAAGCATTGGCAAGATTTCACCAGCACCTATGATTGCTACCTTTTACTGTTTTTGTTTTGCTCCTCTCCCCACCAGCATCTTCCTGCTTCTTATTTTCTAGTAATATTGGAGAAAGAGAGAGAGAGAGACAGACAGACAGACAAAGACTGCAAAATGGCAACCAGCATAAAAATGCAGAATAGCTATCAGTGTAGCCATAACTCTGCCTTTAATGGACATTTTTGTGACCTTTAATTGCAGGTCTTTGGAACCACTGCCAGTCCGCTGTGCACATTTGGGTTAAATTAAAACTAGCATAACTGCATATATCCAGGAAACAGTTTGTGCCCTTTTTATTGGTCACAAAATACCAGAGCAGGCTCCGAATAATAACTGAGAGGGAATAGGAAATGAAAAACTTTTGTTGCTATAGAAATGGCACTCTACTACTCTTACCGTCTTAAAAATGGCACAAGCTCTTTATTTGCTCTGGCAAGAAAAAATAAACCTCTATTTCTGCATATGGCAGGAATTTATCCTTGCATTGCCATTGACACTTACCTCTGCAGGAAAGCTCATGATATACAAATGGTGCAGGAAACCCAAGTTAAACTTTTCAATCAGTTTTGTTTATGCAATGCAGAAACATTTACTGTTGCTGTCAAGCAAGCACAAACTTTAAGGTGAAAAAGTCATATTATATCTTATGCTGTAATTTAGCTATCAAATTAGCCATCACTTTTTACCAACATCTCCTGCCCTATGATGGTTTAGATTCCTAAATTTTAAACACATTTAGAATGAATTACAAAAATACTGTCCAGAATTAAAGAAATAGAATATAGTGCCAATTTATACTCTTCACTTTATAAAGATGAAATGTATAGTACATTTACTGAGGACAAAAAAAAAAAAAAAGAGAAATCAGTGTCTATATTAGTTACCATATAGTGGTATCCAAGATACCACAGCTATTTCCTATTCTAAGTAGAGGGCACAGTATTTCAAACAGAGTGGACAAATGTTGATTTTTTAAATGGAATCCATTGGGAGTGTATGCAGTCAAGATAAAAACCTGCATCAGACCGAGAATATTGAGCAAACATAGTGTTTTGCTTTTTATTTGAGAGTGGTAGGAAAGACGATATAAATATTATAGAACTATACACTATCTGAAACAAAATAGGCCTGACTATAATTAACCTACCCTAATGACAAAATCATGAATAACTCCTCTGAAGTCAACTGAACTTTATAGGTGCACAACTCATAGTGTGACATCATAATGAAGCCTAGGCTACCTTTTTGCTTAGTATGACCTCATCTAGTCTATAGCTATTGCAAGAACATTTGATTCCAGAAGCTTACCTCATTGCAGTTCTTTTACTAATTGCCGAAAGGTGCAACTTAAATAACTATTACTCGTGAAGTTCTAATGCAACTGTTTGTCTGACTCTTGAGATCAGTAATACCAGATTGTAATAAATAGAAAATGATTTCATCTGGAAACTTCTGACCAGCTCTAGCTGAAAGTGCAGAGTAGTTTAAATTGAAGGGTTTCAATACAGCGTACTCCATGGGAAGATGATGTGGTGGCTAAGGGTCGAATTAAGGAGGATATTGTTTGTCCCTCCAACAGTGTTGTAGAGCTTAAATCTGTGTAGCCCTTCCTGCAGGCCCCTGTGGTAAGGAATCTCCCTTTTAAGTGGAGAGATTCAGAGGGGCAAATATGGTTAGAAGTAACTATTAGCATGACCCCAACGGAGCAGTGATGTCAGAGAGAGAAAACAGCAAGAGGGCACAGGCTACAGCAAGAGCACAGGACCTGGCTTCCCACTGAGCCTCAGAGATTCTGGAAAATCCCAGATTGTCCCACAGCTTTTTTTTTTGAGGGGAGCTAGCTCAATAGTAGGATCCACAAGAACTCTTTGTGAGGTAACCAGATGGAAATTTCTTCCCCTAAGCTCTCTCTCATGGACCTACCTGTGGCAGGGGTTTACCCTCTATGTAGTACGCATCTTCTGAAGTTCCACTTCCCAGACTCCTGGTTTCCTTATTACTTTGATCTTTAAAGAGATTACTGCAGAACTACAGTAATACCTTAAAGCTGAAGAAATATTACTGAACACATTGGGCAACATTCCCATTGGCTTTAATGGAACTGGGATTTTACCTGATCTTCTGGATACCTTTATACAGTGTCTTGCCACTGCTTTCCTTAAGAATTTATATTCTTGAAAAATCGTTCTCTCTTCTAAATGTCAAAGTCAGCTATTAAAATTCTGGTAAGTGTGATTCAATGCCAGATTTGATCAGATTTAACCTATCAGATAAGAATAGTAGGAGATTTATAGATAAAAGTTTTGATCTTCTGCATATTAAATTTTACCCTTATGTCTAATACCTTCTGGTCTGAGCAAGAACATCTGTTTTTGTAAAATATTACTATAGGTTTTTCTTCCCAGCTCAGTGCATATTTGTATGCTTTACACACCTTAACTTCATTCATAACAGTTCTACTTTAACTTTTACCAATATTTCTTAAGAAAGTTAGCTAAGTAATATTGGACCATGTAAATTGGTTTGGCGCTTGTGTCCTGAACTAGGGATCTACTGTATCCTACATAGTACATTAGCAATTTTTAACATATCAGATCTAGAAACTGTACATATGATTAAAATCCAAAACTATGACTCTTAACCATGTGAATCCAAACATTGCAACGTTTTAGAAAGATAAACTTTTCACCATACAGGCATCTCTTTACACAAAGAGATGAAGTGGATGTTTCAAAAGTAACAGAAGAGAATGAATAATTTCCATAAGTCAGTATATGGCATACACTTTTGTTGTTCAGGCACACAACCTTATGGGAACAGTATAGATAATGATATGAGAATGAGGTTTGGTAAGATTTCTCATTCATTGTTCCAGTGTACTGTGAGAGGAAGGAAGATGCATATCTAAAGGAATGCCACAAAGCAAGAGGCGGCATTGTGATAACATCATGCCTCAGGTCTACAGTGAGGTGTCAACCTCAGAACCTGAGAAGCTCAGTTTTAGGACATTGACACACTGAGTAATATTTTATTCTGTAAAGTATCTGCATGAAACGACAATCAGTTTGTACCACCATTGCAATAGTAGTGACTTCCTGTTTTAAGCAAAAAAAATCACTTGCTGCCAAGGCCCCTGGAAAACTTTAAATGAAGACTACCACACAGTGCCCACAATCTCAGCACTTTTACCTGTTTTCTGGGGTGGGAGGTGTGGAATACATATTTTCAATTTTTTTTAAAAAAACCAGTCATTTAAAACCCTGTTACAAAGACAGTCTGTGTAAATATTTTTTTTAAAAATAAAGTGTTAGTATGACTGGAAATATTCCTCCCCCCACACCCATAAAAATGGCAGGCTGAATGAAGGGAAAGTTATATTCAGTTGGAGGGAAATTTACTGAAAATTCTATACCAAGTGAAGAAATTCATTCTGAAATTTATTGGGAAAAATCCTGAATTTTTTCTTAAATTTAAAAAGTTTTTCCTAATTTTTTTTGCACAAACAAGAATTCCAACAAGCTCTGGTTCAGATAGCTTTGTTTGGGAAGACAAAGAGCAACTGGATGCTGATTCTATCATTTCAGGGATATTTCAAATCCAAGGCTTAGCGGAGACCTTTCCAACTGTTAACATTATCAAACGTGGAAATAGAAGGGGGCAGGCGGGGGTGGGGAAAGCTCAGCCAGCTGAACAGGACCAAGTGCTTTTCCCACCTAGTTTTATAAGTGAGATCACTCAGCGGACCTGATTCTGATCTCGCACCATATTAACAATGAGTGCTGAATTCAGCCCAGCAGTAAGAGCACTATCCTGGTTTGGCTTTATTAACCAGGATAAGAAGACTTCCAAATTGCTGGGGTTCTACCTGATTGATGGTTTGGGGAGTGCTCTCTGCTCAGTCGGACCATGCCCAGAGAGGAAAGCTCATCTCCTACAATCAGTTAGCAAA
Source organism: Dermatemys mawii (assembly GCA_007922305.1). Lineage (NCBI taxonomy): Eukaryota > Metazoa > Chordata > Testudines > Dermatemydidae > Dermatemys > Dermatemys mawii. The sequence goes on from ML677326.1 coordinate 72,892,263, forward strand.
AGAACATGCAGACTTAACATTAGCTCAAATTCAACAAGTTTCTGGCGTATTGGCAAGTTTTGTTTCCTGCTTAGAAAGACGTTGCATCATACAACTTCTCTCCCACCTCGTAGTTGCTTTGTGGTGCTGCAGTGAGTCAGTTTCCTGTTAGAAGAAAAACTCGTGAGACAGACTCAAAGAATTTTCTGAGTCTATTTTTAGTCACAAAATATACACAAGTCCTGATTACCTTGAACAAAAACCAAGAATAGCAAAACCACACACCAACAACTCTATTTTTTTTTCAGAAACCCCAGTTAAAATACGACTGTGCCCAGACCTGCAGCCCAACATTAGCCACTCTGACTTTTGATCCCTATCTCCTGCTTTTAACCTGTTGCCTGTTTCTGCTCAAGCTGCCACCTAAGCTCTCACTGGGAACCCGCCACAGCTCAGTCATATGGCCCTACTTGTTTGACTGACTCAAAATCAGTAAGAAATCATTTTTTTATACAATGCACAACTAACCCGTAGATCTCATTGTCACAAGAGAATATTGAGGCCATGCATTTAGTGGGGTTCAAACTTAATTTGTATAGCAAGACTATCCAGAGTTGTAATAGCAAATATAAGCCTTCAAGACTTAAATCAGCCCCCAATTATACAGCAATACCTCTGTTCCTAATATTGAGCATAGGCTAATTCGGCTGGGTTTTAAGCTGCTTTGGGCTAGTTGTTCTACTAGGCAGCTTTGAAATTCTCCATCCAGACCAAAATATCCATCCACTTGACTGTCTGGGTGAGAGTTCTTTCCCCACACTTGTCAGTCTAGGTTTACCCCTTTCTGTGGAGAATTTCATATTATGTAGACAGATCAATAATTCCATTTACTTTTAAAAAAATCATTTTTGATGGTCAATGTTCCATGTAAAATGAAGTTGCAAGTATGTCAAAGCTTACAGATCCAAAGGTCTGAAACATTTCAATGCATCAATACTTAACTGTATCATAAGAAGTGGACCATTTTAACTGATTAACATATCTATAGACTTAAAATAAAACTCTAATTGTAAGTTGCCAACATTTGCCATAGATTCCCGTTTGTTTTGTAGCCATCCATAGTTATATTTCACAGCATAAGAACAGAGAAATTAAATAAAGGCACAAGATATTTTTGCTGGAAGACTGACATAACATTACTTTATTTTTGAAGTCAGTACACACAAGAACTGCAAAACAGAGAAACAAAATAGGCTGCTTCCTAAAACAGAGCAGCACAACTCACCCCACCTTGCTTTAAGCAAGTTGGCTCTTTTCAGACTCTCACATGCATTGTTACAGAGCCCTCTGCGAGCAGGACCTGGAAACCCTCTGCTATGTGGTGAACTCACCATCATGGAGCCCCCCCATATCAGGACTGCACTGCAGGCAGTCTTTCACTGCAGTACCTTCATATCAGTCCTAGTAGTTCCACAACAACCTGCTGCTTCTATGGCCTAGCCATCCCACCAGAGCACCTCTTAGTCCCTTTCCAGGTATCACAGGAAAATCTAAAGACAGAATGCCTCAAAATGTAGTGGTCTCTAAACCCAACCTGCAGATTCCATCTGAACCATGTAGGTTTTTGGCCTTTTTCACTCCCAATGCCTTTATTTCCACTCTTGATCTGAGGAAGAGGTAGGAGAACCCAGGCCTGCCCTTTCCTCTGAATTCTAGTCTAGGAACCCTGTTTTAGGAAGCTAAGAACAATTCCTTTACCACTTCCCGGGGCTGCTCCTACCTTTTTTCTGATTGGTGGGATCATCACAGATCTGCAAACTATTATTTACACTTGGGTTTTGATGCCTCCTGGCATCTTCCCAGCTAGTTACAGAAATGCTTCCCCAAAACCACTCTCAGCCCCTCTGGCAGTAGCTGGGTTATATTTTGATCACTGCCTGTGGGTCTCATATTAAGGCAATCAGTATTTTCTTCCTTCAGACAGGAGACTCTCCAGCTCTCTTCCATGGTGCTGAGGCAGCAGCTTAGGCAGTTGACACTCATCAGGGCAGGATTTCCACCCAGCTCTCTTCCTTGAAGTAGGGATTTAGACCAGCCATAGGACCTTAGCTGGTTTGTCCTTCAGCCAGACTCTTTCCCCCAGTTAACTCATCAGTTGAGTGGTTTCAGCAGGCAGCCCTCTCCTGACAGCGTGCCTTGCTATGAGGGCGAGGTATAATATAAGCTGGTGCCCCTCCTAAAACTCATTCTTATTGGTTGGGAGAAGTAAAGCCCATTCTTCAAGACTCCTCATCCTGGACAGTAATGGATTCCTCCCAAACACTATTTATTCCCAGGAGCATTTCCTCTTCCCCAGTATTTCTTGCATCTTTGCAGATCAAACCTCCCACAATATTAAAGGGGCCACACCATGTGTTGGGGATGGGCTGTGCCCTGGGCAGCTCACCATGTCTCTCAGACCCACTCTTAAAGCAATTCTACAAACAGTCCTCAATATACTACATGCAAGAATTACAAACAGTCCCTTTAAGTATCAGGTCATTCATACCTATTGTAAGTTTCCATTACTGTTACTCTACCAAGCAACCTGCAATTTTTCCTTAACATAGAAAAAGTATATGGAATTTGCAAGTGGCATTGCACACTGGTGAATAATATTTGGCATTATAGCAGAACACAGTATAGCTGAATCTTATCTTTCAATAAGAACTGAACAACAGTTCAAAGAGGGCCGATTCAATGAAAAGGACAAATTTCACCGAATAGATATGAAATTAATGGTATTTGACCAGCTATACTCTTGATATGTCCATGATAATTAGTGAAACGTAGAGACAGTACTTTTGACATTGTTAATAAAAGCAGAATGCCCAAATTTCATCTGTGGCCTTAATATCATTTTCATAGTCAGTCTATCAGATCAATCACCATACATAAGTAGTATGGTCAAAAATCCAACTAATGAAAGTTTGCTTTTGTATGTAATATTCCGGTATCATTATCTAAGTTGTTAGGCAGACAACTATGCCTGGTGTGGTTCAGATTAGTTTTAGTCGATAAATATCCATTTGGTTTTTTCAACTAAATAGACAACATGAGCTAATTATGTTTTTAATATACTGCTGAAAGGAAGTCTAGGAATGAAATTCTAATTATTCTAGATGTTGCGCATGCCAAAGTAATGAAAAATTATTTTTCCTTCAGGAAATTGAAAGGCAACACACTGAGCTCATTTCACTTTTCCACAGAAATAGAGTGAAATGAGAACCATGTGGCACTTAGTGATGAATACAAAGCATTGTGAAATCTCATTACATCTATCTAAACAGAGAAATAATGAACTACACATCATTCAGGTAACAAAAGCAGGAAATATATCAAGTAAAGCCTTTATGGCATCTCTTAGTAGTAATCAATAAATGGGAATGTTATTCAATATCTGTATACGGTTGAGAATTTTTATTGCAATTTTGTTCCTTTTCCAGGGCAAACCTTGATTATTCATGTTTTACTGTATTTATTAAAATGAATGTTTGTCACAACTTAGTACTATAATTATATTTACTAAATTTGTTAAATGAATGCTTGCTTACAGAATGAGATTCTTAGGAAAACTAGAAATTTCAACAATGCAATTTTAAGCAAAATATGACAACTTCCACTGAACCTAACATCAAAATTATAGGCCAGAATTTGTATTATTAATCACTGTCATGTAAAGACAAAAGAATTGCAAGAGAGAAATATTAGGAGCAGCAACCAGATCAGGATGTAGAATGTCCAGAAGCAAACCATGATTTGAAAGTTGGGCCAGCCAGATTCTGGCCTTGTGTGTTCACCCGTCTGTTCAGTGCCAAAATTTGGCCAGAAGTATCTTGATTTACATGGTTTACACCATGTTTATGTGTAAAGATCTTTAAAATCTCTCTTTAAACATATAACTGATCACTGAACAACTCAGAGAAATAGCTCATCTCAACCAAGATCCTGGATACCAAAACAAAAAAATTACATTAATTTATTACATTAAATTTAATACAATTAAATAATTCAATTAAATTGATTAAATTATTAAATCTAATAAATTAATTATTAAATCAATAATTGAATTAAGTACAACACTTTAATTTAATTAAAATTAAAATGAATAATAATTTATTTTAAATATTTAATTAAATACATTTATTGTAATTAAATTAAATTACATTAAAAACAAAAAATTACATTAAATTACAATTTAATTTCTGATGGGGGTAAGCAAAATAGGATAACAGTAGAAACCCTGGGTCAGAAAAATAAAACAGTGAGGATTTGAAAAACAGGTTTTCCTAACTGTAATTCAAATCAAATTGTAATAGAATTTCAGTCTGTAATCCTGGTCTGGTTGGGACTGGAGGCTGAATAGCTGAAATACTACAAGAAAGCTCTTCTCCTGGCATTTCTGTAATAAGCAGAAAATACTGGAACTCTTGCACTGCAGCCTGCTTTCATGACATTTCTAACCTCCCAAATTCAATTCTACATGGATTGAGGAACTAGAATTAGCACACCACTTTTTTGGATGCCTATACAAACCAAAGTTGCCATTCTCAACCATCATGCAGATTTAAAATCTCCCCAAGTAAACCTGTGTAATATTAGAATTAAGGGCTATTTTATGTTTATAGAAAAACTTTTGCAGATTTTTATTTTTCCAGGAACCACAGCTCTTTTTTGACTGTATGTTGGGAGAATAAGCATGATATTGATTATGAAATCAGGGAATTTCTCACAGGAATTCAGAGTAGTGATTGCTTCAGAACCCTTTATTTTCAATAATCCCCATGATTTTCATTTTTTAAAATCTGTTCCCTATAACAGGTCAGGATCTCTATCATATAAAGCAACTGGAATGAGATTTCAATATTTGCACGGTTACCACCCCTCTGCTCATTCCACTTTACATTAGAGAGATTTATTGGAAGGTATAATATGCAATTTTATTCTTTTAATATTAAGTTTCAAAGCACAAGCTGTAAACATGAGCATGAAATCAACACATGCAAAAACACCACATCATTTTCAAGGGGAAATACCTCCAAGGCCCTGTGTCAGACAGAGATAACTCCAATACCTAAAGACACAAATTAGTTTTGCTTTCCCCTCACAACTCTACAGTGCACCCAATATCCTGTATTGCAGTATTGCTTAATGAATGCATGACAACTTAATTTTATGTCTGGAATCACAAAGGTAGTGAGATTTGGCATAGATCTATACATTTCCTCAGATGGATAAAATTAGCAGACCCTTCTCTGTTGGAAGGAGACTTGTATCACATATGAACTCACACAGGCACTGCCTCAGAGTATTTGTAAAGTCAATCACTTTAGAACTTACCTGCTTTTCATCAAGCTTTACTAAAGGCTTTAAATCTTTCATACCATGGTTACTTGCAACCTCAAAGATGCAGCAATCATGTTCCTATGTGTCAGTTTGATTATCTAGTTTCAGGTAGTGATGGACGAGCAGAAGATCAAGCCCATGGGGAAGATTAATGCCTGTCAAATTTGTAATGTGACCCAACTATTTTTTTATAAAGAACCTTAATCTTTACTACTATGGATGGAATTGAGTAGCACACAAGCAACTAATGCTGGATGTCTGAGTGGATTACCAAGGCAGACTGCAATAAAGTCTCTCACATTTTTAATTCAGCTCAGCAACTGCAGACTTCTCTACTCTTTGTAACTAGACTGTTCTTATGAGCGAACCAAAGGCCTCTTGGTATCAGTTGGCACTGATATACGGGTACAACGGTTACAGAAATCCCTGGGTCTGGCAACTACCTACTTACTAACTACTAGAAGTGTGTCATGGAAGATCTCTAATGAAAGCTTGTATCATACTGGGCATCATAATATTTGAGATGTATGCAGAATATACGAAGAGTTATGTATATACACAAATAATTCTGTTCTTTAGGTCTGAGAGTCAAATATAGTTGTATAGTTCACAATGGAAACCCTTGTAAAATTAGAACAAAATGCTAAATTAGTAGATTGCGGGGGCTGGAGGAGGAGAAAAAAAACCCCAAAACAGCAAGAGCTATCTTGTTTAGGAGTAAGGCAGTCAACTTTTGAAACTATACTTGGGGTGCAGATGTCCTCACTGATTGAAGGAATAACTGAGTTCAAGCCAACCCACCAGTGGAGTTGATCTGTCTGAGGGGATCTCAGCCATCCTGGAAAAAGGACTTGAGGTCCCTATCGGATAGGAGATAGGGAAATGCCTCGTTAGTTAAATTTAAACTTCAGAAAGCAAGTTAAGATTGTGTCTTTTATGTAACGATTCTGCCCACCTTCCCCCTGGTATTTTCCCTATCACTTGAATCTCTGTTCTTTGATTGTTTAAACCTATTCTTGCGTGTTGTGAGTTAACTGGTTATCCCAGGTTGAGTCTTACAAGCTGGTGTGTACTATTCTTTTGGGAATAGCAAATTTGGGAATCCTGTGAGCATTCTGTGGAACTGGGGCTGAGTACTCCAGAAGAATGCTCTGAGGACTCAAGGATTGGTGCGTGCCCATCGCTAACCTGGAGAGAGCGTGCGAGGACTGTGGAACCCTGGAAGGTAGCGCGTGTGTTGCCAGAGGCTGGTGTTCAAGGAACAGATCCCACAACAGGGCAAGACAAGACTTCTTTCATGCTAAGGCAGGTAGTGATGAGGTGCCTCACAACTCTAGGTGCACTGGGACATGTGTCACTGTGGTAACTTCCCCACACACTAGCAAAACGCTTCAAATAGTTATACTGCACATACTGTTAGCTCAACCTTAATATGTCAGTACTGATATTTCACTGCACAAATGGAGAACAGTAAAGAAAGTGTTTAATCAAATGGCCAGGACTTCTACAATGCCAATGAAATTGGGCAAAATAGTAATGTGCATTGTTTGTTACATTTTGTAAGACATTTCTTCATCACATGCACACACACACGCACACACACACACACACACACACACACACACACGCACACACAGTTCTAGCAGCAATGAACTGCCTACATTATTGTGATGGTATCTTGAGGTGCCAAGGACTGAGTCACCCATTACCACCCTGCCTCCATTGAGAGGAAAATTTGCTTAATCTTAACTGCTTAAATGGATGTCAGTTCCCTGAACCTCCCACCTATCTCTTCAGGGTTTTGCCTGTCCTCACTTTACTTTGCAGGTTAGCAATTGGTGCACTCCAATCTCCAAACCGCTTTGAAACCTTTCCCTGTAGTATGCAGCCCGTCACACACAAAACTTACCAGTTAAGCTATCCTCAGAAGACAGTGCATACACCAGCTTATTTGATTTAACTGAGGATCAATTCCAACATAACATAGCACTGAGATCATTGTTTTCACTATAAATGAGTTGATAAAGGCTAAGATTTAAGAGATAGTGATTTATGATAATGGAAACAGGAATCGTTACAGATTAAACAAAATAAAATGCAAACTGGGGTCTACACTTTTCAGTGACTACCTTTCCTATTTAATAAAGCAGATTTCCCCCAAGAATTCAGTAAAAAGAGTAAGAAGACTGGATGGTTTAGCTTAGAAAAAAGATGGACTAAAAAGGGATATGAAAGGGGTTTATAAAATCATGAATGGTATGGAGAATGTAAGTGTTATTTAACCACTCTCATAACACAAGAGCAAGATGGCAGGTTTAAAAAACATACATAAGGAAGAACGTCCAATAGCACCCAGTCAACCTGTGGAACGCATCACAAGGGGATTTTGTGAAGGCCAAAACCATAACTGAGCTCCAAAAAGAATTAGGTAAGTTCATGGATGATAGGAACAGTAGTGATATTAGCCAGGATAGTCAGGGATGCACCTCACCTCTAATCTTCTGACTGCCAGAAGATGGGCTCCCAGGGGATGAATGGCTCACTCAATTGTCCTGTTCATTCCTTCTGACAGGAACCAGTGCCAGATGCTTCAGAAGACAGGATACTGGGTTAGACAGACCATTTCTCTGACCTAGTATGGCCATTCTTATGTCACGGTGATTGTTTGGGAAAAAAATGAGGGTCTGATTATTGGAGTGGTCAGAATGGTTTTAGGTTATGCATGAGATGAAATTTATCAGATGCAATATTTCTTTCAGGTCACTCTAAAGGCCTGACTGCTGTATGATATACAAACCAGGATGAGTCCGAATGTACAGTTGGAAAGGGTTGCCCGCCTGCATGTAGGAAGAGCACAACCATCTTGGGAGATCTTTCTCTTCAGAATCTATGGGGGAAATCTGTGACAGTGAAGACTAAGTTGCTGGAGACTCCACATATGGAAAGAGGGCCTGGATTTGGCCCTGTCTATATTTAGTCTTAAAATTAATGGAATAATAAGGATAAGAAGTCACTCAGAAGATAAGAAAGATGAGTTTTCAATCTTAATTCATCATAACTGTAGTGGTGATTTCCACACAGAGGGCTTCTGTGGTTTGTTGGATTGGTCTTACTAAAAAAGTTCCAGATTCCTTGAAGTGCAGAACACTCACTAAACACTAAGTGCATATATATTTTTACATTTAAAGGTTCAGCCAATTTTGAATAGTATCCTTAAAAAAAAAAGAAACTATTTTATACTGGAAAAAGAAATTTCTCATCATGCAGTCACTCTGTCCAAGTATACTTATGAGTGAATACAGTAATGAAGTTTCAGTTAGCTCACAGGATGTGTCTTGCTGTCCACAATTAGAATGTTTAGATTGGTAGGAATATGACCTGCAGAAATGTATGACCTAACAAATCTAACTGAACAGAATATGAGTTAATTCCACAAAGTTTAGACCTAGATCTAAATTTCCTCAAAACCTGGGGAGATTGGAATCTAGCATGTTGTTTGAGATGAATGTTAAAAAATATTTCAATTTTATTTTTGTTATTAGGGATAAGTGAACTGGTTAAAAAAAACACAAATACACTCATACAAGCACATACACACTGACTTCTGATACAAGCTAGGTATTTTGGGGGATTTAAAAGAGTGTCTAACTGAATTTAAAATCAAATTATATCATGTGAATGTGTGTTCCTGAGTCTAGTCCTGCTTGGGACTAGAGGCTGAAGTGCTGAAATACCAAGAGTGGAGTTTTTCTCATGGTATCTCTCATAAGCAGAAACTACTGCAACTCTTGCACTACTGCTGGTTTTCAGACATTTCTAAACATTCTAGTATGATGCTGTACAATTGAGAAAGGTAGTTTGATGTGTGGGCTCCCTCAATCTTGCCAGTTAAGCTGTTCCACTGTGGATAAACAACAAAAAGGTGGTTAGAGAAGGGGAACTGGACCTTGAGTCCCGGGGAATGGTGGGGGCAGATGTGGTGTCCTATCTACTGTTGTGCAGTCATTCCCTCTTTGGCCCAATGCCTAGTTAAGTATTTTTATCCACAGTGGAAGAGTCGTTGGGGAATGACATGGGGAGAAGCTAGGGAAGAGAGAGACTAATATCATTGTTAGGGAACCTACCTGGGAAGTGGCAGATCCAGAGTCCAGTCCCCTTGTAACAGTCACTGTTTATTTATCCACAGTGTAGCAGTTCAACAGGAGATTGAAGTAGATAGTTGATATAACGGGGTGCTGGCTTAGAGGATCAAGCCAGGCCCCTGTTAGCCCATACCCAGGGAGAGGAAGGCACTAGCTGGAGCTGGCTGGGAGGCCACACCCTAATTGCCTGAGGGAAGACACCTGCAGGCCTGAGGCACCGGCTATAAAAGCTGGCAGACAGGAAGCATGTGGACCAGGAGGAGGAGAAGGAGAGAGAGACCAGGGAAACAGGAAAGGGAAGAGTGTGGGGCTCTAGGTCCCTGTAAGCTAGGAGGCTAGCAGTTTCCCTGAGTGCTGGTCTGTGGATACCTGTATATATTTGTAAATAGTCGGTGGTGGGAACAAACACAGCAATAAAGGACACAGGTGTTGCACATAGAGTGGTCTCCAGGTTTGTTTGTGAAGAGGACCGGCAAGGGCCCAGTTACAGCCCCACATTAGAATATCCCATAGCTCAGTGGTTCAAGCATGCTCCTGAGAGGTGGGAGACCCCTTATTCTAATCCTCTTCCCCACCTTTAGTAGAGAGGGAGAAAATAAAAGTGGGTCTCCCATATCCCAAGTGAGTATGCTGCTGCTGAACTCAAAACAAATCCTCTGGATACATTTAAAAGTAACTCAAATGCACATCTTAAACTTAAGTGGAGAGAATACCAGACTTATTTTTAACTTAGGATGCTTATCACACCAAACCTAGACTACAGAACTCTTGAAGATTCCTCATACCTATTTTTCAGCGCAAACAGATTCAGATCAGATTTAAAGTGCACCAAAACATTAACTGTTCACTTGAACTAAACTATTCCTTTTGGTCTGTGAGTACTTATTGTCTCAAATGGATGTTAGGGAACCTACCTAGGTTATTGTCTCAAATGGATGTCAAACAACATAGCTATATAAATAAGTTTTCTTGAAATACCTAGAAGGATTTCGCACAAGCAGGATAAAGATGGAAGCAAATGAGGAGAAAGTGTCTAAACTTGTGCGCAACTTTAGCAGCTCCTCTTTGATTTATGTAATTTTATTATGTTGAATTTGCTTTCATTCTGAACCGTATATCCTACACAAACTACTACTAAAGTCTATGACCTTTTTTCTTAGTTAAAAAACTGACATGAAGGCTATTTAAAGGAACTGTGGGATTTTTCTCCTCCATTCGTTTGAATAGATGTTGCACTTGGACCAATTTATATATAAAGATTTATCACAGCTTTAAGAAAAGCTGTCTGTGAACTAATGGAATTGAATTATCTTTGAATCATCTCCTTGAATGGCCATTAATTTCCTTTCTTCATTCTCTTGATGTTTGCAAAGAGCTTCACTGGGACAACTGAATTGATATTATTGACTGGGATTGTTAGAGAGGTACAACAGATGGTTGCAGGTTTATAAACCCCTCTTCACTCATGTTTGCTTTTCTGCTTTGCATCTTAGATTGTAGCATCAGGAACTGAAAAGTGCTGGAAACATTCATAGAAGAATATGTACCAGAATGAGGCAACCTTGTAATTGAAGAGAGGAAACTGAGCTCTCAGCAGCATTGATGCTGTACATAAACTCTGTTTTCTAAATTCTTGATTCATTAAAGATAGAAATTTTACTTCTTTTCAACATAATTCCCACAACAAAATTTATACAATTATCTTGTAAATTGTTAGTCATCCAAAGTTTATACACAGGCAGTTGGCTCTAGCAGGCCATCTTTGTATTTGCTACAGTTATCACAACGCATTCCATGAATGACAGACGCTTTATGCAACTTTTCTGCTGTCTACAAACCCATCCTATACAGAATCAGTGAAAACCAGTGACAAACTGCCTGCCAGTGGATTCAATATAACATCATATAGCTGACAAAAAGAAAAAAAAGTGGTGAAGCCAGATTGCAATCAGAATCTATCAGTATTACCTAAAGATATCTAAAAACCACACAGTAAATTCTTTTGTATAGCGTACAGTAATGAAATATGAAGTATCAGAACACATGATTTTGAAATGAGGTATATGAGTTCTGATTTTATATAGGAGGGAGTCACCAATTTGACCCAAACCATGAAACTTAGTCAGCACAATATACAAAAGGCTTTTTTCACAGTTGAAGCCACAAACAGCAATTTTGCCAGTCCTCCTTACAGCCCTTCTTTTTCAAAATAGATTATTTGCCTGCTCAGATGTTGAATTTTCCCTATAAGTTATTATATGTTCTAATCAAATGAATAAATTAGTAATATCCATGAGATAGCACTAGTCATATACAAAGCTCTTATAAAAAAATTAACCAATGTGACATTCCCCACCATGCACTAATCACCCGCATCAATAGGGATAGAACCAAGGATCCTTACTTCCATTAGTGCATGCTTCTACCATTTTAGCTAAAAGGTTTGTTGACAGTAATAAAACACTCATGCTACACGTAAAGCATATTTCAGAAACAGAAATAAAAGGCTTAGCTAATGTATTACACTAATTAATTATTGCAATAACATATTCATCTCCATTTTTCAGATGAAGCTAATGAGAAGTGAAGTGACTTGCACAAGTCAAACTATAGAGAATGAAATACAAAATTAAGAGTCAGGTTTCCTCATCCTCAATCTCGTGGTCTAATCACCACAATTTTCTGTTGCTTTAATGTGAATGAACAGACGTGACAGTCCTGTGTGGTTTTTTTCCTTGAATTTACTTAACTGTTCTTCAAATATAATGAGAAGTTTAGATTTTTTTAGATAGGGTTTGGCCATCTATAATAGCCATAGTGATGAGTGCAGCATGGAGAAAGATATGTGAATTGGACATGATGGTTGTCTAGTAAACTCTCAGCACAACATTTTGGTCATGTGGAGGGAGGAGCTAAACACCACACTAACATTTTGGACTAAAATATGATCTAGAATTATGATCTAATTCTAAACATTTTGGACTAAATTATGATCTCAATTATGCTTCAAACCTTCCTGCAAGAACAGTAAGCAGGCCATGACTGCATGCATCCGAGGAAGTGGGTATTAGCCCATGAAAGCTTATGCTCCAATATGTTTGTTAGTCTATAATAAGGTGCCACAGGACTCTCTCTCACTTTTGCAGACCACTGCTGTTACTAACAATGGAAGAAGGCAGTGCTTAGATGTAGATCATGTTTTTTGCTTTGGCAATCAGCTCACCTTGCAAGATTTCTGCCATATCAGATCACTTGTGCCATTGATATTTCCAGAATTTGAGGCACAAAAGGGACCTGGAATCAAAACCGTACAAATGGATTCAGATCCATAGATCTGAATTCTAACCACATGAAAAAAAATTAAAGCATGAAGGGATTCAGATTAAACATTCTACTTTTGGCCCATATCTAGCTTTTTTATACTGTTATTGTAAGCTTCTGAAAAAAACCCACCATTACTAGAAAGGAGGATCCAGATGAAAAGCAGAGAATATCAACTTTACTGCAGTGTTCTGAGATATATTTTGAAGTTGTTTTAAAACATACATTCCTTCCCCCCCACTCTTTCATACAGACATAGAATTGTATTGAGTCCACAAGCATTGAGAACAATTGAGTGGTTTTAGTGGGAATAACTGCAGAGTCCTTAGTTCATAAAAAGAAATTAATACTTTCAACTTGCATTTCCTCAAAGTATATTTTTAACTCATAATGAAGCCTGTGCTTCACTGAGCTAACTTCTGTCATTACCAATACTAGCTGATTTCAATCTAGCTCAGACAGCAAAAGCTGTGCACAGGTTAACTTGTGTAGACATACCCTGCAAAACTCAGGAATGCTGGGTTCTACTCCTGGCTCTGCTACAGACTTCCTGTATAACGTTGGGCAAGTCTACCTTATATTGTCTATGCACAAGATTGCAAAAATTATGCTGGCATGGGCAACCTTAATACTGGCATTTCCTAATATGATTGTTTTGCTTTGCAACCTTAATGTATTACCAACAAAACATTGTATTTAAGGAACAAGTTATATTACCATCTAATTTCTAACTCAGTGATTTTGTCCTTATATGAAAGAAATAGAATGCATGTGCACACATGTATATGTATGTAAAGTGGGTGATGGACAGACAGGGTGACCAGATTTACCAACTACATAATTTAATTTGCAGAGATGGGCTTCCTGAATTTGAACCAACTCCTAACTGTGGTGTGGTGTTTATTATGCTGCATCTTCACCTCCATCGCAAATGATTCTTGAATGCTAGTGAACACAACTGTGTTCAACGGAAGCAAAAGAGAATGAAAAAAATATTCTTCCTCAGCAATCCCCAGAAGGAATTTCTAACTGAAATGAGTACACCTCCAAGGGTGATATTTCTTGAAAGTTATCCGCAAATCAAGAGCATGATGGTCCAGCTTAAACAGCAGTTTGTTCAAGCTTTCAGAGCAAAGGGCACCTCCCTCAAACAATCCCACTGCAAACATGAAGCCTCTCTAATGAAAAATCAATGAGAGAAGGCAGTCAGTGTTCTTGGAGAAAGATGGAGAGGAGGGAATTTCATGCTGTTGTCAGCCATTCATATATTTACCATATCAGGTTTCAAAATTCAAGTCCTGTCCTACCATTGCTTTGCCTAATGCAAGTCTGTATGAGACATAGGAGAGGCAGAGAGCATTTGGATAACTGTGCAAAGCAAGCAACTACCATGAATGCCACTCCTATTTTAGTGAGCCTACAGACAATCACATAAAACACAGATGCTCTAGCAAAACATTTTCAGCATCTTCCCAGTTAGCGCTTTAGAATTCAGTGTCATGTTTACTTCAAATAGTGGCAGCTAAGCAAAACTTCTACTGCATGTTACCAATTTACATAGGATGTACCTGCTTCATTTTCCACTCCCTCCATTCATTTCTTGCTCTAACCAATCATTGAGGATGCATTCACTGGTTTTCAGGAGACCAAGCTATGAAATTCTGATGCAGATTTCCACCATCCTCTCCAACCCAATCTATGCCAAATTAAGGCACATTCAGATCCATCCATTTTCAGTTAGGCCCATTAAAAAGATAGTTACCATTTGTGTAACGCAAAATTCAAACACACAAACTAAGTATGTTTGGATTTAGGATCTTGGTTCAGCACTCTAGTGTAGATCTCAGTCTTTTCTTATTCACTCAGTTACATGTTTGCATGGTCCTTTCCCTGATTTGAAATTTTGTTGCACTCAAGTCCACAAGGCTTTTCTCCCTCTCACCCACCCTGTCCTTCAAGGCTTAGCTACACAGCACTGGCAAAACACACACAAGAAGCATGCAATTTGCAGAGAGTTCTAATCTGTGTTACATGCTAACTTTCCGGTGAACAAGCTGGTGCATTCTAAACTGTATACTGGGCAGTTAAAATTGTCAGATATTAGTGCGCTTTGCAAGTCACTATGTAGACAAGCCCTCAGTGCAGATAATTTAGTGAAACTTACCTTGAGTTATTTAAGGCTAAATGAAAGAAGTGTATATGCAGACAAAGATGGTCCTTTAACTACATGCATTATATACGAAAAGAACTTCAGAGAAGCTTTAGGTCACAAATCAAGTACTCAAAGTTTACATCAGCCTCCTTGTGCACATGCTCCATCCTTTGAACTGTAGCTGACCAAGAACCAGGGCCAGCTCTAGCTTCTTTGGCATCCCAAGCAAAAAAAAACAAAAACAAAAAAAGGGGTGGGGGGTGCAACTGGAACACCACCTCAAGCACATGCTTCCTCATCTGATGCTTGGAGCTAACCCTGCCAAAAAGAGCACCAAGGCAAGCAGGGAGGGAGAGCTCAATAGTTTGAGCATTGGCCTGCTTAAACCCAGGGTTGTGAGCTCAGTCCTTGAGGAGGCCATTTAGGGATCTGGGGCAAAAAATCTGACAGGGGACAGTACTTGGTCCTGCTAGTGTAGGCAGGGGACTGGTCTCGATGACCTTTTCAAGGTCTTTCCAGTTCTATGAGATAGAGAGATGTATCACTAGTGTAAACTGCTGCTACTATTGCAGCTGTAGCAGGAGTCTGACAATGAAGTGTTGTATTAGTTTAACACAGGCCAAAATCTTCTTGAGCAACTCAGTTAAATGCTATTTCCTTTCTCAAACAGTTTATATTCTCAGGAAAAGTTGAATGAATTGTCATGGGACAAAGAGAGCACCTCTGTAGTTTGAGGGCATTCCTCCTTACTGAATATCAAAGACCTTTTACAAACAGTGGAGGCAAGAGAGAGTTCCAAAGAACATATCACAATTATTTTTCCATTATAACAGAAAATGTTAGGTACCCTAGATTTAGGGATTACTGCCAGCTCCACCTACAGAAGTTATTTTTAAATGCCCTGGGAAGAAATCCTGGCCTCATCACATAAGTTACATTAGAGGTGGGCAAACTTTTTGGCCCAAGGGCCACATATTGGTGGGAAAATTGTATGCAGGGCCAGGGCAAGGGGTTGGAGTGCAGGAGGGATTGTGGGGCATGGGAAGGGATGCAGTGTGCAGGAACGGGCTCAGGCAAGGAATTGGGGCAGTGGAGGGGTATATAATGGGGATCAGGGAAGGGGATTGTGGTGTAGGAGGTGGTGAGGCAGTGGGCTCAGGGCGGGGAGTTGGTGTGAAGGAGGCGTGAGGAGTGCGACAGAGGGTCAGGGTGCAAGGTGTGGCAGGGGGCTCAGTGCAGGGGGTGCGGGGTCCTGCTCTGGCCCCTCACTGTGCTGCTCTGGAAAGGGGCAGAACCGCATTCTTGCAGGCCCAGGGTGCATGTGGAGGTGTGTGGCACAGGGCTCCACATGCTGCCCTCACCGCTTCTCCATGTACCTTCACTGAAGCTCCCATTAGCCACAGTTCCCCGTTCCTAGCTAATGGGAGTTGTGGGGGACGGTGCCTGGAGGCAAGGGCAAGTCACTGAGCCCTCTTCCCTCCCCACCCCCATCCAGGGGCCACAGAGATGTGGTGCCGGCCACATCAGGGAGCGGAGCGAGGCTCGCAGCACCAAGGGGGTGGCAATCCCATGGGCTAAATCCAAAGCCCTGAGGGGCCGGATCCAGCCCAAGACCATAGTTTGCCCACCCCTGTGTTACACTGTTTTAAGCCACCTATTAGTGAGTCTCAGAGCCTGGGGTCTATAGACTCAGTCTTATGCTATGGAGCTAAAATCAGGTGGGTAGACATTGTGGTTCAGGCTGGAACTAAGGCTCTGAAACCCATTCTACTGTCTGGACTGCAGAGCCCTAGCTCCAGTCTGAGCTGTGACTTTACAGAGCTGTTTCCAGCACCATAGCACAAGTCCTACAAGTCAAGTCCATAGACCCGGCTCTGAGACTCATTGCTGTGAGTTTTAAAAACATATTGTATATATACACCCATTGAAGTCAGTGGCAAAACTTCCATTAACTTCAATGGTGCGGAATTTCATACCTGGAGATCAAAGTTGACATGGCTACAAGAGACCTGAATTCAGATTAAAAAAAAAAAAAAAAAAAGTCAATCAGTTTTCTTATTCTTACCTGGGGATGCCAATGATTACCATAAGAAACAGTTTCCAACCAGCTCTGCTCCGATTGCATCCTTCAACACCACTCATGGTTGTTCCTGTAGACCTGCATGTTTAAGGGTGTTAGTCTCATTTTTAAAGCAATTAAACACCAAGCAATATGAATGATGTGTTAAATGGTACATTACAAATAAAACTTGTCTTATTCTAAACTAAGGTAATCTGAAATGACATGAACGTTTGCAGTAATTAATGACTGTCTTGTTAAATGTCATATCTTTTTTAATGGGGCAGGCCTATCTGAAAAGATAGCAAACAGCTGATAAGATTAATAGTATGGCAATCATAAAATGTGATTTCACAATCTGTCCTTATAGTTAATGCACTTCCAATGACTTCTTTTGTAAAACAATCATATAGAAATAAGTTTTATTACTACTTTATATCTGTAGGGCAAATTCTGGTCTCACTTACAAGCTCTTAACCCCAATAAGAAAAATGAGATCTTTTAATAATTGAAACAGGACATGCCTTTATACTGAAGATGTACACTAAATGCCAAATCAAAAGTTTTAAGCTTTAGTGAACATGCCCTTTGCAAATTGACAATACAGAGGGCAGAGTCTCTGATCCACTCAAACCGCTTTGTACTCTGCCTGTTTTCTGGGGTTGAGAACTCAAAGCACAATCTTCTCAAACCTCACTAATTTTAGTCTCTTACAGAAGCTTTCACTGTATTCTGGACCCTGTGGCCTGCATATAATCCGAGCATTCACCTAAGAATCATTAAAAAGTGCTGAGTCATTTGCATTTGTTTAGAGACATCTTTACACACAAGATGCGAGCAATACCAGACCCACAAAATATTTTGCCTGGTGAACTACTGTGTGTATGTGCTAAGAATAAAAAAATACATATAAATAACTAATGTTATTTGTGTGGCTCTGCTAAATGAAATTCATAAAGTGTCTCCAGTAACAATTTTTCTTAAACATGGGAAAATACGTTAGCAAGTTTGTAGTCCATTATCTTAGTTTAATCAATCTTAGTGATTTTATTAATAAACTCTTTTGTCACAATCATTCTGGCATTATTATACTACAATAATTGCCTATATGACAGTTGAAATTGTGCTAATATTGTACGATTCAGGCTAATTATATGTGCCCAGATATGAGTTGTATGAATTTTGGACAAGGAAAATTCAGAGTAAAATTTTCAGACATGCTTATGTGACTTGAGTTCCACTTTCGAAAGTAACGGAGGCACTTGAGAGCCTAAATCATTTTTTTTTAAAAAGGAATTTAGTCTCCCACTCACTTGGGTAAAATAGTCAACAGCATCAGTATATCAGACATTATTTGGATAACCGTATACATTCCAATGCTATTTTTGTTTCAGAGAAGTTTTTCATGTGTTTATCACTTTACACATACGAATAGGGTCATTTATTTAAATAGGAGAACTCAAGGCCATAACTTTCCTCACGTGTATATTTGCAGGATGTAGACTTACAAATGAATAGTAGCACAAGCATGTGATGTTAATGGTATTTGGGGGGCTGTACATAAATAGATAAAGTAAATAAAAACAGACATTATATATGGGCTACTCACATATGCAAGCGACAATCATGGGAGACATAATGCAGTTTAGATATGACATTCAGCTAACCAAAATAATTTGAGTACATAGTGAATAATAGTATCCTCTGGTTTGTTGATACTGAGGATGCAATAACATTATTACCTGTGCTGTTATCTACTGTTAAATCCCCCTTGGTATCTGATCTGAAATGTTAGTGCTTGGCAGTAGAGATTTTAAATCAGGGTATGAAAAGAGGGATAAAAATGCTAGAAATTTGATGCAGAAATAACAAAACATTGTGTAAAAGGCCAGATTTTACATGATCTAAAACAGAAGCATTTAGTGTGGCACTATTGTACACAGGACCAAAGCCAAAGTCCACTGGAGTCAATGGGAGGAGTCTTTACACTGAGCTGAATGGATTTTGGATCAGGGCCACAGAGAGCATACATTCTACACCTGCCTCTTTGGAAGTACTGTAGCCCAGAGGCACTGCTTTCACTTACTATAGGGGAAAAAAGTGCAGCTGACCCACAATTTGCTAAAGGTGAGTGGTCTGAGAATACCACAGTTTCCCTGTTATATTATTTGTATAGTGGTAGCTCAAAAATATCAGAAAGTCATTGTAGTGGGGCTGTACAAACACAAAAGTAGATGCTGCCACAATATCTGGATATATGCAATTCTTAGTACATGACTAGTTTATGCAATAGCCAAGGTATATAGATGTATATTATCCCATGTTCTACATGTTTATATCCTCACTGATCAGATAAATAATATAATATGCCATACCTATATCTCAGAACTAAGTTTTGAAGGCACCTGTCCTCCCCCAGGAAAGAAATGTCACTTGTCTAAATCATTTAATGTGAGGAGGGAGAGTGGCCTATTTATTATTACTGCCATTGGATTAATTTTTGTCAGATATAAGTATTCATGCTCATTTGAAAAAGCTTTCCATTATAGTTGAAAAATAGTTGACATTGTCAAGGTCAAGTGCTTTATTTGCCTTTTTATTTTGAATCAACCTAATCAGATTCTCATGCTCTGGAGACTGAACTGAATCTCTACCAGGAAACCTCTCTTCACTTCTGAGTGAGTTAGCAGGAGGGGCAGAGCAAATCCCCTAGCTCTTTAGATGGACATTGTCCTCCTGTTCCTTTAAAATATGCATTTTTCACTTGCATTTCCTAGAGAGACATACTGTACTTCACTTGGCTGAAGTCACAATGATGAAAGTAATGAGTATATTTATAGAAAGTATGGTTGAAAGGAAACAAATCCTAGGTCTCATGTGGTATTATGTCCCTCTTGGACTGCTTAGTGATTGATCACTGTTCTGAGCTCTGGGCCGCTCAAGCATGCTGGCAGGGGCAAATCCCATATCCAACACTCTCCCAGGGCAGTAGGATTCTGCAGTACAGCCTCAACCCTCTTAAGCCCCCTACTGTTTAGATGTGGCACTTACTTACTTTTCTTCCCTGCTCCCAAAGTCCACATAACTCAGCTATGGGAGTTCTGGTTTATAGCTGAACACTTCAGGGGCAACAGGGTTGGAAAGCAAGGAACAAAAGTTTTTTAAAATTTTCTTACTAAACCAGTCACTTTTACTCTTGACAGCACTAGAGTTACAGATCTTTGAAAAGCCAACGGTCCTGAGAGGCACCCCTTCTGTGTAAGGGAGATCTAGTTAGCATCCTTAGGCTATGTGCCCTTTCCACCTTCTCTCTCTCTCTCCCGCCCCCACACACAGCCCCACCAGCCTAATCTCTTGCACATGGCAACGATCTGGACCCTTGCTCAGAGAAGCACTCATCTGTCCCTTTTTTGTTCATGGGTTTCAGCTGGGACAATTCCAGACTCCATTCCCTCCTCACTTCCAATAAGCTTCTGTGTTACAAATAATTCCAAAGTCAACACTCCTATCAGTAGAGAACCTATTGTCCCAATATGGGAAGAGTAATTGCACATTGATGGTACTCTCTTTGTTAGCACTCTGACGTGTCCCAGCCCACAGCCCAGCAGGAATATGACATTATCCTGAATACACTGACCTTGTCAAGACCAAGCAGGTTTTCAACAAACGGGATGTCTTAATCCAACATGGAGGATACAATAAAAAAAATTAAGGTCACAGTGAAGGTTACCACCAAAACTGGCATTCATAACACAAAACAGAGTTCAGCGTTTGACATATTTGGTCAATCTCTCTGAGCAGTCATGTTTAGTTGTATGCTGCTGTACATATAATTCTGGAAGATTGATTTGTATTTTCTTCATGCACCTAAAAATACATATAGGAAACAAACATGCCACAGGTCCCCGAAATATGCTTCACTGGGCTTGGAGGTGGTCCAATATATACTTCACTGGGCTTGGAGGCTGGTCCCCAGTTATACTGCCAGAATTCATGGAGCACACCACAATAGTACTTTATTGACCCAGGTGAAGGGAAGGAACAATTTGCCTAAAATCATGGAACTGATAGAAGGATTTGTCATGAGTGTTGTTTTCACTCTCCAGTCTGTAGTTTTTGGGACTCTTGTGCCCCTGCATTTTTCTCAACTTTGCATCACGCTCAGAGAGGATCACTTGAGGCTGGTCTCCACCATGGGGAGATCAATTCTCCTACAATCAATGCAGCAGGGATTGATTTTACAGGTCTAGTGAAGACTCACCAAATGAATGGCAGAGTGCTCTCTGTTTGACCCCAGTACTCCAGCTCTCAGAGAAGAGTAAAGTAAGTCCACCAGAGAGCATCTCCCATTGATGCAGCACAGTGAAGACACCAGGTTAAGTTGACCTAAGCTATGTCGACTCTAGCTAAATTATTCATGTAGCTGCAGTAGATTAACTTAGGTTAACTCATCCCGGTAGTGAAGCCAAGGCCTTATGATTTTGATATTTTTTTTAAAAAAAAATTGTTAAAAGTTTGCATGGTTTTAAAGTCACAACCTATATCTGGTAAGGCCAAACTCAGACAAGGCCACCAGACATCCAGGCACAGGGAGCCTGCAGTTCATATCCCTCTCCCCTAAACAGGGACAGGTGGAATTGCCAATGTAATGCTTGCTGTTCGTGTTCCAGTTTAGGGTGGTGCTGAGCATTAGCTGTTTCATGTTGCTTAATCTCTGTAGTGGTGGTAACTTGAGTCCTCTGGGGGAAAACCAGGATCTCTAACTAGCAGGATCTTAGTTAGAGCACATCACTTGTTTCCTCCCCCTTCTCTTGTGTAACAGAAAATTAGATTCATTATTCTATTCTGAATAGGCTCTTGTGCCATTCCCATTACCACTTCAAGAACCTAAACACCCCTTTTCTTCCCCCCACTCCACACAGTAGTTGTTCCTCAGTGTTCATTTCCTCTTGCTGCTTACATGCTGTCTAAAAATTGTCCTACTCCATAGGAAACTGGCACCCACTAAAAGGGATTCTAACTTTAGGTGTGGGACACAGTACCAAATGAAATTAAATTTGAGCTGTCTTAAGTTAAAGATAGTAAGCCAGTGATTTCTTTTTTTAAACAGCAGAATAGGGCAGTACTTACAATACAAATGGTGCAAATCACTCAAATGCAAAGTTTTGTGTAAAGAAAATGAGAAGTAGCATAATAGTTTCTCTTGCTAAGAGCTACATGGCAAATTATGCTGTATTTATAGGTGGCATTAGAATTTAAAAATATCTCTTGAAGCCTTTTCTTGGACAGGATTTTCATTAAAACCCAATTCTTGCTATTAAGCATATTACATAATTAAAATTAAATAAATCTTGGGAAGAAGTAATAACTTAACAAAAATACCTTGATTACATTTCTCTTTTGGCTTTGAATGAATTGATTCAAAGGAAAGATTTCACTCAGAGAAATACTCTTATAAACAAACCATGTTTTCATTAACTCTCTTAATTTCTACACTCAGAGCCAGCACGTGGAATAGTAATTTGAGAAATCCTTAAATTATTAAAGAAGCCATTTGCCCAAAGCTTGTATGCCTTCATTTAACCACATATGTTGTCATAATATTCAAAAGGACAGATTATGGAAATTGGTCTGTGGTTTACTAATATAGCATGTATTGGCAATTTGTATTGGTGCTTACAAAAAAAAAGCAAGCATCATCACAATTTAATGAAAAATGGTTTTAGAGCATCTTTCAATATCACAGAAAGTGATTAAATGCAAATGAATCAAATCATTTCACTCCAGTACTTTGAATGTTCTGTAACATTTCTTGCATAAGTAAGTATATATTGATTGTACATTAGTAGAACACCATTCTTCCAGAAGGATGCCAACATTCTGACGAACTTTATCAACGTATCAAATCCACTGCATGCATCCGACTAAGTGGGTATTAGCCCTCGAAAGCTTATGCTCTAATACTTTAGTCAGTCTTTAAGGTGCCACAGGACTCTTTTGTCACTTTATCAACGTAGGAAACATTTCACTTATCACTGCAGGGCAGCCACTGGCGTGAAATAAAATAATTTTTATATTTCCTTGAACCCAGCAACAATTTGGATAGGGAAAGTTTAAGTAAAATTCCAGAGTTTAACTAACAAAAAATTCCATTTGTAGAAAACACTAGGATTAAAATGTTCTATATTTGTAAAAAATGCCCTGGCAATATTATAACAATGAAATAGAATCTGTTTTTCCATTTCAGGTGACAGAATAGCACCAAGTGAGCTATAGCCCTTGAAAGCTTATGCTGAAATAAACTGGTTAGTCTCTAAGGTGCTACAAGTATTCCTCATTTTCTTTAATAACACTATAGTTTTCTTAACACTACATTGGCATATTGGTTCAGTGTTGGCTAGCACACTTCGGTTGTGTTTCCAGGTGGTCTCATGAGGTAGCATAGCAATGTGAAGTGGCTGTCAGCATAGCAGGCAAGGTGTGACTGTTGCAGCTTGCACTTCTATTGTACAGTAGCTGTTTTCACACAGGAAGTTACAGTGCGCAAGCTGCTGCCCCCGTTTCTCCCTTTAGAGCGAAGTATCATAAAAAAGTAGTTCTGCTTTCATTGGTTGCATTTTACTGAATTAAGGCTGGTATTCTATTGCAGAGAGGATTTCTATAAAATCCCACTGACAGCAGTGGAACTTCTCCCTATATTGCTGCAAAAACTATAGAACACAGGCCAGCTCCAAACACACACCTATTCTCTTCAGGTATTTTCACAGAAGGGTTACAAAAAAGTTCAAGTTGTGGGATGGACTGTCATAATTAGTTTTTAAACCCTTAAGTGTTTGGTATAAAATTGTCAATGAGTATAGGACCTGGTGCATTCACACTGGAAAATAGCATTTATTTATACACTTGACAAAGCTTTTTAAAATAAAAAAAGCTATCCAGCAAACATGTGATGCTTGTTTAAATGTTTTGCATTTTACAGGGATTTATCCACACACATGTGTTAGTCTGCATTCCAAATCTAGAAACTCTGGAAAGAATCAGTTTGTTAGTTTGATAAGAGAAAAACTGCATCTGATATGTTCTTATTCTTAGAATTGTTTTGACTGTATTTGCGGCCTGCCATACCGAATCACAAAGCACATCAAAAGCAGAGGCAGTCTAAGTTCGTGGATGTCTTCCACCTGAAAGCTATACACTCAGTGTAGTGCTTTTATGCTGATAATCTAACAGCGTAATGCTAAACAATTTAGAATCCCAGATAGCCTTAATGTGTAGATAAAAGGAGATATGTATCTAACACCTTTGACTATTAAAACCCCAAACAAAGAAGGTATCAAATTTAGAGCCTCTGACCCTAAATGCATACTGTTCTGATGCCAACCACCTGGAAATTCAATTCCTAAATCAGCAAACATTCCAGTGCCTGCTGCTTTCTTTTCATATAGATTTATACTCCAGTGAAATCTTTCTAACAAGGATTAAAACAGTGAAGTATGAAAATGGTGAAATTAATAAAATCCTCAAAGTAATGACTTTAGCACTCATATTCATTTATGATTTAAATCTGTTTTTTACATGGACTTTGATGCAATAAAATAGTAGGAAGTAGTGGAGGGATTCAGGAAGGAGAATGAGATAGTGATTAAAAAAACAATCTAGTAGCCAAAAAGCGATGAGCACGAGGCACTAACAGAAACCTTCAAGTTCAAAGTGAAAGTCATCATTTGAGCCTTAGTTAACATTTAAGCAAGATAGTTTAGTTTAAAGGATTGAGCTGTTAATGTTCTTACCTAGTAATCATTTGACATTAAATGTTTACCGGCAATTTGTTATTTTAAGCCGCCAATAGCTCCCAAATTAAAAAATTTAGACGCCCTGCACATGAGTTTTAACAGAACTACAAAGAACCCCATTCCCCCACTCCCTAAGCAGTAACTTTTCTTTTTCAGCCCTCTGCTCATTTCCCTTACGTAAGGGAATCTTCAAGGTGGGATAAAGCTGCTTTAGGGGTTCCTATGTCATCCCTGCTCCTGGCAGCCAGCACAGGAAGCTTTCCCAGGGTAAAGGGAACATAGCCGGGGCATTCCTATGCCTCAGTTATCTCTCACTGCTATAACAGCCTGTAACAGGCTTCACTTACTGCTAGCAGAGTCCACTCGTGGCTGGGTCTGGGGATCAGCTCTCATCCAGTCTATTGCCACCTTCCATCACTCGCTTATCCTGTGATCCAGGACTTGGGGTATTCATTCTTTAGGACTCTGGCCTCCAGCCATATCACTACGTAGCATTCCCCTTCCAAAGTATCAAAGTCTCACTGGACCAACTGTCCAGATGCCACCTTCACCAGCACTATATCAGTTCCCAGGGGGAACACAGACCTGCCTGCTACTCTGAGTTCCAGCCCAGAGTGTATAGTCAGCAGCCAAAGTCTACACAGTCTTAGACCTCACATCTCCTTCTCTAGGCATCTTCTCACTTTTTTTCCCAGGCTTCTCCCCAGTGACTCTGGGTAAACCCCTTCTATCAGGGACAGGATCCTAGGGATTTTTACTTTCCCCAGGCTTCCTCTTACTCATGCTTCTTTACTCAGCGAGCAAACTACAGATTCTCTAACTGCAGCCTCCTTCCACTGCAAACTTTACAGCTTCTCTCTCAGCTGGGCTTCATTAGTAATTTATCAGTCAAGACAGACTCTCCCCCAGGTGCCAGTCTATAAGGTTAATTGGCACCTTCTGAGCCATCTTAACCACTTCAGGGGTTGTGCTAAGGAAACTCACCATCACATGGCCTCAAGGCAGATCTCCTCATGGAGCCCCTGCTACACAATCCCCAACTCTGAGTGCAAGTGGCAGAGTCCCCCTGGGGGTACCAGAGGTTGGTCCTGGCAGAAGTCACCAGAGTCGGAGACCTTCTGGACTATGACCGGGGAGACTGGCTGGATCTCCTGATGCTCACTCAGCGCATGTGGCTCTCCAGGCCTTGTACTCCCTCTTGTGTACTTCAGGAGGTGAAGGCCACTACGCTGCCTGCTTCTTGGGTTTACCTCAACTGGGTCCTGCGAGAGGGCATGCCCCGCCCACCCTCCATCACAGGCCCTCCGGACCTTTTCATCAGGCCTCTGCCCCATGGATCCAATCACACCCCCACCAAGCCCTTTCACTGTGAGCTGGCTGCATGACTTGCAGCCCGTTCATTTCCAGACCACACCAAGAAAACATCTCTATGCATTCATGCTCCACACCCTTCACTTCCTCACCCTCACGTCCTGCCCTGACACAAAGTGGTGGGACCTTCTGCCACCTTTAGAGGGTGAGGAACCCTGGTGGGCCAACCTATACTCCACCCTGATCCCAAGGCCCGCCAGGGATATCAGTTGGCAGCTCCTTCACAGAGTCGTGAGCATGGGCGTGTATTTGGCACAGTTCACCCCTGTCCCAGATACCTGTCCTTTCTGTGGCATGAGGGAGACCCTGGTGCACATTTACCTGGAGTGCGCCAGATTGCAGCCCCTATTCCATCTTCTCACGGATATCCTACTATGTTACTGGTTGCACTTTTCCCTCACAACCTTATTTATGCACTCCCTATCTGTGGGACCTCCTGGTCAACCTCTTCCTAACCGTGGCCAAATCGACCATCTACAAAACCAGGGAGAGGAGGTTGGCTGACAGGGTCTCCTGTGACCGTAGGGTCTATTTCTGATTCTCCATCCACTCATGTATCCAGGCAGAGTTCCTCTGGGCAGCGTCCACTGACTCCCTTGACACCTTTCAGGAGCAGTGGAGGCTGTCCAAGGCACTCTGCTCAGTGTCCCTGTCAGGTTCTCTTTATTTGACCTCACTCCCATCCCTCTTATTTTATTTGTTGTCCCCTGGAATTATTTGACTTCCAGGTCCTGTGAACCTTCCCTTGGGCGAGGGGGGTGTGAGAGGTCAGTCCTTTAGCACTGAGTTGACTTGCGCCCGCCCACTTCCTGGATCCCAATAGGACATGGCCCCTTGGGGACATCTGCAGCCAGGCCTAACTTAAGCTGGTAAAGTACTACCACACCCCAGCCACCACTCCATTATGCAAGCTTACTCCATCCATGTGTTCTGATGGGAGTAAACTGCTGTATAGAAAATGCTCGCTCCTATGTGTTCTGACCAAATGCCCCAGTGGCTCACTCAGAGGAGGCTTGATTTCCTCTCATTTCCCTGTTTGGGAGTACAGTCCAAGTCAGAATCCAGCCCAAAATATTTGGAAAGCAATTTCAAGGTGAAAGCTGCTGCATCAGTAATGATCATTATATTGCATTATAAAATCTCAACAGTAAGCAGGTTTTTGCTTTGAGTTCAGTTAGTTACAACCAGAAAGGAAAAGTAACACTCCCTCAACTTTCATCAAGTTAATTTTATTTAGAGCAAAATCCTTGTTCTTCTTACTTTAGCATATACCCTCTGGTGTTCTCCATGGTTCATTAACTCCATGCTAGTCAGCTGAAGGTGAAATTCAACTACGTGACCAAGAGCTAAGAAACTCATTTATAAGGAAGAGTGTGAATACAGTGGGCCTTCGGTTGTATTGATACAGTTAAGGTCACTTCCCCTTCTTTTGCTTGAATGCCCATCTCTTATTGGTGCCTAATTTCTAACACCTTTTATCAGCACACTAGAGGATTCACTTTGTCCCATATTTCAGGAATAACCATGCAAAGAATAGTACACAGGCTAGTACTTAATTTTGTCCCACAACCCCCACACACTTGGTAGTGTCCTTTAAAAAAATTTTTTCGATACAATTTTCTTTTATTCCTTTGAAACATAGTTATGGGGTTGCATAAGAATAAATGAGGATAGAATTTGAATTGTAGTGATTACACTGGTCTACAATTTTTTAGAAGTCGTCTGCTTCAGAGATAAAATGTCATATTTATGATGTATTTTGATGTGCTGAATTCAAATATGACAATTAAAACAACTGATTGGCTACTGTTTCCAGGATATTTAAGTTTTTACATTTTATGTCTATGTATATTGTGTAGATAGTAGAGTTTTAATCACAAATTGTAAACCTAGGTCTTTTCATGTGTTTATGGTTGCTTTACATGATAATGTTTCACCTGTCCTGTTTATGTAACACTTTAAAAATCAGCAAAAGGGTTATATAAATAAAATGTATTATGAAACAAAAGGCAAAAAACTGTTATGTACATAGTTTAGTCCTATTCAGTGTCTACTCGGCGCTTCTTGGCTTGTCTCTTGTATTCATTAAATGGAGCATCTCTTGTCACTGTCCAGCAATAGTCTGCAAGCATCGATGGGCTCCATTTGCCCTGATAGCGTTTCTCCATTGTTGCAATGTCCTGGTGAAATCGCTCGCCGTGCTCATTGCTCACTGCTCCGCAGTTCGGTGGAAAAAAATCTAGATGAGAGTGCAAAAAATGTATCTTTAGTGACATGTTACGACCAAGGCTTTTGTATGCCTTGAGGAGGTTTTCCACCAACAACCTGTAGCTGTCTGCCTTGTTGTTTGCGAGAAAATGTGTTGCCACTGACTGGAAGTCTTTCCATGCCGTCTTTTCCTTGCCACGCAGTGCATGGTCAAATGCATCATCTCGAAGAAGTTCACGAATCTGAGGACCAACAAAGACACCTTCCTTTATCTTAGCTTCACTTAACCTTGCAAATTTTCCACGGAGGTACTTGAAAGCTGCTTGTGTTTTGTCAATGGCCTTGACAAAGTTCTTCATCAGACTCAGCTTGATGTGTAAGGGTGGTAACAAAATCTTCCTTGATTCAGCAAGTGGTGGATGCTGAACACTTTTCCTCCCAGGCTCCAATGACTGTCGGAGTGGCCAATCTTTCTTGATGTAGTGGGAATCTCTTGCACGACTATCCCAGTCGCAGAGAAAACAGCAGTACTTTGTGTATCCAGTCTGCAGACCAAGGAAGAGAGCAACAACCTTCAAATCGCCACAAAGGTGCCACTGATGTTGGTCATAGGTTATGCACCTCAAAAGTTGTTTCATGTTGTCATAGGTTTCTTTCATATGGACTGCATGACCAACTGGAATTGATGGCAAAACATTGCCATTATGCAGCAAAACAGCTTTAAGACTCGTCTTCGATGAATCAATGAAGAATTTCCACTCATCTGGATCGTGAACGATGTTGAGGGCTGCCATCACACCATCGATGTTGTTGCAGGCTACAAGATCACCTTCCATGAAGAAGAATGGGACAAGATCCTTTTGACGGCCATGGAACATGGAAACACTAACATCACCTGCCAGGAGATTCCACTGCTGGAGTCTGGAGCCCAACAGCTCTGCCTTACTCTTGGGTAGTTCCAAATCCCTGACAAGGTCATTCAGTTCAGCTTGTGTTATGAGGTGGTGTTCAGAGGAGGAGGATGGGAGAAAATGTGGGTCCTGTGACATTGATGGTTCAGGACCAGAAGTTTCATCCTCTTCCTTGTCCTCGTCTGACTCAAGTGAGAATGATTCTGGTGCATTAGGAACCAGAAGTCCTTCTCTGTGGGGTATTGGGCATATAGCTGATGGAATGTTTGGATAATGCACAGTCCATTTTTTCTTCTTTGACACACCTTTCCCAACTGGAGGCACCATGCAGAAGTAACAATTGCTGGTATGATCTGTTGGCTCTCTCCAAATCATTGGCACTGCAAAAGGCATACATTTCCTTTTCCTGTTCAACCACTGGAGAAGATTTGTTGCACAAGTGTTGCAGCATATGTGTGGGGCCCACCTCTTGTCCTGATCTCCAATTTTGCAGCCAAAATACAGGTGATAGGCTTTCTTAGCCATAGTGGTTATACTGCGCTTTTGTGATGCAAGTCACTTCACCACAAACATAGCAGAAGTTATCTGCACTGTTCACACAAGTACGAGGCATCTCTGCTCACTTTGGCTAAACAGAAATGTGTCCCTTTGCAAAATCAAACACTGACAAATAAAAGAGCACGACACTGTATGATTTCTAGAGCTGATTAGGGCAATTTGTTCAGCAGAGTGAGGTAAGCTTCGTCATGATTGCATCATCCATGACTTTTAGGAATAAAATGATGCAATTCATATCACGTATGACGCAATACCAGCTTCAGATTGCATCATTCATTGTTTTGCCTAAAAAGCAAGTACTGTCCAAACCCAGTCATAGATTTATTTATAGATCCAATCAAAGATATATTTTATTCATTTCTGGTTTAAATTGAGATCCCTTCCCTTTATAACTCACTTATCCTCCGCCATTCCCATGTCAAGGATCGTATGCTATTGGGTCAGTATATATCTTGAAAACTAGAGCCAATCAACAATTTTAAGCATCATTTTCGTTCTCAGTGACCCAGAATTAGTAAAGTTTGACTACATTTATTTCAGAAGCATTTTGGCTGTAGAGCAGTGTTACAGCTAACTGTACTATGTGTGTTATTTTAATCCTTTATTAAAATGCACTGAGAGAATTGTGTGGCAGCTCTTTGGCAAAGGGCATAACCAACAGCTTCATTTTGCATTTTATACAACTTCAAAATAAGCCTCTGAAGAATTACTTGCATTCAGGCTAACCTATGTTATTTCATATTCTGATATCTAGTTTTGACTGTATAGGAAGGAATACAATAGATAATTCTGTCTTCTTTATTAAGAAGTAGACAAAGAGAGACAACTGTCCTTTAGAATTTCAGTATAGCATGCAGGTATTATGAATAGTGAAGCAGGTTTCTCTGGTCAGTTATTTTCTCTTACAGAAGTGGGTTTTTTTGTTTTGTTTTGTTTTTTGAACAAATGCTGATGGCTCCCTCCAATGGATGGAGGTTATTAAAGCTGGTCTTGAGATTTTTTGCTGGAAATAACCATATGCACTCTATACTGAGTAACAAAGCATCCATGAAGTATCAATGGCAGGTACGGTCTCACTTTCTATATCATTCAAAACAGTTTTAAAACACAGAACTTACTCTAACTGAACACTGTACAATATATTTCCCCGCAGGTTTTAAGTTATAATGGGAACTGGACTTTAGAAATATCCTTACTCCCATTTTGGCAACAACAACAACAAAATTAAAAAGGCCAGCTTAGTGAATTCAATTATAAATCAGTAAAGATGAAACATTTAGAGTATTTAATTAGAGATCTACCATTAGTGCTAGTATCATGTCTCTATTTTCTAATATATCTGAGATAATACTGCAGTTTCTGTGTTTGTTATACTGGGAGTTTGTGTTTGTTTTTAGCTAGTACGATAGTGCCAACACATAGCTGTAATGGAGAAATATAGAATGTAATCAGATGTTTATTCTCACACCAATTATCACTTCCAAAAATAAGTCAAATACCCCTGCTGGGGAAGTTGTAGGACAATAGGTCACAACACACATTTTAATGGGATTTTCCTCAGTTCTGAGGAAGTAGGTTCTGTGACCTCTAAAATATCTGGTCACAGAACATTACACAGAAAAACTCATTACACATTGTGATAAAAACCTGTATTTCAAGAGATATAGGTTAGACTGTCCAAAACAATAGGGACCAGCACCTTTTAAAACCCCAGGGATACCTGCTGAAAATACATCATATGCAGCTAACATGTAACTAAACAAAACAGAAGCAAAATAAGAAATGGAGAAAAATCACAAAATGAATAAGATAGTTGCAAAACCATTTCAAGGAGAGATGGGCTTTAGCAAACACTGCTCACAACACATGAAATTATAATAAACAGACATATTCCAGCCTTGATCTGAAAAGAAAAAGGAAAAGCCATCCACAGTGATGCTGTTCTCCTTCAGGCATCTTTTATGCCAAGCAGTTCATCTCTCTACATCAAATACCTAGATGTTTTAAATCACTTATATAATGAATGAATAATAAGGACATACATGTAGGCATCCATTAAGTGACTTAAAACATATAGGCATTTGATGTAGGAACATGGTGCATATGCCCAGCACACACCACATCACCGAAATGAGTAATGACCTGCCTCTATGTATGTATCATCAGTTGACTTGCTATCCCAAAGGCAAAGTAGTCTATGTTTTTTTAAAAAAAGAATAAATAATAACTGGGAGTGGGTGGGGTACCATCGAGGGGTAGTTTTAGTAATACTTGTAATTAGTTCATCTAATACTTAGATTATTTTTGACTTTTTCTTATTATTAACAGTTTATGATTTTTCATCTGGGAACGTGAAGACCAGGGTTCTATTCACAGCTTTCCTGTGTGAGCTTGGACTCACATTTTCAAAAGCAATGGATTCAGATGGCAGTTTAGAGAAACTTTTGTGGAGAACACATATACCAAAGAGAAACATGGTTGTGCTGTATTTTTCAGATGAGATTACTATTCCTGCGTGGACCAGAATTCTTGGTGTTAGAAATCTAGGAATACAAACATTATCTATTTAAAAATTAGAGGATTGAGCCAAAAGAAATCTGATGAGGTTCAACAAGGATAAGTGCAGAGTCTGCACTTAGGTCAGAAGAATCCCACGAACTGCTACAGACTAGGGAACAAATGGCCAGGCAGCAGTTCTGCAGAAAAGGATCAGGGGTTACAGTGGATGAGAAGCTGGATAAGTTTGCCCTTATTGCCAAGAAGGCCAATGACATTTGGGGCTGTATAAGTAGGGGCATTGCCAACAGATCAAATAACGTGATCATTCCCCTCTACTAGACATTGGTGAGGCCTCATCTGGAGTACTGTGTCCAGTTTTGGGACCCAAACTACGAGGAGGATGTGGAAAAATTGGAAAGAGTCCAGTGGAGGGCAACAAAAATGATAAGGGAGTTGGAGCACATGACTTAGGAGAAGCTGAGGAAACTGGGATTATTTAGTTTGCAGAAGAGAAGAATGATGTGGGATTTAATACTTTCAGCTACCTGAAAGGGGATTCCAAAGAGGATGGATCTAAACTGTTCAGTGGTAGCACATGACAGAACAAGGAGTAAGGGTTTCAAGTTGCAGTGGGGGAGGTTTAGGTGGGATATTAGGAAAAACTCTCTCACCTGGAGGGTGGTGAAGCACTGAAATAGGTTACCAAGGGAGATGGTGGAATCTCCTTCCTTAGAGGAGATTCCACCATTTTAAGGTCAGGCTTGACAAAGCCCTGGCTGGGATGATTTATTTGGGGTTGGTCCTGTTTTGAGCATGGGGTTGGACTAGATGACCTGCTGAGGTCCCTTCCAACCCTGATATTCTATGATTCTATGAAAAAGAAAAATATAAACACAGGAAAAAACCGTGTCTTCCGTCAAATAAGATAATGAGTCTGCTAAATGGTTTTAGTTACTGCAGAAGAGCTTAATCACCCAAACCTAAAATAGAATGGTGTTTGCTTGAATTGCAATTGCTTTCAATGCATGTAATTCTGCCCTATATTAATCAAATATATTGCATGTCAAATATCTATTTTTAAAAAAAATTGCACACAGTAGAGATCCAAAATTCACTGCCCAATATGTATTTGGCTATTTACTGACTCCTGATTTCCACTAAATTGCATGCTGCTGCCCTGCTGGGAGGAGGACAGGCTTGGAGGTAAAGATATGCCTTTTGCTATCCTCATGAAAATTCACCCCAATTTAGCCAAGTTTTGAGCATCTGAAAAAAAATCTCATTTTGCAAATGTGCTGTTGAGATTTGAGAATTTTTGGTAACTCAATTCTCCAAAGACTGCATTTGCACTAAGCATGCTTTGCTCCCCACGGCACTCATGCTCTGATCAGGCCAAACATGTGCCATCTCCACAGAACAATGAAGCAGGCTCCAGCCCAGGAATGATTTTCCCTGAAATTCTCCTCCTGGCTCTTATGATATTGGGTGCCAGAATTGAGAGCAAGGAGACTGTCCTGTGTTCTCAGTGCTCCCCTTTTGACATTCAGACAGCACAGGAGGATGCAATATCCCTGGAATGCAGAGGGGTGAGGGAGGGAAGGAATGATGACTGTGGGAGTGGGGATTACATGGGAAAAGGGGGACAGGAAGCAAAGAGGAGGAGGGAAGGAGCCTGGTGTGTGTTGGAAGGGAGGGGGAGTAGATAGGAGCAGAGGGGAACAGAGACAGGCTAGGAGCAGAGGCAGAAGAGCATATAACCACTAGAGTACATTGACCTACAGACATGGAATCAAACCCTGGAGTCTTCAGTCTCTACATTCTTTTGCTGTCAGTAAATATCCGCCCTGCTATAGCAATTGTTGTTCAACAATTAGCGTAGTGCACCACTAGTGACCCGCAGATATGGACAAAGGCTTACAAGGATTTGCACTTACTAAACTAATCAATGTATATTTCTGCCTCAAACGTGGGTAAACCTCACTTAGCTCCATTATCACAAACCTGTGTGTTCTAGTCTAAGCTTAGGGATCAGCACTGGTCCATCTCCACTGATTGCTGGAGAAGAGTTACTGGAGTCAAATTTCTTCCCAGGATAAACAAGGCCTAAATAACTCTGAGTTAGACATCAGGAATACAATAAAGTCATTGGATGAATAGTTTAAGGCCAGTTCTAAACAAGTTGTATTTGGTTCTAATCCGAGACACCACAAATTTCCTTTTGGCAGACAGGTATTGCATCCAAGAGTTCAGAAGGTATATGAGAAATAGGCCTGGTCTACACTTAAAGTAGCTAGCTAAAATAGCTATGGCATTAGGACTGTGTGGGATTTTATTTCACTGGTTTTCAATGTGTGTTTTTCACTTTCATAGCTATACTGGTAAAAGGCCAATCCCAGTATCATGAAGAATGACTTACCAGTAACTGTTCTTTGGGAGTTGCCGCTGTACACACTTGTGGGACTTGCAGCCTCTGGTGCTGTATGTAGAAAATCATATCTGAGGGATGCAGGAAGAGTCTAACACTAGGATGATGTCATTTTCTCTCTCTCTCTCTTGATATAGATACAGTACAGACCCGTTTACATGCAGATGTCGGGAGTCAAGCCGTCATGACCACATGTTAACAGACCATGGCTTAAGAGGGCTATGCTGAAATCTTAAGATATCTATACATAATCAAATCAATGAGAATGAAACAATTTATGAAAGCAGCCAATGAGAAGAGGGGGAAAGCTTATGGCTGCCCGTCTTATTACGACAAAAAAGACGAGTCACACGCTCTTATCTTTTTAAATCCAGTTGTTTTCTGTGTCTTGTAATTAAAGGCTAAGGTCTTATCAGGTACCAGTTTTGCAAATAAAGCTGTTTCATCATGATTATAAAGTTGTTCTTCGTGGTAATCTTCATTTTGTAAAATAGATTTTAACTCGGCGAGAAACGCATTCGTGGCTGATTCATCGGCTGATCAGCTTTCTCCAGCAATCGATACCTGCGCTATGCCATGATGTTTTTTAAAACGACTTATAAACCCCTTGCTGGCTTGTAATGATTCATCCCCCATTAAATTTCCAAACTGTGTCACTTGGGCTTGAAAAATTGGCCCACTTAGCAGCATTCCTTTCAGCCTTTCCTGAGCAAGCCATGTGTGCATGGCTTTGTCTATTGTGAGTTTTGCTGAATAACACACATGTTTTCGCTTAAGCCCCATGGCAGAATCATATTTTGTACATAGCCATTCAGTTTAGATTTGTTTTTTAGCCATCCTCAGAGTAGATTTGGCAATCCCAATATCTTTTCAAACTTTGGCCTGGGTTTCTCTGCTACTTACTTGATCTGTTGCAGCTAGCTTTTCTTCTACAGTGTAGGAACGTTGACGCTTGCCCTCTGCCATTATATTAATAAGAGGAAACGCCAGTAGGCCTACAACAAGTTTCCACTCCGCACTTCCTGTCAATTTCTATGTCAGTGAGTTAGTGAGCAAATCTGTAGTGCTACATAGCAAGTTCCTGTACCGCATATTAATGAGTCTCTGTGTTACCTAGATAGCAGAGGGAGGCATGGTGCTACTGCGCATTAAGCAGATTCGTGCTTAAACGGGTCTGTACTGTATGTGTGAATGCACCCCCAACCACCTCAGTTCCTTCTTCCTAGCCAGCAGACTCCTGAAATACAAATGTAATGCTGAGGCAGAGGGAAAAATGCCTGGGCAGTGTGAATATATATAGTCCACTCTCAAACTTTCTTCCTTCAGTGGTGTCTGCATTCCAGTTAGGGGAGATCACAGGCAGCACAGCCATCAAAGGACAGTGGAGAAAGAGTTTACTTAAATATTGACTGCAACATCACTTTACCATATTACTGTATTACTGTACATATTACTGTATTATATTATATTATTATTATATTATTATTAATTAATAATTAATTAATTGTTATTAATTAATTATTATTGATTATTATTAATTAATAATTAATTAATTATAATTATTATTATATTATATTATTATTACATATTACAGTACATATTACTGTATTACTGGTATTACAGGCATCAGTGTCCCCATTCAAAAAAAGAGACACATCAAGTCCCTTCCAAGGGCTTTGGAACCCTTTTTATTCACATTTGGTGCCAGGATCACTTAGAGATCGGTGGCTTTCAATCTTTTCAGACAACTGTAGCCCTTACAGGAGTCTGATTTGTCTTGCCTACACCCAGATTTCACCTTACTTAAACATTAGTTGCTTATGAAATCAATATGAAAATGTCACATCACACTATTACTTAAAAAATGCTTACTTTCTCGTTTTTACCATTATAAAATCAATCAACTGGAATATAAACATTATATGTACATTTCAGTGTGTAGTATATAGAGCAATATAAACAAATCACTGTATGAAATTTTAGTTTGTACTGACTCCACTAGTGCTTTTTATGTAGCCTGTTGTAAAATCAGGCTAGATGAGTTGGTGTGCCCTCTGGAAAACCTCTGTGTATCTCCAGGATATGCTGTACACCTGGCAGAGAACCACTATCACAGGTCATGCATGAGACAGCTGATTGCCCAGACTTCCCTACAGGCTGCGCTTTTGGATGTGTTTGACACAGTTGCATGCACCAGGGTGATGCAAACATCCTCATTTGGTAGTTTGGTCCAACATCTTCATTAATGATCTGGATGATGGGATGGATTGCACCCTCAGCAAGTTCGTGGATGACACTAAGTTGTAGGGAGTGGTAGATATTCTGGAAGGTAGAGATGAGGTCCAGACAAGGGCAAGTGCAGAATCCTGCACTTAGGATAGAAGAATCCCATGCTCTGCTACAGGCTGGAGACTAATTGGCTAAGCGGCAGTTTTGCAGAAAAGGGACTTGGGGATTTTTGAGTGATTTCAACTCCAGCACTGACAGGGATATCATTTGTTCAAAGACTCTAGGGCTATCTTGTAAGAGCATACCACACATTTATGGGTCATTGGGAATCCTGGTACTATGTAAAACAGCTTGCCAGGCGTCACTTATATTAAATATAAAGGTGATTGAAATCATCATATCTGACAAGTGAACATCCCATAGACATAAGTGATGGTCCTGCAAAAAGTCCTCTCCATTAAACTGGAGAAAAATCCATGTCAGCCAAGTTAGAGCCACCTATGAACCGTACAGCCCACTCCACCAGGTTCTACAAGCCTTTACTGCTACCTTAAGCATCACTATTTCAGAAAGTTACAGGACAACTACACTGATCAGTCCATATCTGTACCCTGCACTATTCCTTAGCTGAGGCTTCAAAATCAGATTCCTGCATCGATAGATCTGTCCTACAATCTTCGTTTAGATTGTACTATGATCATTCATCGGGTGGGGGTGGGAAGAGGTCCCTTCCAGACTCCGTGGGTCCAGCCACCTTTTGTCTGAACACTGAAGATCAAGAGCTTTGCCTGTCTGAAGCTCAAGACATAATATTGAAGTCACTTGCACTGTGCTTGGCTTTAGCTAGTGCTAACATAGGAGTCTCTCTCTTCCTTCCCCCTCTTCCACTCCCCCCTGCCCCCCCCCCAGCTTCTTCAAATTATTTGAGAGAACTAAATTCTTATGACAGCATTCCTGATCTCAAGCATGGTGTGAGCACACATTCCCCTCAGAGCTCTGAAATCTCTCATCTTCAAACTGCATTTTCTGCAGGGACCTCAGTAAGCTAAAATGTGATATGCAGAGACCTCTAGGGACTGGAAAGCTAAACTGCACCTGATGGCATGCAGATATGATATAGTAATGAAATCACTTGGGGAATTTTAAAATGAATTAAAAAAAGAACAAGGTAACATTCAGACTGTTTTAACCTGTGGTTAAAATCATACCCTTGCATGTCTTATAATGGCAGCTTTTCCCCCTTCAAATGCGAGTAATGAAGGTAAAGAATTCTTTATATTTACAATATACAAATTATATGACAAGACAAAATATGCAACAGACGCCATTCTTAAATACCTGACACAAGATAACAAGTTTAAATAAAGTCATAATGGCATAAATATTATGATCAACGCTCCTAAAATATAGTGTTGAATTGCAAATTCAGTCAGCCATGGGTTTGGTTTTTTGTCCACCTTCCTTTTATTTTCCAAGAATGTTGAATACTTACAGATGCTCAATCTATTTAACACCCACTGAGTGATGGCACAAGGATTCAGTTGAGTTCAGAGCTAATTACCGCACTGAGAAAGACCTTTGCAGGATTGTTATTGACCATGCTTATTATTCAGATCAAGGTGTTGTCTCATTTCTTTTGCTTGCAAGCAGCTTTTGACCATGGAAAAATGTTCTCACCTTGAAATACAATGAAATTTGCAAGTGGATCTAACTGTAGCTTAACCCTTCTGTTGCTAACTCTGTCTTTGTAGTTTTACTTGGCTACCTCTTTAGTTATAAACTGTGTGGTAAACAGGAATCATTGCTTATTTGAATCTTGTTTACTGCCTATGTGGGACATGATTTAGAGCCCCAGAACAGATCTTTAGCAGTTGTGATAATAAACCATGCTCTTACTGGTAAATCCATAATCTAGCCTTAAGTAAAGAGGCAGTATGCTCCTGCAGAAGTAAAACCAGAACTAAACTATTATTTTTTTCTGCGTGATTAAAGTTGACTCAAAGGCACAACAGCCCAGGGAATGCAGAGTTAAGAACCCAGAGATTAGCCTTACTCACACAACACTGATTAGCTGCCAGCAGTCCAATTCACAATGGGAGTTCTGACTGAGTAAAGATTGCAACAGGGTCTAGCCCAGTGGCTAAATTCTTCCCACACTTAAAGTCAACAAGGAAGGCAGGACAGAATGTGGCCTCTTTTGTATTTAGCCCTGGAATTTTTACTGTTTTCTTAGCTGTATGACTAGTGGACTCTGCAGAAAAGGAGGAAAGAATTATGGACGCTGGAATTGCCAGGTTGAGACTCTTGCAGTTTGGGTGTCCTAACCCACCTTTCAGAGTTGTATGTGTTAGTCTGTATCGCAAAAAGAATGTATTTGAGCATAAGCATAAGACATAAGAGACCAACACCTACAGGATCTTTATCAAACATTAAAACTACAATACTCACCTGCTGAAGTGAAGACACAGATTGACAGAGCCAGAAGAGTGCCCAGAAGTCACCTACTGCAGGACAGACCCAACAAAGAAAGTAACAGAATGCCACTAGCAGTCACTTTCAGCCCCCAACTAAAACCTCTCCAGTGCATCAAAGACCTACAACCTATCCTGAAGGATGATCCCTCACTCACAGCTCTTGGGAGACAGACCAGTCCTCGCTTACAGACAGCCCCTGAAACAAATATTCACCAGCAACCACACAACAAAAACACTAACCCAGGAACTTAATCTTGCAACAAAGCCTGATGCCAATTCTGTCCACATATTGATTCAATTGACACCATCATAGGACCTAATCATATCCGCCACGCCACCAGGGGCTTGTTCTCCTGCACATCTACCAATATGATATATGCTATCATGTGCCAGCAATGCCCCTCTGCCATATACATTGGCCAAACCAGACAGTCTCTACGCAAAAGAATAAATGGACACAAATCTGACATCAGGAATCATAACATTCAAAAACCAAGAAAAGATTGAAACACACTTCAATCTTTCTGATCACTCAATGACAGACTTAAGTGACAATTCTTCAACAGAAAAACTTCAAAAACAGACTTCAACAAGAAACTGCTGAACTGGAATTAATTTTCCAGACTGGATAAAATAAAATGTTTTGCCTTTTCTGGATCTTTAATACAAGAATTTGTAATAGTATTTGCCATGGTACTAAGCTGGCTTAGGTTTTTGCATACCAAATGCCACATTTTGTGTCCAACTGTCCAATGTTGGACAATAACTGGGTCATGTTAATATCTTTGATGCTTAAGGTCCTTTATTACATCTAAATTGATACAACAGGTCAGAAGGGAAGAATGGGAAGCTTTTAGAGCCTGGACCAATTTTTTTTCAGAAAAACATCCCCTGCTGTAAGTTTTACTCTTCTCTCTCCCTCCCACTTTTAGTCTTGTTTGTATATTTCTTATTTTGTCTTGGGTCTCCTATTCTTTAATGCCCCCTCTTCTTCTCTGCTCATTCTCTCTCCCACACCCATAATCATCCAATCTCTCCCTCTTAAAACTCTGTCACCCACTGTCACACAATCCTTTATTTCCTCTCCTCCTCCTCACCCCCAGTCTCTCTTTTGTGTCCTGAGGCAGTGATGGAACTAATGGGAGGGTGATTACTCCTATCTACTCAGTGACCTTTAGGTGTATGCATACATATTTTCAAGCCTACTATGCAATTGCCAAAAGATGGTGTACAAAATGAATTTTCACATCATGTTCCACATGTGATCACACACATCGCAGTGCCACTTGGTCAAATGTAGCCCAGCACCCTTTCATAATAGAAGGGCTGATGCATCAACATGGGCTTGCACACCAGCCCACAACCAACAGCTCATCTGACCTACTAGGTGCAAAACTTGGCTCCACCACTTCCCAGAGGCCACATGGTGCTCCTTTGTGGTGGAGGCCAAGTGATGAGAACTGAAGCCATCCCATTTGGCCTGGTCAGTTGCCACCTACATATGTTGGTAGCATGTTTGTGCTGCTTGCAGGCTCCATATTCATAGGACTGTCCAAAATCAGACTGTTTCTATGTGGGTTTAACACTAAGGGTATGTCTTCACAACCCGCTGGATTGGCAGGTAGCAATCGATCTTTTGGCAACCAATTTATCACATCTCTTTACGACATGATAAATCGATCACCAACAGTGCCCCCGTTGACTCCGGAACTCCAGCTTGCCGCAAGGCACAAGCTGGAGTCGGCAGGGGAGCTCATTGCTGACCGCCGCCGCCATGAGGATGGCAGGTAAATCAGCCAAAGATGCGCTGACTTCAGCTATGTTATTCACGTAGCTGAAGTTGCGTATCTCAGGTTGATCCTTCCCCCCAGTGTAGATCAGCCCTATGGCAGGGGGAAGGACAGTTCACTTATGCAGGAAATGAGTGAACACATGGAAAACATAACATGTGTCCCCATTCACATATAGAAAAATCAGTAGTTTGTCTAGATTACTCATTTTTCATATTACAGGAAAAAAAAGAAATAATACTTCCTTAAAACAGCAAGGACAAGGTGAAAATGAATAATATGGTTCACTCTACCACAGTCTACTATTTTGAAATGCCTAATCTGCAGCTCGTCAGGCACTGATCCTACAGACAACGTACATGTAAAGCTGTATTACTTGGGCAGCAGGGGTGGGGGATAATATTTCCTGATAGCTATCGAGTCACATATACCACAGTGCCTAGTTCCAACATAAGCCTCTAGCCAGCGTTCACAAAGTAAATGCTATGCCAGTAATAGGGACAAGGGTTATACCAGTAGCCTTTGGCTAGCAGAACAACTAGAAAATGTATCAGAGAAGGATTCTCAGTATAATAATTAGAGCTGTGCAAATACAGTCTGTTTTTTGTTTGCTTGCAGTTAAAAAAATAAAATTGTGTCACATGAAACAATGTTTTGACAAAATCTGAACATTTTATTTGATCACTTTCAGACATGTGGGTGTTTTAAGTCACTTTTGAACTAAAACCATCCAAATGTTTTGTTTTGAAGATGGTAAAACAAAACGTTGTGGTTCTTTGACTTTTTTGAACCTGAGTAATTTTCAAAGTGTTCCAGTGTTGCTGAATCTACCTTTTTGCCCTCACCAAAAAAAGTTTCAACCCTTCCACAAATTTGCCCATCTTGAGTAATAAAGAACATGCTCACTGTGCATAGTCAAGTTTTGTTTTAAAATGTGCTAATGTTTGAAGTTACCTTTACAAATTACAAAAGTCAAAGATACTTGATTCGTAAGCTCCCAGTAAAATGGACAACTTTCTACTTACACTCATTTAACTTCAACTGCTTTGCAACACTTCCTGCAGCCCCTTCCTTAGCCCTACCATACAGGCTGTGAAGATGTCTGCCCTCAAGTGGCAGTGCTTTTACTAACTTCAGCCACAGCTCCGTATGTTCCATATTACTTGAATTCCTCTTCCTTTCTTAAGCCAAACAGAAATGCCTTGGAAGTAGAAAAGCAATAGAGGTGGTTTGTGGGTATTTTTTGTTTGTTTTGAAGAGACTGAAAGAAAATGGAAATTTGCAATATGGAACTAACATTTGCCATTTGGAAATCAAAAAGTGAGTGTGGTACCTAAACAATGGGCAAATTATACAAGCATGTGACCTGCTCATTGGGATGAAAGGGTGGTCATTGAGGTGCAATGCACATGCAACCAGTTAGTCTGCTATCAAATTCACTAGGAGAGTTAACCAGCATATCCTTGGCATGGCCAGAGTTTGCAGGGATTCACAAAAACTAGGGGGTGGGTACAGTTTTGGGTTTTTAAAATAACCTTACTCAAGATGCTGGGCCAGGCTCTGAAAACAGGTATATAATAAGTATTTTCAATGAGAAATACATTATATCCCTAAGGAAAGAGTAACCTGTCAGTCTGCCTTTTTTTTTTTTTGAGGTGGGGGGACAGAACAATCCTTCTAGGATTCCTCCCACTCTTGTTCAAGAGGCCTGGATGGTGAAAGAGGAGCCTACCAGTCCCTAAAGACTACATGGTGGAGTGGGGCAGAAGAGAGGTAGATAGCAAGCTGCTAGGCCTTCTCCTCAAGAAGTTCTACAGTATCTGCTGGGCCTCTCTCTCCCCCCAGTAGAGAACAGCTTCAAGCTGTGGATGTTCTGGGGGGTACATCGTGGAAGCAGCCTGCTTTTGGGTCTGTGGAAAGCATTGTTAGAGGTCTGGATGATGCATGCATTTAAATTTTTACATCTGAACTGACCCAAATTCCAAACCTTATGAAGTTTGCTTAAGTGCACACTTTTTTCGGGCCATAAGTCCTCATCAGAGGAGTGATGTCCATCAGGAGAAGAGGCAGTACAACTGATACGCAGTTTAGCAGTTAACAGATGCACTAACAATAGTGTTGCCAGGAGCACCCAGATAGAGATACAGTAATGAAATATGTCCTCATTATTTCACATTTTCATCACAAGCCTGCTTGCTGGTCCTTCAATATATGTCACAGTTCTAGTTTCCATCTAGAACTGTACCTGTAATAGGCTTTAATTAGATATAGTAGGGCCTGAGCAATTATTTGTAAATGTCTAACTCTATGCCCCAATGTGTTGTACTTTGGCTGCAATGTTAACAGTAGATAAAACTATTTTCTTGTAGGGCTAAAAAAAATGCAAGACAACTTCCTTCTCTTCCCCATCAAGCCCTAAAACTTCAGTGATGTACTTAAAGAATAGCCCATCTGAGGGTCTTTGGGAGTGGGGGAAAGAACAGGGAAGAAATCCTCCTGTGCTGATACCATTCACACCATATTTCATCCTAGAATGAATTTTATACATCATAAGATCCAGAGACCTGAGCTTTAAAATTGAAATGCTAGTTGACCCTTAATTATAGCCATTATAATACTAAGGAATTAATATTAAATGAATTGTCTCAAAACTGACTCAAAGCAGAAGGTTTTCTACTAGCCTTTCAGTATTTAGCACCAGCAATGGAACCCATCTGAGCTGGATTAAAAACAAATTTGACTCATATACTTACTTAAACATCATGAAAGTAGCCAAAAACAGCTTGGTTTCTACACAGCTGGTCACTCTTAAAAAAAAGTATTGAAAAAGAATGTACTAAATGCATTCCTGACAGACTTCAGTTTAGGACCAATTACAATCCATATCAATCCTTTATAATACTTCATCTAGAAGATACCTTGATGGATTCCTTGAACATATTCTCATACTGCTCCCATGAGGCTACCCAGCACTGCTCTATATCAGGTACTCCTCTAAAGCAGCCTGTCCTTCTCCCATACACTCCATGAGAAACTGACTCTGCTCTGTTGAGTAGCCCTTTCTATATGGCCC
This sequence comes from Dermatemys mawii, assembly GCA_007922305.1. Lineage (NCBI taxonomy): Eukaryota > Metazoa > Chordata > Testudines > Dermatemydidae > Dermatemys > Dermatemys mawii. The sequence goes on from ML677326.1 coordinate 72,936,632, forward strand.
TCTGTGGCCGTGATTGGCTGCTCCAATAAACCTTCTGACTGGCTGTCTACAAGCCCTCCTCCCACTGGTTGGGTTTTGTGCAGCCTCCCCAAAGCCTGCTTTAACCTCCATTTACCTGGCTGGGACATCCACCCCACCACAATGTTTTTGCAGCCCCTTTGTCTCATGTGCACTTCCAAAGTCCCCTGAGACTTTACAGTAAGTGGAGGCCCCACAAAATAGTGTTCCCTTGTTTTAGGAGCTGCAGGCAGTTTGGAAGACAATCTGCATTGTGTCCTTTACCCAGGCTTTGAAAATCTTCCCTCATGCTGAAGTAGTAGAGCCTTTTGAAGGCTTTACTTGAGTCAAGGATGAAGAATTATTTAGTTATCTACAATAGATAGATAATGGTAGACCAGCACCCTCCCACTTTCCAAAATGTCTGAGGATAGCTGGTTCTGTTACATCCTTTTTGGGGGGGTGTGGCAGCCCTACATCATCCCATACAATGCCAAATCAATAATTTGAAGAGTGTGGGCTGAAATCTGCCACCTTCCTCCCAGTTCTTCTGCACTCAGGGACTGAAGATTGTTGAAGCTGCTGAATATACTGGTGTTTCACGTCTGAAGCTTGAAGTCAGTGAGATGGGCCTAAAGGAAATCCTTATTCTCATAGAACTCAGTCCTAAAGAAAAATGAGGTGTGTTTTGCATGATTATATTCTAAAAATTCAAGTGTCTACTACAAAGAGCAGAGGATTGTGCTTAATCAAGTTGGAGAGATGCAGAAAATGAAACCAGTTTGAAGGGTTTCTTTTAATCAATTTCCCTTTTCTTTCATTGGGTATGTATAGTATCTGACCTAATTATAGTAGATGGGATGAAATTATCTATTTTTTTCCCCTTGCAATCATTCTGAACTGTGGTAGCTTTTAATTAAGTGAAGGGCATTTAAACACTTTGCTTTGTTCATTACATCAAATACTTATGCAGTGTTTAAGGAGAAAGGTGAATACATTGCATTAGGTTTTAGAAACATTCCTGAATAGCACTTTTATTTTTTTAATTTTTTTTGTATGTGTGAGAGAGATGCTATCAAAGGTTGTTGGTGGGTTTTAATAAAGCAAATGAGTAATAGCCACCTATAATTAATGCTTGGGAATATTTATGATTAAATAGTCAAGGATAAAGAGGGATAAAACTGATTTTTTTGAAAAGAAATCTCATTTAAACCATCTTTTCAGGAGGAAAGAAACAAACAAAACAACAAACACTGTAAAATAAAGTATTTTAAAAAAGTCTGAGAGGCAGATCTGAATCATAGGAGATAGTAAGCATTTTAAAAGAAAGCAAGTTTTCCTCCTATGAAACAAAGTCTGTTATATATTATACTCTGAAGAGTGAAAGTAAGATACTTTTCATACTCATCATGAAATCCTTATGAAAATTATTAATTGTTCTCCTATGATCTCTTCACTCAACCCTCTCTGTACACAAAGAACAAGGAGTATTTGAGTACCTTAGAGATTAACCAATTTATTTGAGCATAAGCTTTCCTGGGCTAGGACCCACTTCATCGGATGCATAGAGTGGAACATACAGTAGGAAGATATGTACAGAGACTATGAAAAGGTGTGGTCAGAAATTATATGAACTTTCCAAACTTGATAGATAATTAATCATGCAGTTCAGCCCACTTGGATGAATTACAACTACCAAAATTTCAGAGATTGTGTCTTGCCTTGAAGTTCCATGTAAATAACTATACTTCCAGCTTTTTTAAATAGTAGCATTTAATGGGCTAAAGCAGCTGAAGTTCTGAAAAGAGATCAGTTTTCTTCAAAACACTAAAGGAGAAAAATAAATTTCCCTTCCTTTTGACGTGATGTGAGTGTTGTATAGACATGCTAAAGTTTGTTTATATAAAAGTGCTCAAAATAAACCTATATGAACGTGGTCCACTTTAGACAGAGTTTGTGCAAAGTTAATATAAATTACTGAAAACATTTTAAACACAATAATTAGTAACGTAAAAACTTTCTATACCTCTGTGGTGAGAATACAGGGCTAAAGTTGGGACAATTCCACAGGTAGCTGTGAAATAACATACATTTTTATTTTTAAAAAATCCATGTAATTTCTAGACATGTATTCACCACCTATTGGTGCAATAAATGTGATATATAGTAGTTCTCATGCACTTCAGACACCTCTCCTGCTTTCTGCCCTCTAATCCATTTCTCTTGGGACCTACCCTAATGTTCCAAATCCCTGAGCAGCTTCAAACAATGGCTTTTTTTAAAAAAATATACCCTCCTTCTAAATGAACATATGCTCTGTGTGTACTAAATATATATATATATATTTCCTTTTAAAATCAAATTTATCTTAAGTCCAGGATGGGAAATATGCTGTCTTAAAACAGGTTTATTTTTTCCTCTTTTGCCACCTATCTGAACTATAAATTGGTCTTGCTTATCCCCCATTTCCAAGCTGCAGCTGCTTCTAGTCATTGGTATTTTAATTTAAAGAAAAGCAATTTTTAGTCATTTTTGGGAGGTCTGAAATGTATTAGTTACAATGCTCCCATCCTACTGATCATTTCTATAATGATCCTACACATTATAGAAAACAAAACTGTCATCTTGTTTGCACAGTTATACCTCTCATTGCCCTTGCCACTACCAAGAAAGATACATGATTGTCATTAACCCTGCGGTGCTTACAGTGTGTTATAAATCAAACAAGGGGGTCTCCAATTTTAAGTTTGGATGGGTTGGAATCATCCAAGTTTGGATGAGTTGGACTCATGGTAACTAACTGGTTTTACAGGCAAGAAAATACAAAAACATTTCTAAAAATACTGTGTAACATGATTGTATGCTCCAAAGCCTATATTGGCACTCTTGGGATAACCTGCACAACTGATTTATGCCTTCACCAGTTGGGTGTAATGTAGCTACCCCCTCTGAATGCCAATAAAACCACATAGAGCATGGATCTGAACTTGACTGCTTGGCCTTATCTCTGCTAAGTGGTAAGTAAGCTTTATAAAACTGTTGCAATGATGGGAGAAAATCTTACATGAGAACATTATGAAATCATATGATTGTTAAAGATATGTTTTCCTATTTATGTATAAATTACATGTAGCCTTACTGAATGCTAAGGATTTTACTACCACATATATAATAAACAGATGATGTTACTTTGATTTATAAAACTGTTATTGCTTTTATATTTAACTCTCACTCATAGCTTAAACCTCAGTACACTTCAGAAGTGGTATATCATGCTATTGGTATGTGCTTCTCTGCTTACAATTACAGCTACCAGATGTTATGAAGCAGATAATTTTGCTGCTAAGAAAAGGGACACTTAGGCTAGTTTTGTGGGAAATTAGCCTAGGATCTTGACTCTCTCTTGAAGAAAAGCCTCATTACAGAAAACAAAACTGTCATCTTGTTTGCACAGTTACCTCTCATTGCCCTTGCCACTACCAAGAAAGATACATGATTGTCATTAACCCTGCGGTGCTTACAGTGTGTTATAAATCAAACAAGGGGGTCTCCAATTTTAAGTTTGTAAATGAATGGTGTAAAGCAAAACCTGCGTGGACTTCTTCAAATACCCTGTTTGTGGTGTGTTAAATAAGTTAACCTAATTTCCCAGATGTTTCTTATTCCTAGTCTTGACGCAAATCACACCATCAAGTATAAGATTAGAGATGAGAAACATGATGGGATTACATAAAATGAAATTATTTCCCTGTGTATCCTCTATTTAGCACTATTACACTCTCAATCTCAGTCCCTACCAGGGTCAACAATTTTTAAGCAAAAATTTATGAGCAAGGGAAGGTTTTAAAAATATTAAGATAATTGTAAAAGACTCTGAATGCCGAATCCCCACCTCCAGCTTTTCTGTATCATGGGATGTTCTCTTTAAGTTCTCATTAGCTCCATATACAAATATTGGGAAAAGACTGGTCCCAAACATTGGCATGACCTATGTTTGAAGGAAAGAAACTAATAATATTAGGAATAGGCATTTATTTTACTTTTTGTTTAGTGCAGTCTATTCAAAGAAGGGTCACCATTACCACTGTCTTTCAGTATAAATCTTGCCATTCACTATGCTCTTGGAAGATTTTTAAAAAATGAGAAAGCCCAAACAACACACCGATTAGAGCCATATGTAAGGTAGCAGGAGGGTTTGAAACCAGACAATTGTGACACTGGAATAAAAATCTAAGCTATTTGGGGGTTTGTATCATATTCTGGGGCTTCAGTGCCCTATAGGAATGTCCACATAGGCCATTACAGTACACCAGTTTGCTGTATGGTAGATTCACACTGTGGCTTGTTGTACTGTAACTTGCTGTTTAGCAAGCCCTAAGATGGTCCAGGAAAACTTTCCCACCTTTTGGCCATATATGCTTCCTTAAGTCCTGTAAGGGTGTCTATGAACACTGTATGGGACAGGAAAGAGTTAATGAACTGGTATGGCTTGGAGAAGCCCTGCCCTATCACATCTATAGATTATGTTAGGCCTGGAAGAAGGACTTTAAAAGTGTACAGCCCAGCTCACTTGGTAGCAGCTCTGGGAGGAGAACAGACTTTAATCCTCAGATCCTGTAGAGGAGTATGACTGAGGACAGAGGCTGCACATGTGAGTCCCCAGAAGGAAAGGTGGATTGGACTCTGATTATATTAGAACTTTTTCTAGTGACTTATCTCAGAGCACTAAAGTGGACTACAGCTCACCACAGACTCCTCAAAAGAGGGACCTGCAACATGATTAGGCTTATTTTGTTGTAATTTTTGTCCTCCCTTCTGGGGGACCATTAACATTTTCCCTTCCAGGACCAGCTGGAAGGCTGAGTCTCCCACACCTATGCCTGTACTGCTCACTACCTGTATGCTGATAACTACAGGTAAGTAATAGATCTCTGTCACCCTGAAAAGGAATGTGGTGTGAGGATAAGCTCATGATTGTCCTTACTATTTTCAGTTCAAAGTTTATATCTCTGGTGGTTGTGGAATTCAGGGTAGGGCACGCTTGAGTACCTGCAGCATTTGAAACTGGCCAATCTCTTTGGAACCAGGATCACCTTCAGAAATGGTTAAGTGTTTAGGCTGTAGCGGATGTAGGAGTGGTAATAGTAAGGACCAGTGACAACCTTGTTTACAAGCTAGCACAACCCTTAAGCAGTTTAATGACTGCAGCAGTTTAATGACAAGCTAACTGAGCTGCCTGACTGTCTAAACAGCCTGATTGGCTGAGGATATCAGTAGAATGACTCTTAAGGCCAGCAGCAGGATTCTAGCACGTCAAAGTATTTGCCTACGTCAGCTTCTGCTGGTGCCTTGTTCCAGGCCTGCCCCAGCCTCACTCCTGCCTTTCCTTACTCCAGCTAACCTGGTTCTGAACTTCTGCTCTAGTTCTTGGCTCTGACTTGACCATTGACTTTGGCAGTAGGCCTCTGACTCTGGTTCTGCCCCTACTTCCATTTTCCTACTCCAGATACCTGCTCTGTATATTAGCCAAGAGTGCCCATGCTTGAGTCCCTAACAAAGATGGAGGAGGAGGAGAGCTTGGAGTTTGATGTGGGGAATGAAGGAGAATGTAGCTGAGCAAATCAACAATAGTAATGTGGATAATGGAATGGAGGGGGAATAGCAGAATGAGGCATTCAATATCTTCTAGACACCATATCAAGATTTGCTGAGTCCATTTAGGTTTGCAGGGTAGATAATAATCCAGTTTTAGCTCATTGGCATCAGACAAACTTCATAATTCTTCTTGTAAATCTTTCTTTATGTAGCAATTAATTTACACAAATGTCATGAACAAACATGCAGACTGTTCATCTCAAGTGATTTATCTCATTTCTACTTATTGCATAGCACTGGGCAATATGGAGCAATGAGTGGTATGTCACAGGTCGGCCAGAGGGAGTCACCTGGATGTGATGTCAAACACATTTTTTCTGAGAAGATGAGTACATTGCCTCAGGAGTGCTCCTGTCCTCTGACACAGGAGGAAGTTTGGACCTCTACTTTGGGTCTCTTATGTGGCCTCACATTGTTCTGGCACACTGAACTGGCAGGTTGTTCCCAGTTGCATTTCCCCATCCCCCTGGAATTTTCCACCAATTAAGCTAGTGAATCATGAGAAATGTGCTGTGGAAGTGGATGCTTGAGCAGGGAGGAAAACGAGTGTTTGTTGGTGTGTGTGTGGGGCAGGTATGTAATCATATTTGACATGGTAATATGAGAAAAATGAGTAAATGGAGTTCCATAAAACAGCAGATAGCTGAGATTTACATTTGTGCAGCGTATGGACATAAAATCTATATTGAATCATTTTGAGTTATTTCTGTAAGTGCTATAATTAATCATTAAAAGACTGTGGGGAAGAAAAGTACATCTCCTAATGAGACCATATTACTATTCAATGGCTGATTCATGACCCAATATATTTATTTTTATAATACCAGAAGGTAGAAGGAGGGCACTAGGCAAGTCCTATCCTCTGCCCCATTTCCTATGCAGATAATCCCAGCAGCCAGGTCCTTTCCTAACAGTAACTCCAGGGACCAGGCAACTCTATTACAGCTCCAGAAGCCTCTGAGGTTGGCAATTTTGGACTCTATGCTGTTTTGTGGGGCCGGGAGTCTGACTGTATGATATGGAATGGTGGTGGAAAGGAATACTAGAGATAATAAACATGGTGCATAGCTTGGAGTTAACTCAGTAAGAAGGGTAACCTGTGAAAGGCCAACCAACCATTTTCCCTATACTTCAGAATAAGGACACTTTGCCTGTGATACTTTATAAGAAGTAATAAATGAGCTATGTAGAATGATCAGTACTATAGACAACAGATATAAGCATAGCAGCAGATGGATTTCAGGTACAACACCCAGAATATCAGTGTTATGTATTTCTGGTCTATAAGCTAATAAATCAATAAAGAATTGGATTTTGGGGGGCTCTTTCTGGAGTCCTGCTATATCCCATTTTTACTATTCTACGGATGTGAAGGCAGCCAACATATGGCTTAAATAAGCCATCTGGAGAATGCCCCCAACAATGGAGGAGGAATGCCTGGTTGGCATAAAACTCACATAGTTCGCACTATATAAACCCTTCCCAACATAAATGCATTGGGAGAGGGGGAGGGCGCTCAAGGCCACTGAACATTGCACTGCAGCTTTATTGGGACTGAACTGACCTGTGGCTTCCCCTTGGCTCAAGAGTCACAGATAGCTCATTTGTAGTTTCCCCATGTGTGAAGCTCCCCACAGAGATTGCATAGTAAGAGATTGTGCCCTTTAATTTCAGCAAGAGTTCTAAACCAGCCCCCCCACTCCAAAAAATCTTCTTGGATAAAACTAGATTGCAAACAATTAGGCTGAGACCGTGACCTATTATGTTGACCAATATTGTTTATTGTACTCCATCTGTTTGTATCCATCTCATGTCTCTTTGAGGCATGGCCTGTCTCTTGTCCCATGTGTTTATACAACACTAGTATAATGGACTCCTGCTCCATGATAAGGGCTTCTAACTGCTCTAGAAATACACAATACATCTTACTCATGCAAGTTGTTCTGTCTTCAATTATCTCTCTCTTTAGCAGTTAGAATGGCCTGCCTGTTCATTGCTAGATTGCTCTAACTCACTGCTGTAGAATGCTGTAGAATGCTGTAGAATGCAGATGCAAGAAAGCTCCCTTTAAGATACATGGTGTGAAGAGCCCATCAATATCTTAAAGGGAGCTCTCTTGCATCTGAGTCTTACCACTGTACAACTTCTGATGAGTGGAGAAGGGTGGGGGTTTGAAAGTTAATGAAAAAATCAAAATGATGCTGCAAAGTGTACCATCTGTGGTAGTAGCTTTATGCTGTGCACAGGTATTCACAAGGAAATGAATGAAGTGATGCCATCGACACAGTTCTCAAGCATTCATCAGTGACTGATGAGTTTTGGTGACCTGGTGCCTTCTCTAAAACTGACAGGCATAAATAAGCAGCTCTTGGGGGGGTTGGGACGGGGGTGGGGGGAGAGGGGAAGCATCTAGCTGCTCACAAGTACCTTAAAATGTAAACAAAATGCTCTTCTGGTAAGTGAGAGAGCTCACCTTGGAGACACAATAGAGAAAAAGTTTGACACATTCAGAGAACAAGTGATTAAAAATAAAATGAACTGATCTACTATAAATAATTTTGTACATCCATACTCTTAGCCCGGCAGAAGATTCTGTTCTATCTTAGGGCCTCTCCTTTTGCTCCTCCAGACTCACGAACATAATACAGTTCTGTGGTGACCTAGAATCTTACTTTCGACATCTCCGACTCAAGGAATATTTCCAACACACCTCTGAACAACATACTGACCCACAGAAACCTTCCTATCAGCACTAAAGAAAGAGGGATTCTGCGTGGACTCCTCCAGAAGGTTGAAACAACAGACTGGATTTCTACATACAGTGCTTCTGTTGATGTGCATGGGCTGAAACTGTGGAAAAGTATCATCATTTGCCCCATAACCTCAGCCGTGGAGAACACAACGCCATCCACAGCTTCAGGAACAACTCTGACATTATAATCAAAAAGACTAACAAAGGAGGTGCTGTCGTCATCGTGAATAGGTTGAAATATAAACAGGAGGCTACTAGGCAGCTCCCTAACACCACATTCTACAGGCCATTATCCTCTGATCCCATTGAGGATTACCAAAAGAAATTACACATCTACTCAAGAAACTCCCTGAAAAAGCACAGGAACAAATCTACACAGACACATCCCTAGACCCCTGCCCAAGAGAATTCTATTTGCTACCCAAGATCCATAAACCTGGAAATCCTGGACATCCCATCATCTCAGGCACTGGCACCCTAACAGCAGGATTGTCTGGCTATGTAGACTAGCTTTCATCTTCACCCCCTTACCAACTAAAATATCTCCAGTGCATCATCAAAGATCTACAACCTATCCTGAAGGACAATCCCTCACTCTCACAGATCTTGGGAGACAGATTAGTTCTCACTTACAGAGAGCCCCCCAACCTGAAGAAATACTCACCAGCAACCACACAATTAAAACACTAACCCAGGAACCTATCCTTGAAACAAAGCCCGGTGAATCTACTTCCCTGTGCTAAGTTTTCTCCTACTGTTACTCACACCTTCTTTTGAAATGGGCCATCCTGATTATCACTACAAATGTTTTATTTTCTTCTGCTGATAATAGCTCACTTAATTAATCAATCTCTTAGAGTGGGTATGGCAACCCCTACCTTTTCATGTTCTCTGTGTGTATGTGTTGTGACGGAGTCAGACCAGAAGGATATAGGACAGTGCTGGAAGGCAGGTATATCAGCCTCAGGATGTGTAGGTCCCTGTTCCCTGAATAGCCAGACAAAGGCCATTCCAGGCCAATCAAGACACCTGGGGCCAATTAAGAACCTTCTAGAAAGGAGTAGCAACAGCTAGCTTGATTGGGACACCTGAAGCCAATCAGGGACTGGCTGAAACCAGATAAAAACCTCCCAGTTAGTCAGGTGGGCTGTGGGTGTCAGGAGCTGTGGAAGGAAGTTATGCTGTTGGTGAGACTGAGTGTTGGACAACATATCGTACAGAAGGAAGGAGGCCCTGAGGTAAGGGTGAAGTGGAGTTTGAAGAAGCGGGGACTGCTGTGGGGAAGTAGCCCAGGGAATTGTATTGTGTTTTGTGGATAAAAGGTCAGCCATCTTAGCTGATACTATTAGGGTCCCTGGGCTGGAGTCCGGAGTAGAGGGCGGGCCCAGGCTCCCCCCTTTCTGTCTCCCCTAATTACTTACTGAGAAAGGGAGGTCACTCTGGGGCCTGGATGAGTTTCTGAGGCCCCTAAATCTGCCAGGAAGCGCAGGGCCCACAAATACAGACTCAGAACTTTGTCACAGTGTATAATATATCCTCCTACAATATGTTCCACTTTCTGCATCTGATGAAGTGTGTTCTAGCCCAAATAAATCTATTAGCCTCTAAGGTGCCATGAGTACTCCTTGTTCTTCTTTCATCTGAAACATCTGGTGATGGTCACTGCTAGAGACAAGATACTGGACTAGAGGGACCACATGGCTGATGCAAGGTGGTAATTCCTATGTCCTTCGTAATAATGTGGAGTTTAAAATTCACAAGTTCTTGCACTGGAAAATGGATTCTCTGTGTTATGCTAATCAGATTAGCATAGAAACATATCATATAACCTAAGTGGCCAATGAAAACAACTGAAATTGTATATTCTTGAACTTAACTTTTTCTGAAAGTATCGACAGGCCAAGAATTAATGACAGAAATTAACAGGTGAATCCTTTGAAAACATGAAAGAAATTATAATCAGTTCATGGATAGTTTGTGCACAGAGCAAGATGTAACATTTACTAAATATATCATTCATCATGAATTATTTACCCAGCTTTGGATCTAGTAAACATGCTAAAATATACTAAACATCCTAGTTTATCTTATAAAATCTTTACAGTAGTGACAATTTATTGTACCGGAGATCTCTGCAGGGAGGGCAAGCTTTTTTCGCTTTTTAACAAATGGGCAGGAATCAGTTCTATTGTCACCATTACCAAAACTTATAGTTGTTTTTAATATAATTAAGTTGTCCTTATGCCTCCCATGTGATGCTGGTAACTATTACTTTTATATTATACATAGGAAAATGAAATAGGTAGAGGCCAACATTTTCAAAAGTGGCAACTGTCTCAGGGTAGACATCAGAAAAAAACAGAGGCACCCAGAATTCATGTCTGTGTTTGGAGAATTTGGCTGTAAAAATTACTTGCCCAAGGACACACAGATAAGATAACCTAAGTAGCCAATAAAAACATTTCATTGGCCACTTAAGTTATATGATATGATAACATAAGAATTGGGATTATGAATTCTCACTTCTCAGGTCAGTCAGCTATTGAATCATGCCACGCCCCCACTTAAATTTTATCCAAGTGATGATTCTATATTCCATCTTCACTAAACATTGACTTTACTTTTTTTGCTTTTCCTCCAATGAGCTTTTGTCAGTGGAATTTTTGAAGGCTTTAAAATAAAAAAATCCCTTTCGTGAACGCCCAACTTTGTTGTTTTTACAACAAGAATGATACATTATCTGTTCTCACTGACTGGAATAATTTATATGCCTAAGGTTGTGTTTCAGTACCTTTACAAAATTTGCCTGTGTGCCTGACAACGTTTTGAAAGTAAACAGCATAGTTGGCTGGGTGTGTGACCAAAAGGCAGTATGGAGGAACTTGCGAACATCTAAACTACATGGCCTGTTTCCTCTTACAGCTGTGTAACATATAATGACAGAACAATAACTCCCAGCCACAGTTTAACATTCCAAGGAGAATTTGTGGGTGAGTGGCTGGCCTGTCAATAGCAAATGGTTGCACAGAGAGACAGATTTACACTCCACCTGTGGATCTAGGGTAAAAATCTGATCTAATCTGTGGGAATCATATGTATTGTTTCCCAAAGATCATCTGCCTTTCCCGTAACTATTCTGCTTTGCTACTGATGCAGCCTCCTGAAGGGGACAATACACAACAGCAGCAACACCAGAGATCATGCATTTTGTGGAGGTTAGAGCTCATCTACTGCATGAGAGCATAAGAGTATATTTTACTAATTAATGCATATATGACAGTGATAGATGGCTCCTGCTGAAAATAGCACTATTTATTTGATAACAACGTGCTATCTTATAATAACTCAGCAGGGAAGTGAACTGAGCACCATATTCATCAGCAAAGGGAATTCCCAACCAAGTGATTATTTGCTTTCCAGATTTTATATTGAAGGCAGGCCTCACTGCAGTAGCTGTCATTACTAGTGCTCTGTGTAGACAGCAATCTCTATGCACTGTGAATATTTATTGTTGTAATGTGAGACAAAGACATTTGATAATCCTAGATCCCATACTCGGTATCCAGTATGAAGTAATTTCCTGTAAAACTATTCTCTTTTTTCCCCTCCTTCCTTTTTAATTTGGGGAATTACTCTCAGTTACCCAACGAAGACAATATAATCTGTTTTATGTGGCTGAGCAAGTCCCACCTGGTAGTGTTTTTTCCCATACTTATGCTATTTAAGTAGAAATCACACCATGCAGATTAATATGTACTGCATGGAGGATGGTGAATCCTTGGGAATGTTTTTATGCTGTTAAGAAAAACAAAGTTGTTCTTTACACCACTGTGGCTATGAATGGCACCAAACAGAATTTATAGCTCTGTTTGTACTATAACACTTCTAGAAATTCTTACAAGAATTATTTCAAGCATAAAACCAAGTGTTATAAAATCTTGAATTCAAACTAGGCCCTGATCTTGCAATGAGTTCTGTACATAAGTCCTGGCTCTGTGGTTTTGTTACATGCATGGGCTGAGAGAACTCTGTAGTAAGTCAAGGACAGAAAAGAGGAAGGAGTCAATAGTCAATACAGAGTCCCTGTTAAAGTGGGACACTATTGCCCAGATTATCACCTCCCATGGTAACCTCTGCAGGAGAGATGTCAGGAGGAAGAAATTTCCATTAAAGTTGTCTTGTGGCAGTTGTCCCTAATCAGTACATGGGAAGGCAGGACTGGACTTTGCCTCCCATCACTGGTGCCCGGCCCTAAACCTGGTCTGTCCCCAAGATTGGGGAAGACCAGTTCTGTCGAAGTAGAAGCTCTATATTTGCAGTGTCTCTGGCCTATAGTGCCATTTCCATAACTTCAGCTTTGTATCAAGGAGTCTCTTTGAGCCTGGTTGCTGAGAGAGGAAAGGGAGACTTTTCAGAAAAGGCTCAATTCCTTTGATCTGCTGCTGTCCAGGAGCTGACGATTCCTTTGCATCAACATCTGGGTCATTATAAATTTTAAAGGAGACAGTGCATCTGCTTTTACTTGGGGTAGAGGGTAGGAAGAGCAACCAGATCTATCCAACAGTAGAAAAAAAATAGTCAGAAAGCAAATATGTCAGCCCACTACCAGACATTGATGTCAAAGACCAAGGGCGGGACAGAGATATTTTAAGTGACTACCCCTAGAGACAGAGTAATGTAATGAATACCATGGATGAAGAAGATACAGTGAATGCAAGAGGTGATGAAGACATAGAACAGATGCTCTAGCCATAATTGAATTAAAACTTGCTTATATTCACATATATTTACTCAGATTTTTGTTTTCAGTGGAAGAGGAATGGTGAGGTCTGTCTTGCTATGTCAGATGTATGCAGAGACCTGCACTGTGTATAAAAGGTTCCCAAACTTTGAAAAATCTTTGTTTCTATTTCTAGTTTTCTTACTGATGATTAAACCATAGCCTAGCACCATTCTTCAGGTGCTGAATTCAGTTAGCAAATATCCTGGGTAGTATTTTTTTTTCACACATCAAGTAAGTCAAGTGATTTCATAATACCTGCATGTGCCTCAGACATTTTACTTTTCAAGACATTCCTAATGTAAGCAAAGTTAACACTTATTGTTAAACAAAGGAGCAAGAAATAAAACTGCCATTCCCTATAGCATCCAGAAGCACTGCATTACGACTAATTACATATTTTGCTAGTTCTAGACTGTTTTACTTCTAGGTAGTAAAGTGTGAATGCATAGACCTATCTGTGTATCCTTCTAATTGTTCGTTACTTATCTTTTAAGTAAAATGTTTAGGTAAGAATGAACTTTCATAGAGGTGGTACTACTTATAAAGTGCTATTTTGTTTTAAAAGTAATGCTAAAGGGATAGTGGAAGTTGTACTTGTTTTCACCAGGGTTGAATCTGACAATTAAATTAAGTAAACATGTCAATCAAAAGTTGGAAACTGATTAAGTGAATAAATAATGTGTTGTGTTCATCAGTATCACCTATATCTTGCATACTAAATAGGGAAGATAGACGTGGGAGCAGATTAATAAATTACTAGGAATATGTAATGTTATCTATCTTTTGGAATGTACTTTATCTTCCCCAATTTAATCAACTTGTGAAGTCAAACATCCTTTGCTGAAGAGTGGAATGCTTTAAGAAAGACACTGCAGCAGCATATTCCCCTGCTAATCCTAGATCTCTGATCAGATATTTCAGCAAGATTTAGTATATTTCCAAACAGTACTAAGAACTGTTCTCTACAGAACTGAAAATGATTACAATTATTTTGTTGAAATAAACATGGCTTTTTGACCAAAAAAATGTTTTCCTGTTCCACACGTACTTCCTTTATCTTTCCCTCCCTCTTGAAAAGTGCGCAGGGGGTGGGGGGGAGAGATAAAGGTAATTTTTAAAAAGCTATACACCATCACACAGCCTCTGGATTGTGGTTCCTGCATTAATTAATTTGAAGGATAGTAATATACTCAAAAAGTCCCAAATTGGTAATTAATACAGATTTTTTCTGTGATTCAGTTTCTAAGGGAATCTTCCAGTAGTCTCATAGTAAAATCTAAAATAATTAAATGTTTACCTCTGCTAAGTACATCTAACCTCTCGTCCACTCAAGGCATAAAGTAAGCATCTGGGACTGTGACCGAATTAAGTTAACAAAGAAACCTGTATTGTGCATCCTTCTTTGGGATAAGGACAAATGGAGAAACCCAGGGTCTGTCTGACACTGCTATGATTGCCATGTCTAGCATACTTTGTAGTTCTTTCATGATCTGTTCCCTCATTGTCTCTCTAGTCCTGTAAATTCTACTAATTGCTGGGTGTGCCTCCTCGGTATTAATGAGTGTTCTCTCAGATGAATGAGACCTGGTGTATTAGCAAGTCTCTCTTTTTTTTGGCTTTGTAACAGGCATTACTTCTCTCTTTTCTGCTGCACCCTCCATAGAGGGATGTGCCCCACAGTTTGGGGACTACTGAGCTAACCCATTTGTTTCTGTGTGATATGGAGCAGACTTTAGTAGTTTTACCCCACATGTTTTCCACAACTCAGAATATGTGGGACATGAAAGGGAAACCCACTTTATTAAAATTTAGAGAGGAGTGCAATTGCCATTGTTTCTGCCTATGTATTAGTTAGCTACGTAGTAGTATATATTGCTACTTCCTCCCAGCTAGTTTTCCCCATTGCCTCCCCTGCCCTTTCCCTGGCACTTTCCCTCAGGGATTTGCCCCAGGGAGTGGAAAGTGGTGAGGTTTGTGGTGGTCTTTCATTCTGAGTAAATTCATTCCAGTCTCAGATTGGCCCCACAAAATGACAGTGCCACTGTTACAGTAAATAAATAAGATCCAAAATGGCATTCTGACAGTATTTTAAAAGAAAAGCTGAGAACACTAGAGAGCCAACAGCAATGCAATGCATATGTATTTGTACTGCTATCATCTTGACTACAATTTGAGAAAGAAAATGTGGAATATAAACATGAATCAGTATATTTTGACTTGAGTGTTTACGCTTTGTCATCTTGATCAGATTTATTGCACTTGAACAACTGAATGGGAGAAAACGTCTTTATTAATGAAAAGAAAAAAAGCAAATCCATTGTTCAGCGA
The DNA here is from genome assembly GCA_007922305.1 of Dermatemys mawii. Lineage (NCBI taxonomy): Eukaryota > Metazoa > Chordata > Testudines > Dermatemydidae > Dermatemys > Dermatemys mawii. The sequence continues at coordinate 72,952,147 of ML677326.1, forward strand.
TGATTAAAAATTAAGCACTTGCCTAGACATACATTAAGCTACTAAAATATAAAAGGTTAGCAACAACAAAGTTAAATTTATACTAATTAATACTCCATAAATATTCTTGTTTCTATAGTTGCCAACCTTCCAGGATTGTCCTGGAGCCTCCAGAAATTAAAGATTAACCTTTAGTTAAAGATTTCGTCATGTGGGGAAACCTCCAGGAACACACGCAACCTAAATTGGCAATCCTACTTGTTTCCCTCTAGCAAAAAGAAAATAAAACAGTGTTGAAAACAGTCCTGTTAATTGTTTGAGTTTATAAAGATGAATTTGTTTGGTGGGAAAAGAAAGAAAAAAAAGAGTTTGACTCAATATCTGGGACCAATACAAAATAACCTAACCAATAGAAAGAGTTATCCTCCAGTTATGTGCCCATTGATCAGTGTTGGCCCAATTAACCTCTGTTGATTTTGGTTGAAATCCATTCGTTTTGGTTGAAAACCAAAAGATTGCTGTTAAAGATGTCAAATATTAAAAATAAAAATAACTTGTGCTATGCAGATCAAATTGAGATGTAGTTGGACATAATTAGCAATATTCCCTCTATTGTTTCCCTTTATGTTCAAAATGAGTAATTGCCAGAAGTTAGGTTTAAACCTAACATGATCAGGAGAGAGGTAAGGAAGAATAGGTGGGAAAGGTGAAAAGAGAGAAAAAGGGATTGGAGGCCATTGTTAGAGATCCATATTGGTGAAAAAGCTGGTATAATTTAGAGTAGCTCTGAGTCTACTCAAACTTATAAAGGATCTGAAGCAGCCCTCAGATGATCCCTTACACTGAGGCAGCAGAAAGATGAAGGAACGTCACTTTTTGCTCCCCCACACCCGATATAACCTGAATGGTGCTCCTGTACACCTGAGGATTCAGATGAAATTGTGTGCCTGTGGTTTGAGATGTGTTAGATGCCCAAAAATACATTCTAGAGGACCTGTTTATAAATATTTGAGAATAGTTAATGACAAATGGGATTAAAATAGTCAAGGGATAATCTCTTACTGCCAATTTTTTATCTTTGCAGTTATTCAGATTTTTAAGAGCTGGAAAATAGTTCAGTTCATTTGATAGACACCATTTTGAATCTAATTATTTTAAATCCTTTAAGAAACTAACCATGCAACTTTTTGTTCTCACTGACATAAGTGCATGGCACTTCTGTTCTCCCTTCCCTCTGTGTGTAACATAGTAGTTGTGCTTGAGGAATTGCTGATGCTCCTTGTATGTCTATTTCAGAAAAGAGAAACAAAATGTCACAGAATAATTAAGAAAATATACAGACACAAAAGACATTTTCTTTGTTAAATACCCTTTTCAATTGCCCATGAAACTATATACACATTTTTTTAAATTTATGCTTGCAATGTTTTGGCATTCAGCTTTGTAAAGAGCAACACTGTAAGCAGAGAGCTAATAGATGATCAGATAATTATGCTAAAAATAAGATAAAAGGAAGCGAGCTACTTCAGAAATAATTTTGTCACTTATGACAATTCTTAATAAAAGCTGTTCAAATATAATGCAAAACAAGTTATGCTATGTGAGTACATTTCCCTGTATCTTTCTGCTTCTTAATGTCTGACAGCTTGTAGTTATTAGTGTTCCTTTATCTTAATTTTTTTCAATGATAAGTTTAATTTTGTTGGAAGCTTCTTTATAAAATACAGGTAAACAATATAATATCCAAAAATTAAAAGCATTCCAGAATTCTGTTTACTAAAGATATGCAGTTCTCTTCTGAAGAGTGACTCTCTGTAATGGTTGGGAGTGGATTCCTATCTGTAATGGTCTCTCAATAATTTCCTGACCAGTCATGCTCAATTTTCAAAAGTAAAAAAATGTCTTGTTCTAACTGACTACACAGCCTGGAATCTATGGCTCCCCTGAAGTAAAGGGGAGTAATGTAGTTGAGTATTATACACATACTGGTGACACCAAAGTCCTTAGAGTCTCATGATCTTTTGAAGCAGTGCAATACTGAAGGGGATGGGGAGTGTATTGATCCTTGTGAGAGTGAACTGGCAAACAGGAGCAAGAATCTTTTAAATTTGGAGGTCTGTCTAGGAGACCATTGTAGGTCTGCTCCAGTGAGTTCTACTAGGTCTCTGCTTGAATGAAATAAGCACCCTGGTCAACAGTTTCAAAGGTTGCTGAGAGTGCCAGAGGTCTGAGAATGGATTGTTTAAAGCCAAATGACTTCTATTAATGTCAGCAAAGCCATGTCTTACCCTTAGACCTGACTGAGTGGGCCTGAGTGGTCATTTAAGGCAAGAAATTATGAGTACAGTGAAAAATATATTAAAGCACAGAGGGCAGCTTTATGTTAGTGCTATGTACTCCCATAAGAGAAAGCTTGGATATGATCCCAAGACTGGTCCATCACACCCTGTGCCAGCAAATGCCAGAGCACTGAAGAAGTAGTACACTGAGAACATTGTGGAAAGGAGCATAATATTTCACTCCATAATTATTTTAGGAACAGCTCAGAAGGACTGCAAAGAGAGTCTCTGTAGCAGGGCGGTCTGCACCTTTAAGAGCCTGCAGAGCCAGGGAACAGCAAGCCCTGGCCTATGGAGAAGCCCAGCAGGCAGGTTTTGGGAAACAGTAGATCCAGCTAAGCAACAGCTAATGACTAGCTCAGATTCCCAAATGGAAGATATAAGTGAGGACCCAGCTCTGTAAAGGAATGAGGGCCAGAGAAGACAAACACAACTCTGAGCAGTTTGCTCAGGGCAAACAGGCTGCTCAGATTAAGGAATCAGTTCAACTCAGGACCGGTACTTTGCCATATTTTTTGGGCTTGTGTATGAGAAGAATAAAAGAGCCTGCTTTGAAGGCAAACATAGAGTTGGATGTAGCTAAGTGTGTTGTCCTCAAGCTGGTGGGTAGACTCACCAGACTATGGTCTCAGTCGTGTTTTTGTCTTTTTTTAGTTAACTGATGTGGAAATCTGTAGGATGGGAATGTAAATTCAGGATTGTTTCAAAAATCCTGAGTTTACATTCCTGTCCTACAGATTCCCACATATATATGGTGCTGTTAAAATAACAAATGAGGATCCTTCATATACAGTATGGGGGTAGAGCCTGAAAAAATCCCTATACCAGTTTATTGGAACAGTGGTGCAAAATGACATTCAGAATCAATATAATTTTTTTCTGTCCCTCTAGCCGTGGAAAAGCTCCTGAAATTGATAAATTTCGATAAGAAAGTCTGCATCTGAAGTAGAATCTCAGCAAAATTTCAGCTCAATCTTTCCTCCAACAGCCAATTTACAATTCCCTGAAAAACAGTTTCTAACAGAGATGTGGACAAACCTTGATGAATAAAATGGTTCTGGTACTACTTAAGTCCAAATGCAAATATGGCTAAGGGATTAGCTCTACAACATTGGGAGAAAGTCTGCAACTATATTGTATTTCATAGACATTTTTTGTCACTGACCTCAATGGGGCTGGGATTTCTATTATTGGTGTATCTAAAAGGCAATTGCATATAATTCCTCTGATTTAAAACCACTAACTGTGACACCAGGAACTGGTGTACTGATAATTGACTTGAATTTATTCAGCATAATTTTGTTTGCATCTGAAGTCTGTTCATGATTTATTCTCTATCACTCCTGAATCTACTGTAATGCACTACTATGCATATCTGATGTTTTATATGTATTACATCACTCTTTGCAAGACGAGAACTTTATGCTAGCATCAGGTATTATCTGGAATAATCCACTTAGCTACTGTATTTTATCCCCCTAGCTTTTGATTCATCCGGAATCATGGTGTAAATATTTACCATTTTCTCTTAAAATGTGTTACAAGAAAGAGATTATGCATGCAGAGGATGTGTGGGGGATTTGAAGATAACAAATGATACATCAAGCACAACCTAATGTGGTTTTACTGGGGTAGAAACAGTGGTAATAAATCACCTGCCAATGTTGATAATAAAATACTGCATTGGCCTCCATCAGCCACAAGAGAAAGGTTAAATGTTATTTCTCACAATAACCATGTGGTCTTCATACCTGACACCTTCAATATTAAACTCTATCATTATTTTCTGTAGAAAGTATTTGATCTTTATTCTTAATGGAATATTTTTTATAAAGCACTATGTTTGCAAACCTTGAATATCCATGAAATACCTTCATTCATTTTATGGCTATTGTACCACATAAAAACAGTCTTCCATTTTTGTGTAAAAACAGCCTATTATGTAGAAGGTGGAAAGGACAGCTTGGAATTCACCATGATCACATTAAGTAACTTCTCATACCAGCCAAGGTTGCTGTATGAAATTTAGTGTTCATTATGGTTGTTAAAGCTGTCAGTGTTAACCCTTGAGTGAGATCAGTTATTTATTTTCTTGTTCATTTATGAAAACAGTGTCAAACAGTCATCTTAGAGACTGAATTATACAATATAAAGTTGCAGAATAATACAATATATTTCATCTCAATGAAACAAAGAATTGTAACTAGTAAATCAAAGTTCATCATTGTGTAGCTTACTGGTAGACTCTGCAACATTTTATCCTTATCAAATATCCAATAGCATGCTGGTAATAATAAATGTGTTTAGATGAATTTTGAGGAAAAGAACCTAGACATTAATAATGAACCCATCTTACATATGATACTACACTGTTAACTATACAACACAGTGAAGAGTCCAAGACTATTCTGGGAGGGGTATGAATATCAGGATTATAGACCTGGGACAAAATCTTTTTTCCTACTTACATGCCGATTTTCACCATTTCCTCCCTATTCTGTCTTCTCAGTCTAGGTTTTAATCAGCTTTTATTTATTTATTTACTATTGAAAATACTTCTGTTATTAGTTAATTTTACTATTTGTTTGTTATCAACATCTTCATATTTTCTTTAGCTGATGATCGCTAAACAAGGTGACTTTGAGAGAGACAGGCCTGCAGGAAGATGAGCGGATAACTAAGGGAGATGGGCATTTGCTGGATTGGGTTTATGTCTGTCTGGGGCACCAGTCCAATAGATCTCTCTCTCAGCTGCATGTCTGACTGGCTAAATCAGCTTACCCTCTGACAAGTTTTGGTGTGCTAAGCAGGCAGCAGTGGGTCCCTAGTCTCCATTGGTACAGGGAACTTGATCTTACTGCACTGCCGGCAATATTTTTTTGTTCAGGGCTGGGACCTTCTGCCCTGTCCAAGGATGGTATCCCTGCAAGGCTCTGGGCCTCTTTCCTCCTCCTCTCATATGGGACATGGGATCTGAGTTCTTTCTACCCTACTCATACATACTTACTCAGCCCACTAGAACTGCTGACTGTGGGGCTTCAGCTCCTCACTCTTCTCCCCAGTGAGGCTGCTGGAACGAGGCTCTGTGGGATACAAGAGCCTGAATCTACAAAGGGACTTTCAGCACCTTGAAAATCATTGGAATGCACAAGACTGAGTTAGGAGTCTAGACTCTCTATACAGTGAATGGGGAGACAGAGGTACCTGCAAATGGGATCTAGAAAAGACAGGATGCTGGGTGCAGACCAGCTTAAGCTAGCCAATAGCACATGCTGATGAGAGGGATGTATCCTAAGCATCGTCCTTCTCAAGGAGTTAGATACCCTCTCTGGGAGTTAGGCACCTAAACTATTTCTAACTAGAACAACGGTGATTCATCCCTAACACCATGCTAAATGTCTGGAGGCAGGGCACAGGGGAGAAGAGGCAATCTCCCTTATAACCTTTATCTCAATGATTAGGGTTCCCACTAGGTGGTGAGAGATCCTGGTTCAGTTTCCTCCTGTGCATGATTAGAAGAAGGGAATTTCTAGCTCTCTGGTGGATTTCCTAAGAAACTAGAGCATCATCCTCGTTTTCTCTCTGGCCCAATGAATATTTAATCAGTAAGTACAGCGTGCAACAACGTCCCACCCCCACATCAAAATATGCCATAGCCCAATGGTTAGGGCACTCACCTAAATGGTAGGCAATCTCTGTTCAAATCCCTTCTCCTCATCAGGGAGAGGAGGGACTTGAACTGGGGTCTCTCAAATCCTCAGTGAGTACCTTAATCACTGTGGGAAAGCTTATAAGTGAGACAGCCTCACTTGGCCTTTTTGTGTGGAGTTGGGTATGATCTGTGTGATTGATGTGGCAATTTCCTGCAATTAATAGTCTTGAAAAACCTCATTGAATTAAGGTTAAATAGCTTTAGAGTTCATTGATTTAAAAATGTAAAGTTTGTGAATTGTAGTGGAATTGTACATAACTTCTCTAGGGGGTAGACATAACCAAGGTAAACTCTGGGAAGTGTTATCAGAAATAATGTGCAGACAAAAGCAGAGTTTAGGAGATAAACAAAGTTAAATGGGTTTCCTAGGAAATCTCTAGGGGGAGGTAAATCAAAATTACCTGTTATATGAGGATAAGATCAAAGGCCTACGCTGTGTAAAGAAACAGGCTGATTTGCACAGTCTGGGTGCTTGTTCTGAGCTAATAGCTGTTACCAACTTCTCACCATGGAAAAACCAGTTGGTAAGGCTGGAAGGACTGATCACCTGCCAGAGCTCCTGTTGGAGCTGGAGTTGATCAAAGCCTGTTAGTGTGTATGTAAATTCTTTTATTGTTTAATTTGTTTTCTTTGTAATGCTTTCACCTTAAGAAAATGTTGCTTGCTTAGAAAGGACTGTGCAGTAACTTATAATTGTGGGCAATTACTCTGTTTATAATCTCTGACAAGACAGCAAAGCTTGGTCTGGGTTGCTGGAAATAACAGTGCAGGCAGGAAACTGTTATGCTTGGAAATACCCTGGTCAGGAGGGAGAGAGAGATGGGTTTCTGCTCCAGAGAGGTGATGGCTGGAGAGCTGGAAGTCTGAGAACAACCCTCCTTTCCTGGTTGATGGAGAGGGAATACAGGTGCAGTTTCCCTGAACAGTGACACTCTGAACCCAACATCCAGCCTGCAGGACCCTCCTGCCTGGACCTTGAACTCCTGGTCTGGGAGGCTAATCCCCAACCCCTCCCCCTCTGTTTCCCCTCCCCCACAGCCTCCACTCACT
>ML677326.1:72964226-73009480 GCA_007922305.1 Dermatemys mawii
TTTTTTTGCTGCAAAATGCTGACCTTTAAATCTTCTATGGTGTGTCCAGTGAGGTTGAAGTGCTCTCCTACAGGTTTTTGAATATTGCCATTCCTGATATCTGATTTGTGTCCATTTATCCTTTTTCGTAGGGACTGTCCAGTTTGGCCGATGTACATAGCAGAGGGACATTGCTGGCACATAATGGCGTATATTACATTAGTAGATGTGCAGATGAATGAACCAGTGATGGTGTGGCTGATCTGGTTTGGTCCTGTGATGGTGTTGCTGGTGTAGATGTGTGGGCAGAGTTGGCATCGAGACAGTCCTCACTGTGACTTTATCCTGTGACTTTATCCTTGGGAGGCAGGCCAGTCCTGGCCTACAGACAACCTGCCAACCTCAAGCATATTCTCACCAGCAACAGCACACCGCGCCATAATAACTCTAACTCAGGAACCAATCCATGCAATAAACCTCTTCTCTCGCTATTCACACCTCCAGTTCAACTGCTAGAGGAACACCTCACCCTCCCTGATTAGAGATAACAAGCTGGTTCAGCCTGATTGGACTAACATTGTTATCTCCCACCTGGTTCTTGCCTACCTATTTATACCTGTCCCTGCATACTTCCACTGCATGCATCCGACAAAGTGGGTATTAGCCCACGAAAGCTTATGCTCTAAAAAAAAAAAAAAAAAAAAAAAAAAATTAGTTAGTCTTTAAGGTGCCACAGAACTCTGTCACTTTTTACAAGTAATGATTCTGTAATATACAAATAGCTCTTCTTGTCTTTCTGTGACATTGTTTGTAAACAAGCTTCTTTCTGTGCCCAATCTCTCATGAAGGTCCTCCTGAAAAGTCTCCACTTTTGCATTGCCACAATAAATAATTCAATTTGTTTACATATTTTCATTTCTAAATGCATTCATAATTTATATAAAATACCTCAATTACTGAGATGTACAACTGAATAACTGCATGATCATGTTGCTTTTAACTTTATCCATCTGTACCCAATTCCAGCTCTGTTTTCATCCCATTTAATTATATTAGACATAATATTTAGGGCCAGATAGTGCAATTCAATCTCTGCAGGCAGGGCTGCACGCATGGGTTGCAGGGTCTGACCCGTGGTTAGCAAGCTCTTTTGATCAAGAACTGTATTATTTGATTTCTTCTTGCAGTGTCAAGCACAATTTTGGACATGATAAAATAAATAGTAATCAACGATCCATGAATCTTCAAAACTCTCTTTAGAACTGTACATTTTTTATAAGATCTTAGTTTGCTAGATGTATTAAGCACTTATCCCAACTGGATTTCTTGACATCAGCAGGTGAAGAAGAGTAAGGGCACTCCTCTGTGACCTTGATTTTACTAGCCAACTGATGGCTGCTTACAACCCACTCGAAAAAGTGGATGATTCCCTACCCTGTTACTATTGGGCTGGTATTTACATCACAAAAACTACCATCTCACTTGACACAAGCTGAAACATTACTTGCATTTTCAGGGAAAAAGGCCAAGTGTCAAATGTGTACAAAGACTAAATGTCTTTTTTCCCCTAGAGTGGTCCCTGAAAGGTAAGGTTGCAGGCGGGCATGTTCAAGTGTCAGGAAGCTTGCACTGTTATTGACCATACTGTACATATTCTGTATCTAAACAATCTCAAATGAGTCAGTCTGCTTCACTGATGATCACAAAATTAATTTCAAGTTAGTTTAAAAAAAAGAAAGCAGCAATAATAACAAATCTTCTGCTCCAATGTTTCCAAGTTTATTGAAGATTTTATAAAGGATCTCAGTGATCTCTGTACACAGTGTTCTTGGGGATGAGAAAACATTTTCTGTTGGCTTCTGTAAATGTTGCATCTAGCCCATGATGCTGCTATAAATATTATCTTGTTAAACGCTTAACATAAATTCTAAATGTAGTAAATTATTCTGGGCATTATTTTCACTGTCCATAAAAGGCAGATCATAACCTCCATTGAATTGTTAGCTTCTCCATTCTTTTTTTGTTTATTTGTTTGTTTTGGCACATTGGTTAGTGGATCTCTTTTTTATTACTGTCCCAAGACATCTGTTCACATTACTGACATTAGGCCATGCCCTGAACTTTTTATTTACCAACTAAAATGATTAGGGGTATGGAACAGGCGAGATTAAAGAGTTAGGACTTTTCAACTTGGAAAAAGAGGAGACTAAGGGAGGATACAATAGAGATATATAAAATCATAAGTGGTGTGGAGAAAGTGAATAAGAAAAAGTTATTTACTTGTTCCCATAATATAAGAATTAGGGGCCACCAACTGAAATTAATGGGCAGCAGGCTTAAAACAAATAAAAGGAAGTTCTTGTTCAGAGAGCACACAGTCAACCTGTGGAACTCTTTGCCTGAGGAGGTTGTGGAGGCTAGGACTATAACAGAGTTTAAAAGAGAACTGGAGAAATTGATGGAAGTTAAGTCCATTAATGGCTATTAGCCAGGAGCGGTAAGGAATGGTGACCCTAGTCTCTGTTTGTCAGAGGAGGGAGATGGATGGCAGGAGAAAGATCACTTGATCATTACCTGCTAGGTTAACTCACTCTGGGGCACCTGGCATTGGTCACTGTCAATGGACAGGATACTGGGTTGGATGGACCTTTGGTCTGACCCAGTATGCCATTCTTATGTTCTAATGGACCCAGTGGAAGGAAGAGTTCAAACTGTACTCAGACCTGGCCATCTAGGAGTTTGACAAAAGCAGGAAAGTAAAACTATTATTTTATCATATTGGAAGAAAAGGCAGAGAGCTGTGTAGCACTCTGAAGCTCACCACTGCCTCCAGCCTCATAGTACCCCTAGAGACCCCAGAGATCTATTGCTCCCCAAATCAGAATGAAACTGTGGACTGACACAGGTTTTTCATTAGAGACCAGTCTGAAGGGGAATGCAATTTGGGGACTTGACAGACTCCCTGATTTGGAATAAGACAGTCTGAAGCATTTGAGATTACCACATGCAAGAGCAGCTGCTCCACTCCAGGAAGGCAATCTCTCACTGGACAGATGCTCACTTATGGGATGTACATTATTAACCCCATCCCCCTCTCTTGGCAGGAAGATACAGATTTCCACAAATAATAATGGCACTGTATCATGATCAGTGGGACTGGAGTCAGAGGGCAGTCACAAGAGAGAGAATGAAAGCCTTAGGAGTTCCCAGAATTATATGTAGTGAGACAACAACAAACGAGAGCAGGTGACCAAGGTTCCAGACCTATCATGAGATGTATTTACTGGGGAGACAACTTAAGTTAATGAAGTGTCTCGTACTAGGACAGCAGTGCAAAGAATGTGGCACTGTGTGAAAGAGAAGAGGAGGGTCCCACAAGCATTTAGTCAGTCTTGTAAAACAGGGAGATGGCACATTGGACAGCGGTGATGATATCATACTCTTTCCTCAAGTCCAAGAGCATATGAGGTGCACACTGTCAGGAAAGGAAAGCAACAAGAGACAAAATAAACCTCTGGGTATGTACCAATGTTCTTAGGGAAACTCTCTATGCCACTTAAGTTGGACAGTGAGGCCTCTTGTAATGTGATTCTTCAGGGTGCATTGGATTCTACCATACCCATTACAGAGAGCAAGAACAATCTAATAATGTATAATGAGAGCATAATACAGCCAGTAGGAAAATATTACTTCATAATAACTATCCTGAAAAATAACTGATGGTACCAACTGAAATTTGTGATGTTGGATAAGGACCACAGAGCCAATAAGCCATTGGATTGGTGTACAGCATCATAATTTTACAGCTGCAGTACAAGAAGCAAACGTGGAAGTCCCTTGGACAACAGAGACAATGTTAAAAGCATATAATGATGTTTTCAAAGCTGACAGATGCTGTGAAGGAGATCTGAGGCTGGAAATATTCCCCACAATCATAGGTGCCGACTCCATGGGTGCTCCAGGGCTGGAGCACCCATGGGAAAATATGGTGGGGGCTGAGCACCTACTGGCAGCTCCCTACCAGAACCTTCCCTTCCCTCCTAGCACCTAGTGCCTGACAAGGAGGTGCAGGGAGATGGGGAGAGGAGCGAGGGTGCAGTGCACTGGGGGAGAGGGTGGAAATGGGTGAGGAACGGGCGGGGGTGGGAAGAGTTGGGATGGAACAGAGTGGGGGTTGGAAGAAGCAGGGCAGGAATGGGGCTTGAGGGAAGGGCTGGAGTGAGGGTGGGGCCTGGGCAGAGCCAGGGAGGGTAGCACCCCAAGGCAGATTAGAAACTAGGCACCTATGCTTACAATGGAACCTGTACACCTACTGTGACTCACAGTAGAGGTATCATAGTGCTTGTAGAGGCCAGCACAGTTTGGGCATGCAGCATAGTGATGGCTTAAAAAAAGCTATCAGACAAATTAGTATCTGCATACAATCATAGTCACCCTGAACTGGGCATTGAGAAGATGACACTATCCACTGCCCACAATAGATATCTTGGCAGAACTGTCCAAAGCCAGAATCTTTATGATCTGTGACATGAGGAACATTTCTGGCACACAAGTTTAGATAAATAGCCCAATATACTGACTACCTTCTTAACACTATTGGTTGCTAAAGATGGCTATGCATGTTGAGTATAAGCCCAATACCTGAGGTGTTTCAGAGAAGACTCGCCCAAGAGCTGGAAAGTCTGAGTGAGGTGAAAATAATTGCAGCTGATATCTCCATTGTAGGTGAAGGGAACAAACGATACAACAGCTGAATAACTCCATGACAGAAAATGACAAGGTTTTCTACAGCAATGCAAGGACAAGAACATAAAACTCAACCCAGAAAAAAAGGTGACTCATCCAGCATGAGGTGACATACAGCACAGGGACTGAAAGCAGATCCCAAACACAATCCAGGTTTCCAGAGACATTCCAGATCCAGTGGATATGAAAAGGGTACAGTACTTCATTGGAATGATGATTTGTTTTGTTTTTCCCAAATTCTATCCAAACGCAGCTTCACACTGGAAGAAGTACGTCAGCTCACAAGGCAAGATGTTGAATGGGCAGGTCCCCAACAGCAATCATTTGACACACTGAAACAAATAACAGATGGCCCATCCTGAAGTAATACCAGCCAGGAGAGCTACTGATACTCCAGTGTGATTCATCAGAGAAAAGATTGACTGTAACTCTTTCAGGAGTAGCCTGTCTCTTGTAGAAAAACTCTATTGGAAACTGAACAGGGGTATGCCCAAATAGGAAAAAAGGCTTCTGGCTGTAGTATTTGGAATGGAGCCATTCCATCAACTATGGCCAGAGAAATACTGCAGCTCAAGCATCAGACTCTAGAGACAATAATGGAATAACCCCTTCTTAGTGCTCCAAAGAGATTGCAGCACATATTGATACACCTCCAACATACAAGGTAAATATTAGATACTGTCCAGGATGACTTCTGTGTTAGCTGACACTCTGCACTGGGCATATATAGCAAGCATCAGTAAACTGCGGGAGAGGAATCAGGACATAGTGCAGCGTGTTAATGGATTCAGTCTTGTAGTTTGAACAACAAAGCTGATGGATAGAAAAGGACATCCAACTACAGGCAGTGAAGAGAGCAATAGTAGCAAAGGGGCCAGAAGACAAAAGCCAAGGACCGTTACAAGCAGAACTGTATTTTCAAATTAAAAACAAGCTGAGTGTGCAGGATGGAATCACGTTTCAAGGACAGGGCTGTAGTCCCTTAGTTAGTTTATAGGGATGTCATGCAAAAAATACATGCCTAACACATGGGTGCAGATAGCTGTCTCAGGCAAACTCAAGGTTGTGTTTATTGGCCAGGAATTAATTCACTCTTTTGCTCTGTGACTGAAAAGTATGGCACCTTCTGGCCATGTAATAACAGCCTACAGAAAGAGACTTTGTCCTGGTCTATATGGCTTGGTCTACACTGCGGGTGGAGAGGGGAGAAGGGGTTTGACCTAAGATCCACAACTTTAGCTATGTGAACAATATAGCTGAAGTCAGCACATTTTAGGTCAACTTACCTGGCATCCTCACAGCAGCAGTGGGCTCCCCTGTCAACTCTGCTTGCGCCTCTTGGCAAGCTGGAGTTCCGTAGTTGACAGGGGGCGCCTTTGGCTATGATCTTGACAACCTTCCATAATACCAAAAGAGAGGATATTGCTGAAAAAGTCTGTCTGCCACCTTCTTGCTTTTGGACCAAGGTTTATCCAGGTTCCTCAGGAATTCTGGATAAATTATGTCCATTCCTGCCACTTATCTGGCCTTAATGTTGGAGACACCCGTGTCCACTTAATCTACTGTGTAGGGAGCAGAGCTGGCACTAGTTTAGTGCATGGTAAGGTTGTTTGTGGACTTGCTGCCTGATATTTCTATCCACTGGTACATGGGAGTTGGCAATTAATTGTTTGGGGATGGCATCTGCATTTTCTTGCAGTGGTCAATAGGCTGCTGGAACTGTACTATCTAAAAGACAGAGGAGCTTCCAGAATTTATGACTTGACCTTGTGAAGTCAAGCACTGTCACAATCTCATCTCAGAAAGAAGAAAAAGTGGTGTGAAAGACTCAGGCAAAGCCATTGTTAGCTTGATATTACTGTAAGATTCTCTTGCTCTCCTCTGTTCAGCAAGGAGTGAATACTTTTCTGAAGTACTTTGCTGTGCTCAATTTGCCCTATCAAGTGATAGTAATGAGACAGATATGGTGGAATCTGGTTATTGAGCCCTCTACAATTATGGCATAATAGGACCAGTCAGCAGACTGTAGAATTCAGTATGGTTTTGAGAGAGATCAAATGAGTGGAACTTGTAGGCCTACATAAATGGTGGCTGCTGATAAAGTCATTGAGAACTGACCTCATGGATGGTTTTGGGTGTCTGCTGATGTCATGTGACACAAAATAAAAGTCAAGAGCATAACAATTCCTCCATCGAGCCAACCTAAATACGCCAAGATATTTGCCATCGTAGAGGAGGTGCTGGTCTTTGCTGAAAGCCCAGGTTGTCACCTTTCTCAAGTACAATTGTTCTTTGATAGCCCCATATTAATATTAATCACCAACATGAATGATAGGATGGCTTCATATTGGTAATATTGGACATGATCATTGCATTGACAGTGGTTTGTATATGGTTTATGATTATAAAATTATCAGTCTTGAGTAAGGTTTGTGGTAGGCATGACCTGAATGGAATCCTTAAGGTAAGTCATGAGTCCATAGACATATCCATTTATCTTTGATAGCCTTCACTCTCCAGGTGTGTTTCTTGTAGTGCAAGGACATCAGTGTTTTGAGTCCACAGAACAAGCACAATATAATCACACTTTGTGTTGAATAGGCCCTTGGTGTTGAGCTTCATAATTTGCAGTGATGGTCAAGTACATTATTATAAGTAAAAAATAACATAATTGATATTCAGTTTGACTCCTTATGCCAAAAGGAGAATGCCATATTACTTACTATGTATTTATCTTACTTTGTGTCTGCTCCACTTCTTAAACTCTTGGGTTTTTGGCGTGCGTGGGTGGGTGGTAAACCATGGCTGTTCCTGGGATGGGAACAGAGGGGTAACTGTTGAAGTATAACCTTCTGAGTGGTGGCTTTGACTTTATTGGGAGTTTCAGCCACTTATGCCATGATTGAATCTGTTTCCTTTCCATGTACACTTATCATACCAGTATACTAATATATATCTGACATACTAAGGTACAATTCAGACTAATGAGTAGCTGTGCCATCCCTACCCTCTAACCTGGGGTGTCCTTTACAATGTTTTGCTGCTGTAACCTCCAGACTCACAAACAGCTTCCAGCATGCAAGTTACTCCCAGTTACGTCTCTGTGTGTGCTGTAGTGAGCCAGCCACACCTTGGCTCTTACCAGTTTTGGTTATATTGCAGGGTGACTCCAACACATTCTCAGAATTAGATTTTCCCCAAGAAATGAACATCCTGTACTGCCCAATCCTCTCCTGGCCCCTTCAAGTTTATGTGAAGCCTGTTATTTCTTTAATGGAAATAATATCCCCACAAATTTGCCACGCCAAATGGAGTTTCCCAGACACTTCAATTTAAACACACTGGATTAGATAAAACAATAACACAAGTTTATTGTCTACAAAGAAATTTTGAGTACAAGTAATTAGGCATAAAAGTCAGAAATGGTTACAAGAAAATAAAGTTAAAAGGTTACTGGCACCTAACAAAACAAATTATATCAGATTCAAGCAGTTTCTCCCCATATGACTTCAGCAGCCTTACTAACCAAACCTCTCTGGCAGGATCCATTCTCCCAGAATCCAGTGAAGGCTTCCTTTGTTACTTCAGGTGCAGAGAAAGCAATGAACAGGGAATGGGGAGAGGGTTAGTGTTTGTCTCTCCTTTTTACTGTTTCAAACACCCTTTTGAAAAAACATTTCCAGCTGGGTACCAGAAGACAAAAAAATCTCTGGGGAAGCATGCTGCAGAGGAAGGCAAAAATCCTGAAGGGCTCTGCCAATCTGACCTGGGGAAAAATTCCTTCCCAGCCCCAAGTACAGTGGTCAGTTGGACCCCACAGCCAAACACATGGGAAAGAATTATCTGCAATAACTCAGAGCCCTCCCCTTTTATTGTCCCATCACTGGGCACTGGAAATATTTGCTAGTAGTCGCAGTTTGGCTATGTGCCATTAAGTAGGCAGTCTCATCACACCATTCCTTCCATAAACTTATCAAGCTCAGTCTTGAAGCCAATTAGGTTTTTTTAACCCCACTGCTCCCATTGGAAGGCTGTTCCAGAACTTCACTCCTCTGATAGTAGAAACCTTCATCTAATTTCAAGCCTAAACTTGTTGATGGCCAGTTCATATCCATTTGTTATTTAGTTAACATAGTGCTTAACTTAAATAACTCCTCTCTGTCCTTGGTATTTCTCTTTCTGATGTATTTCTAGAGAGCAATCATATCTCCCTCCAGCTTCCTTTTGGTAGGATAAACAAGCCAAGTTCTTTGACTTTCTTCTCATAAGGTAGCTTTTCCATTACTATAATATTATAGCATATGAAAATAATAATTGCAAGAGGTCATTCCTAAAGAATAAAAGTTTAAATCATAATACATACCAGAATGTGATGAGGAACAAATTGGTGATATTGATATTGAACAAACTGGTGATATGGACTTTGTGACACTTTATTTTTTGTCAATTTTTTTTAAAAAATGTGTATAGTCTTAATATCATATTGCATTCAATTCAAGGTTAAAACCGTTACATTATTCACAGTTGGAGGACTTAAGAATTCCCAAAGGGCTCTAAAAGTACATTCTGTGCTGTGTTGACCTGATCTAACAATGCATAAAAAGCCCACTTTCTTTTCAGCTTCCTCTGGAGGAAATCTTTTCTTTATTAGACTTTCTTGCTGTTAGTTTGATAGAGAGGTTACTTTGAAGTAAACCAATGACTTTCAGAATGGTTTCTATTAAAAATAAACAAGATTACTGGTTATTTTAATGCTTAGATTCCCATTGGTTATCACTGCATTTATCTTATGACAAGTACATATGTGTAGCAATCTTCGCATGCCACAGAAAATGATTTTATAAAATCCCCAGAGCATTTAGAACAAAAGAGAATGCCTAGCATATCTTGGTGCCAGGGAAACCCAATATTTACTCTGGTATGTCAAAAGTAACCTGACATCTGGATTTCTCAGTGATTTTGCATTATGGATAGAGAAAAACTCACTTACCATAACATGTCACTATGCAGAAAAACAACACTAAATCAAAGAACTGGGGAAAAAAAGAAAAGAAACACAGTTAAATAGCAGCAACTTTTCACTGCTTATAATCTGGTACACATTTCTTAACAGAATAAACCCCTGAATGCTGGGACTTTGCTGACTTTAGATAACCAATTGTGAGTGTGATGCAGCAGAAGGAAAGGGGAGTAGTACATTAAGAGGACATTTGTCCACTGGGCTTTTACCCCACAGGTAAAATAGCACATCTGTGAAATCTCCCTCTGCATAAAATATTATTTTTATTTATTCCTATTCCTATAAAAGTTATTTTATATCTTCACTTATCTTAAGTTTACCTGCAATATGTTCAAATAGTAGCCAACACATGGAACATGTGGTCACAGTGGTGGTACAATTAATCTACTAGAATCCAAAAATATGAATTTCCTTTAAACTACACCCAATGATGATGATTGGCTGAACTTTGTCAATAGATTTTCTCCAAAGACATGGGTATTTTGTTTCATGAAAAGAAAACTAAAGAACTTTAAAGAAAACTAAAATTTTGGTTTTTGTTTAAATTATGTACAGAATTTTGATTTTTCATTCAAAACTGAAATATTTTGGCTAACAATGGGAGTCATAATTGTAAATGCTCCTCATATCCCTATTTTCATCTATGGACTGGGATCTGCAGTGGGGATACATCTTCCATAATACATCATGATCTCCCCTCATGATAAACTGCTTCACCTCACCAAGAAAGAAAATCTGTGGTGAATTACATGAGATGGAGCCCAGCTGGTATATAAATATTTTGTTGAAAAACTGATACTTTCTGCAGTGAGCACAGCTCTCATAAGAACCCATTTTTTTCCCCATTGAAAAACAGTTTTAACAAAAAAAGATTTCTATCATCCCTATTTTTGAACCTGAAATTCAGGACCCTGCAGAGAGAAATGGCATGTAGAAATAATGGAACATCTCTGATTTAGACTCTAAGCTCTTTGGAGTAGAAGCTGTGCTTGCATTATTGTGCTCACACATAAGACAGCTAGATGACAGTAAAATAAATTGTGCCTACAATACTATAAGAACAGCTTTTCCAGTATGAAAAGCAGCTATGATGATATATATATGTGAGGCCAGATTTGGGCACTTAATGATATCAAGCCTATGATGTCAGAATATGCTGAATGTGGCTGTGCTCTGTAATAGACATTTGTAATAGCTATTTGTCAAGGAATTACACTGGAGATGTAAAGTAAAGTGTATGTCTTGTTCTACTGATCTTGATTGCAAGTTTTTATAGAAGCCATTGTCTTCAACTAATCTGAGGTGTTTCAAAATATGTCCAAATTCTCATTCACTTCCATGGATGTCAGTTTGTCAACAAAGTCTGATATGCACAGTTTAAATAAGAGGTTTCAAACATATTCAAATTGTCATAATGAAAAAAAGAGAATTAATTTAATCATCTAGTCTCAATGCAGCTCTAGTCAAATTAAAATCAGAAGAGTAGCATTATAATCAACTGGTAGGTTGAAAAGTTTCCATTTCCAAAAGTGGATCCATTTTAGTGGTCAGATATAGAAGTCCTGATTCTCTAAATTGTGCAACACAGTTTAGGAGAGATGCAAATCTTCCATTAAGCCATAAATTCTTACCCCCCCATTCTGGGAATGTTTGTTTACCAGGCCAGTAGTCCCTATTTTAAAGCTGAGCAGCCTTGGCTGCTAGGGGCTCTCCCTCCTAGCAGTTGTTGGTTAGTATTTAGTTACCACAGTTATAGACACTTTAAATCTAAAACCGGTAGTTAGGAGCATAATCCAGGATTTTTAGGGCCAGTTGACATTGCCCAATAACACAGAAGACAGAACTTCTCATGTATTATTGCTTAATATGCAATTAATTAAAAGCTGGTGGGCAGAAAGTAAATGCCAATATAAACAAGAAAGCTTAATGTATTTCAAAATCACTCAGCACAGTGACTGGTTGCTCCACCTGATCATTTACAAGATTCTCTGCTGTATTATAAAACACATCTGCTGAAGTTATTGTACAGGAATATGATTTATCAGCTGTTAAAGTAGACTGGGCCTCTGAAATGAGACACTAAATCAATAGTTTACATTCTAGTGATTGACTTTTTGTTATAAAGCTAATAGTATGCTTTCCAAATGATTGACAGGTCAGAGATTTATGGCTCCAGCTCTCCTGAGTTGAACGTTTTCCATCGTGTATTGAAAATTTAATCTTTGAATTCTTTTATAAGAAATGAGTACACCTCTGTTTGCTTAAATTACAGTAATAAATTTTATCAATAATTTAAGGAGTCACTTCAGCAGCCTCTTTTCCAATTTCAGTGGCTTTTGCCTTAGCTATGACCAAACAAATAAGAAACATCCAGAGTTAAGAAATGTAAAGCATAATGTAGGTTGATTTGCATACATAAAATGACCATGTGGTTAATGAATAAGCATAATCCAAAAAAGGAAATAAAAGACACTATTACACAAATATATTTATACCATAAAATAAACTATCTAGGGAATATTTTATGCAATGAAGCAGTGTATCAACAATACTACTCTATGGTGATGCTAGTCCACTTTCAAGATGCATTTCTTCATCTTAGCTTTACTGCATAAAGAAATATATCTCAATAGAAAAGCAAGGTCAATATATAATTATGGTAAAAGAAGAAACAGGAACAATCTAGGTGCACAGGTAATGGAGGGAAAGAAGCAACTTTTGTTGTTGCCTTTCTATAATGTTTGTAAGATGCTTGGATATTATTGAATAGATAGCTATTTGTGACAAATCCCCTGTGTATTATAAACTAATTTCCACAATGTGGTAATTTAAAATAGAAAAGGTCATGTATAATCTGAAACTCAAGATCAATTCAGATTACTTTTATGGAATGCAAATTCTCATTTCCTCATCCTCTACTGTGATGTTAAAGTAGCAACTCCATATAGAAGTATAAAGCTTCAGAATATACAAGTCATATTAGCACTGAATTCTCCATTACCTCACCCTTCACATGTCTACATGAGAATATTGTCTTCTGAGTGCTCTTCTTCCATTATTTAATCATGGTCAGATATACTCCATGTTTAGGATTAAGTGAACTTTTCATAGTGAATAAATTTTTGATAAATGTTCTTGTTTGTAAATTATCATTGAACAAGCTTTCACTTTTACAATTAGATTTTTAGTTATTCAAAACTGACAACTATCTGTAAATATATCCCAGCACATGCCTTGTTTGTAGGGTCTTCATTTAGCGAACATGTGAATATGTAACTATTTGGTCACCTGAGTTTAAATAATACCATGTTTGCTGCCTAAATGGATGACTACATTTTTAATTGGTTAAAAAAAGTAGCAATTTCAAGATGAATTGTGCAAAATGTCATTTGAACATTAGTATGAATTTCATAGGAACCCTAGTATGAATATTTAGAAACACTTTCTTGAATATTTAGCAAATGGAAATTTACTTGAACCTTTAGAGCCACAAGAAGTTGTTTGTTGAGCTAATTAATTATTGCATCTAATTATACAGTTATCAGAACAGTTACACCTGCCCTTTTTTTACACTGAGTTATGTTGCCAAACAGATAGCTGGAGCAGCCTTTTTTTTTTTAATCACACTTCCTGTGAAGCCTCTAAAATGTGTCTGAAAGGTTCCATAAAGTAACAAATTCACAATGTGCCATGCTGACTATTGCTGCTGCTTCTGCCAAATAGACCTCATGGCCAATCTTGAGGTTTTCCCTGGGTCCTATGTATGAACTTAGCTGAATCATACCACCCTCACAGCTGGTCATGCAGACAGCACTGTTCTGAAAAACATGGGACAGCCTTAGAGAGAAAGGGCATCTGTTATCATTGTGCTGCCTTCACAATAGGTTTTTGGAAAGCCTCTCCCTCCACATCAGAGAAGGGTGATAAGTCAAGAATCACCATGTTAGCTATCATGGCATTCAGCAAAAGGGCTTTGGAGTGAATCTGACAGCACTTATTTTCTTGTTCTACAATCTTCCCAAGAGTCAACTGAGTCATGCACTCACTGTCATTTCTCAAAAGCAGTTTATATGCTGCTGCTGGTTCTGCTTCACCTGCTCCTCTGCCTATTGAGCAACACAGGTGCTTGCCCTGCCAAAATGAACATGAAAAAGTGATTTCCCTTTCACTCATAGCCCATACAATATTCTGTCATTCAAGGTCTGGATTTTTCAACAGGTGTTCATTTTACTGAAATCATGTTTCAGGTGAAAATTTCTGACTAAAACAAAGAGGTGTCAGATGTTTTTCACTGATGTGGCTAATGATTTGCTAATGTGTGAGAACTACAATTGGGAAACTATTGCCATTGTCAAATAACTTAACACATCCATGACTTTGGAGTAGTTTTTCTTTTTGTATTTTTAATCTCTTACTAATTACTGGAGAGCTGGCTGCTGACAGGAGAGTTTGCCTGTTACTATAACATACAAAGTACTGATAATGCCAATTACACAGCGGAAGCATAAGAAAGATGAACATTAGAATCATTACCCCTACTACTGAGAGAATAATGCAAAAAGTACTCTGCAATATTTGCTCAAATTCATTTGCTTTGCCTGCACTCATGCTCTTTTTGTGTTTGCTCTGTAACCATCTGGATGATCATGCTCTACTGACCAAGAGTTTGCGAAAAGTTGCATGTATCAGTAGTCAGAGTAATGAAGGTTCACATTTGCACACATGAGCATTGATGCTGGGAATGCTTGCACATTCATATAATTGAGGCACAGAAAGAATACAGTGAGACTTATTTGACCAATCACAATTAAGATACACAGCTTACATTTCAATTACCTGTGATGATTTCTGTTCTTAAAACCAACACTTTAGAAAAAGTTATTAATTTAATAACAAATAATTGGAACATTGTGATCTTATGGATATTTCAAAAGCAGAAGAGGCAGCTAAATTCATTGTATTAACTATTTGTTGAACTGTAGTCATCACTTTATTCATACCTACAATCTGTCTGTAGCTAATCCCAACATTTTCAAGATCATAGATATTTTTGTTTCCTTCAATGGGAAATAGCAGTTTAATAGGAATCTTCTCATTCATAGCTAGCAGGCAAAAGTGCTTCTGGCTACTAATCTTTTCTCACATTCTCTTCATGACTCTACAGGCCCTCCAGCTTCTCCCTACCATCCTGAGTTTGTGGCCACCATTTCAACATACACATCATTGTAGGAATCCTATGAAGCTTCCACTTGGCAATCTGCAGTTAGCAGTAGCCTTCTCTGGGTTTCCGTTTTAATCCTAGCCCATAGCTCTCACCATAGCCTCTCATAGTTTGTATCTGGTTAGAACTGATAAAAATAAAATTTGGGATACACTCTCTGAGGAATTCAGGTGGAACTGCTTGATTGAGAGGTGACTAATGCCAAAAAAATTACTTGGTTTCTGCTCTTGGCTTCCCATACTCCCCTAGAAACTCTTGAACAGATTGAATTTTTTTTTCATTAGTGCATGCAACATGTCTGCATCTGCAGATCCTGAGTCTAACTCTTCTTGTTTTATGGAAAATGTGTGATTGATTCATTAAGAAAATAATCTCAGACACCACATATTCAATTTTATTTCTAATTTAAACAATAAAGTTCAGGAGAGACAGGCAGGTGAACAGGAGAAGAAAAGAAGGGAGGTAGAAAGAGAAATATAACATGAATGATGGTTCAAAGTGAAAAACTGACTGGTTTTGGATTTATTTTTGTAAAGGGAATAGAGAGTAGAGATAAGAGGTTCAACTGGTAGACTAAGGGTAATAGTATATTAATGAATAATGGAGTTCATTTATTTTGGGAGAATAGAGAGAAAGGAAAACAGCATTGTGTTCTAGCCATAATGAATAGTGTTTAGAAAAATGTCTGTTTTGGTTGTTAGGTACTGATTCTATAAGGTATTTAGGTAAATATGTAACATTAACAGTGTGGGTAGAGTCCTACTGAAGTAAATGGGATTAATTATATGCTTCAGTATCTTGCAGAATTGGGTCTTAATGGAATTGCCCTGGGGGAAGTGTTGAGGGTGGTGGTAGGAGATCGGCTTAAACTATAGGAGAAAAAGGGGTTATCAAATAGGGATGTTTGCAAAACCTCCACTTCCACAAATTATGCCCATCCCTACCAGGTACTTAGGCTTCAAACCCCCAGTGGACAAAACCCTATGGATAATGAAGAGATGAACCTGAGATCTTTACTTTGAGGAAAACTGTTGGTTGCATGAAGTCACAGAGTGAGAAAGAATGCTTCAGCTAGTGTAAGCTGGTGTAGCATCATTCACTTCATGCAAGCACATCAATTTACACCAGAAAAGGGTCTCGTCCACAATATTTTACACATAAATTAATTTTAATTAAAAAAAGTTAAGAAAAAATGCATGGAATGTGTTGACTGTATACCTGAAGAAGAACTCTGTGTAGCTTGAAAGCTCTCTTGCACCAACAGAAATTAGTTCAGTAAAAGATATTAACTCACACATTTTGTTTCTTTACTGTCGGGCAAGGGTTCTCAAACTTCATTGAAGTGCATCACCCTTCTGACAACAAAAATTACTACATGACCCCGGTCCTTGTAAAAGATAATCCTGCCATATTCTCACTCCTTCAGTCTCTCCACACCTGAATTTGCCAATGGGCATTGTTTTGCCACAGCCCAGGTAACCTACAACTTCATGGCAATACTTACTTGTTTTTCCAAGGGTTTTGATTGTGTTTTGGTGTAGTAGGGGGACCACTTAGGGTCATAGTGTGAGTGGATAGGAACCAATTTGTTTTGGATGTTGGGAAAAGTTCTTTATTTTAATTGACCTGCAGTGAGGACTGTAGGTGGTGGCTTTTTAAAAATACAAATAAACAGTGTATACCTGTTTTGTATTTTTCTCTTCTAAATCGACTCTACGGTTATGTAACAGTGGAATTAATTTAATCTGTTCCTTTTGCCACTGTGGCTGTTCAAAGAAATCAACTATGCAATCCCAGGATTTGGTGCTGGTATGTTCTTTTTTAAATTTTGTATTTTTTTTCAGAAATACCAATCAAAGGAGGAAAGGCCTAGATGGTTCATGGACTTGCTAATGGGATAGCAAGCCTTTAGGTAGGTTACCAATTCAAATTCATTCTACATTAATACAGACCCCAAATACCTAAAATCTAATGGGTACTTTTGGCATATGGGAAATAAATTGTGTCCAAAGAGTAACTGCCACAGTTAGCATTAGTTGTTAAGATTACCAACAATAGGTGTCATAAGCCAAACTTGAATCATGGACGCTAACTACCCTCTCACTGTTATGGCTGGTCACACTTGAAGAACACTGGCATAAAAGTGCTATAAAGCCTACACTGCTGCAGTCCAGACTGAACCTGTTTCTTTAGATAAATAGAGGACTTCATTCTCCACAGCTGGCAGCTTAGCACCATTCACAAATACATTATTTATTTATTCATAAGTGGCTCATATGCAGTTTTGTTAGTGTTCCATTGTTCTATGTAAATTCACCACTGAAATCAACATGGATTGATTCCATAAACTGTCAAGAGTAACTACAAAATTATTATTCATGTACTGGATGGAGATTTGGGTGCTCTTGGTTCAGTTCCAGGCTTTGCAACAGACTTCCCTTGTGATCTTGGGAAAAACTCTCTATGCAACAGTTCCCCTTCTGCAAACTTTCCCTCACCCTTTGCCTATCTTTTCTATTTAAATCAAAAGCTCTTTGTATCAGCGACTGCGACTCTCTTTTACTATGTATAGATACAGCACTTTGTACATTGCATCCCTTATCTGGTTTGGAGCCTCCTAAGGACTGTTATAGGATAAATAACAACAAATGTTAAAAAAGGGGACCTCTTGGTTTCTTAGCAGGAGATAAGTATGTTTTAAAACTCCCAATATACTGACTGCTGAAATGAACTTTCTGGACTACAATATTTTGTTTGTTTGTTTGATTGGTTTATTTCATAGTTACTTTCTTGTAGTTCAGAGCTAGATGAGAGCAATGAGGACAACAAGTTTCAGAAGCAGAGCTGATGTGACAGCATTTGAAATATTAACCACTGAAAAAAAACTTCTTGGCCCCTCCAGCTGCATTGAAAATATTTGGTAATCGCGACAGTTTTGAAAGCACTAGTTGATAAATAATCATTTCTGTTCATGTGAGATTTATAATATAGGAGAACAGGTACTATAATATCTTTGGGAAGAAAAAGAAAAATGGTTCCACACTAGTGATCTAGATGTTCGGTGTTATGCATCCTGGTATTTCACAGGTAATCTGTTTTTAAAGAGTTTTTATATGTTATTTTTGAGCGAGAGTCTTGCAATATAGCTACACTGACAGAGAAAACAAAATTTTCAGCTCTGCTATTTTATTTTATCATCACTCTAGGCAAGAAAAATACACACTTTAAACAGGAGATCCATTAACAAAGTAATTTTCTCTACTTATAGCAGCATAGTTACAGAAAATGTTATGAACAAGGCAGACTAACGTTAAAATAACTGTAGAAAAGGGATAATAGGTGACCTCCATGAAAAATAAGAATTGAGACATCTGCTTAGGTAACTTTTTTTCTTATTACAGCTGATTTATTAGAATCAGTTCATATGGCTCTATTTACTATCAGGGCAAATAGTTGCCCCTTTTTCTGCAATGGACCCATGGCCTGTACAAGCACTAGGCGACCTAGGCAGTCACCTAGGGTAGCACCGTTTTTTGAAGGGTGGCATTTTGGATCTTTCAGTGGCATTTCAGTGGCAGCTCTCACAGCCGCCGTGCGCTTCTGGGTGTCTCCACCGA
The DNA here is from genome assembly GCA_007922305.1 of Dermatemys mawii. Taxonomy (NCBI): domain Eukaryota; kingdom Metazoa; phylum Chordata; order Testudines; family Dermatemydidae; genus Dermatemys; species Dermatemys mawii. The sequence continues at coordinate 72,982,810 of ML677326.1, forward strand.
AATGCCACCGAAGCGGATGGGGGCCATGTGAGCTGCCACCAAAATGCCACTGCTGCCTGGGGCGGCGAGAAAGCTTATGTCAGCCCTGAATAGACATCTGCAAAGACTCTGGAATCCATTGTTGTACATAGTGTTGTAGTAGTCACGTTGGTCTCAGGATAGTAGAAAGGCAAGGTGAGCAATATCTTTTATTGGACCAACTTCTGTTGGTGAGAGAGACAAGCTTTTGAGCTTATACAGAGCTCTACTACAGGTCTGGGAAACTTGCTCAGAATGTCAGAGCTAAATACAAGATGGAGCAGATTGTTTAGCATAAGTAGTTAACTTATAGCTCAAGGGTTGAAAGCTTGTCTCTCTAACCAACAGAAGTTGGTCCAGTAACTAATATTACCTCACTCACCTTATCTCACTCAAATCCATGTGATTCCATTTCCTGGGGAGATGAACTATGGCACATGGCGGACATCCTATATGCACTCTGGATATGTACTCCACAGGAGCTACATATTCACAGTGTATATTTTAGTGGTACAAATGGTCACATAAATGTTAGTTACTTTGATTTGTAGTTCAAAAAGCGTATTAATTGGTAATCCCATATAGGGGAGCGGAAACTCCACAAGACGGAAATTATCTATTTTCCTTCCCAATAGTCCATGTAAGGCTAGGGTTTTCCCCTCGATTCTCTCTTACTCTCTCCAAAAATACCAAACAAACCCACACACACATGCACAGGCACCGCCCCCCCGAAACTTTCTAGTGAAGACTAAGGTAGAAAGATTCAAGCAGAGAAGCAACTTTACTGGTGATACGCTAAGCCTCTAAAGGAAAGCCACTATATCAAACAACAAGAATTTTTTAAAAATCTATCTCCTTTACAGACCAGCAGTTAGAAATACAGTGGTATCTGTAATAGTGCCATCTGGAGCTTTTCAGTAGTATTACAACAGCAAGTTACCGTCTCTCTCTAGTTAAAAAACAAGCCCATTCCCATCTTTCCTCTCCATGCCATTGGGTGGGAGGAAAAATCTCTGCCACCACCTCCATCCAGTATGCAGAGCAGTTTGGTGTACATCGATGGGAGATGGTTAGTCAACAAATATCAGGAAGCCTTATAGACTAACTTCAGAAAGAGCTGCCAATTAGCTTTTACTGGTCATGAAAATTGCAAATGTCCAATACAGTCATCCATATAACTTAAAACTGTGATTCAAGCTTGTGTTAAGAAGAAAGAAGATGAGACCAAGATTGTCACGTAACAGCTCCGTTCAAATGGTCTGGCTCACTGTACTTAAATTAAGTCTTAACGGTAATGCAGTTATTAGCAATAAGTGAAAAAATACTGCTATTTTTTAAGCATTGAAAATGAACCATTATTCATATGAATCCTTGTTAATTATGAGCCAGGGAGTGTGGTGGCTGGAAAAAAAAAGCAACATTGCATAACAGAAAATGACTACTTTATATGTTGCTTTCGATGCTCATCTTGCACATATGTAACACAATAGTTTATTAATGACTCATAAAAATGGATGTAAAATTTTTGCAATTGTTCATACCACAATCTTGGCACCAACACTACAAAAATATAATTTTTGTGTCAAGATCAGTTTGAAAAAAACCTTATTTCTACCATTCATGACTATGCAACACTTTGGTTTTTTTAATGTGCCTTGTCATTGAAAATATTAAGTCTAATCAATTTGCAAAGATAAATCTTGTGCATTGACTTTAATTTGGTTAATTGATAATCTCTTATTTAGAACAGGTCTTTTGCTAAAGAGTGAATGTTTTTATTGTAATGAGAAGCTAATCTTTCAAGAGATAAAAGATAAAATTAACCTTCTTTGCTGTGCCTTTTTGTTGGAGCCGGAGATCAACTTTGTCAAGCCTAAACAACTTTGCCTAACTCTTTACATAATCTGAAATTTCTTTCTAGAAATTTAATGTAAAGAGAACAAAAAAGGTTTCAGGAGACTTAAAGGTTCACCAAAATTGATTTCCCCCATTCTCAACAAATTCCAACCTTTTTCCCCTGGATGACATCTGCATAATTATCATAAAACTCCAAATGTGTCCACTGATTTTGTGGGGGACTGCTGCCTTGGAGAAGACTGGGAAGAGAGATTTTGTTATAAAAAAGGGGATTTTTATGCACATAATCAACACCACGTAGTTTTCAAATATTTATACCAGATTTTATGAGGTTTAAGATATCCATAGTGGCAGGATACAAGCTTACTGAATTGGCATAAGTACTATATTATGTACACCTCGGGAGCTTTGCATGGTGCAGCTGTTGTTATGCAGAGCTAGTTCAACTCCAAGTGTCTGTTCAAGAATGTACACCTGGCTGATGTGCGTTTCCGAAGCCCTATAAAACCTTCACAGTAGAAGCTCAGAGTTTACAAACACTTTGGGAATGGAGGTGGTTTGTAACTCTGAATAAAATATTATAGTAATTCTTTCAGAAGTTTACAGCTGAATATTGAATTAATACAGCTTTGCTATGCACAAATTAAAATGCTCGCTCTCCCATATAGAACTGGAAGGACTGTGAAAGGTCACTGAGTCCAGTTCCCCGCCTTTACTAGCAGGACCAAGTACTGTCCCAGACAGATTTTTGCCCTTGATCAAGATTTGAAATCACAACCCTTTTGCCCCTCAAGATTTGAAATCACAGCCCTGGGTTTAGCAGGCCAATGCTCCCCCCACTGAGCTATCCCCTTGCTACTTTAACCATCTTAAGTTAAAAGAAACAAGCACAGAAACAGTTTCCTTACCGGCTCAATTTTTTTCAACTTTCCCTTTATTTTCAGTAGTTTATGTTTAACAAAGTATTCTACTGTATTTGTTTTCTGTTTGTTTTTGTTTCTACTTCTGCCTGATCGTGTACTTCCCGTTCCAAATCCCGTGGTTGATTGATCAGTTTGTAATGCTGAGATTCTACTATAGTATATGAAGCCTTTCCTGGTGGTTCACTACAAATCAGTTAGTGCTTGGAGGGTACAGAGATATTAAATATAAAATGTGTGTGCACACAGATACATACATACACACATGCAGCTATATACAGATTAAGCAGGAACGAAAATGTCACTCTTTTAACCTGCTAGAATAAAGACTAAAAGAACATATATGAGCAAGGGATCATGTACCTAGAAAATGGATTTAATCTAATTTATTACTCCAATCTCATTCTAACAAAGTGACATTGCCAGGCTCAAGGATAAAAGAGGTAGCATAGCCAACCATGCTGAAGAAATACAAGACACCTTGTTGTTGTTGATAATAGTACCCTACATTGCTCTTGGCTTAAATCCTTTTAAATATTGATTTCCAGCTTTGTCTCTGGAGTCTTCACTTTTTCAGTAGCCCTAAATTACAAGAGCAGGCATCATTTGAATATATTGATTTTTTTTGTTAAGTGGAGAATAAAAATAATGAAACAAACACAGTTAGAAAGTTCAAGTAAAAATGCTCCTGATGATCAGCATTCCTATAACCTGAGGCCATAAAGTACTTGACTAAAAACTCATCTATACTGGGGAGCATCTATTTACTTTCTCCTTCTCATGTTAAGAGTTGCAATCTTGGATTTATTTATTATTATTCTGAACCTGTTACCGAGGAACACAAACTATACCTAAAATAAGACAAATATTGGGGTGGGCTAGTAGGCTGATACTTGGCTTCAAATTTCATTTTGATTTTTAGGTACAAATGTTTGGGAAATATTCAAATCTCCATTTAAGAACAAGTTCATTTACCCAATTCAGTTCTTTTTTTATGTAGTTCATAATCTGGCCACAGAGAGAGAGAAGATGAACCACTTGGGAGCCTGACTCTTCACTACTGAGAGAAGAGTTACTTCTGGAGATCACACTGCCAGGCAAAAAGAAGCAATAGGGCTGGCCCCACAATGGGAAGTGTGTTCTCATCCCATTCCTTGGATCTGGGTTAGTCAAGTTGCACATTTGCAGGTCCAAGAAGTATCAGAATTTTGTCATAACTTGTAAAATACCATCTGTGGCTGTGTGGGCCCTATTTATCCTAGAGTCAGGAAGCAACTTGGGAACCTTTTTCTTGAGCTAGGGCTGGTTCGGTTGTATCCATTGGTAGGTCCTCTTAGTTCCTGACTGGATGGTAGGCTACCTGGGAATCTCTAGCAGCCAGGAAATGACAAACAATTATGCAACATTATGCCCATAATATCTTCTAATTCTCATTGACATAAGTGGCAAAGACAGAAACTGCCTAGGTGAGTCCAAATTATTTTTACTGTAAGTAATAGGGTGAAACTGAGCAAAGATTTTGCTGAAGCCAAACATCACATTATTGTCAAATAATGCAATATGCTGTTGCCAGAATAAGGAACTCTCAATAGCTGTGACATCTTCTTATGTCGTGCAATAAAATGATATTTTGTTGCATGATATTTTTTATCACTGCTGATAAATAGAGATTGAAGGTGGATGTGTTTAAGTGTTCCAACTTCAAAGCTCACATGAGAATGCAATTACCTGAAATAAGACTGTGATTTTTTAAAATTTACCAGTAACTGCTTATTTAAAACGAGCCAAAAAGATTAGTAGAAATTTATCTAGTGCCCAATTTTGTGGAATTATGGGAAACATAGGCATTTTGAACAAGCACATCAAACACACAACACCAAAATGTCAAGAAGTGAATTTCTAGTGCTCTAAACTGTGTTTGTTTGTTTTAATAGAGGGGCTAATAAAAGTAATTTATACAAGAAAAATATCTGTGAAATATTTCAAGAAGTAATATTTTGTTATTACAATAAAAATTATTAGGGCTTTAAAGCATATACCATCACTATGTTGAGATAATACACTCCTAGTGTACTGCTGTATCTTTTATCTATTATATTTTAACTCTTCTTTTGAATCCATAGGTGCTTTTTCATGAGAAGACACTGTCCCTGTTCCATATGTTTGGTGTATTTTAGCTATTCAGCCATTATTTTCTTTTAATTTAAGGGGCCATTCCATTACCTGTTCTCTTTTTAAAAAAATATTTTTGTTTTTTTACCATTGTATCTTTTTAATCCAGATCACTTGTTTCCTTATATACAAAGAGTAATCTGATATTTTTAGTCTGTGTCCTTTATTTTAATAGCCATTAATAGAGCAACAACATAAAGAACAAAAGGTTTCTGAGGTAGCACAGAGTTTGTGTATCTCCTCTGTAGCACGCTGCAGCTCAACACAAGATGGCTGCTTGTCTCTGAAAACAGCAGAGTCCTTAGAGCTTTTAAGATTTTTCACAGGATTCGTTGGTGCCAGGACTAGGGTGGTCATATTGCAAGTCTGAAAAAATTGGGCGAGGAGGTGGCGGGTAATAGCAGCCTTATAAGAAAAAGCCCCAAATATCTGGACTGTCCCTATAAAATTGGGACATCTAATCACTCTAGCCAGGATGTGTAACAGAGTTTCAAGAGTAGCCCTTACCATTCCGTCAGTAAGGGGAAAAAAAATTTCAGCAGCCAAAGGTGCTGAGCTTCAAAACTAATAACAACAGCAACAGAGCAGGCCCACTAGAGAAGAGAAAAAATGCAAGGGAAAACCCATGAAAACTGGCCCATCTGGGGTTCATTGACACAGACACTTCTGTTTGTTACTGACAGAAATAAGCCAGGGAATCTCCGAGATGCAGAGAGGCTATTACTACAGTAGAGTTGCATAAAAATCTTTCCTAGTGATACTCTTTAATGTTTCATGCAGTATTGCCTTTTCTGTTAAAGTAACTCTGAGTTGCAGCATGAGAGCATTTAAGGCACAATAGAGAGGAATTCAAGAGGGAAAAAAAAAAAGATGCACATTGAGGAAACTTGCCTCAAGCATCTTTAGGGTGGGCGAAGAAGCATAAAGTAACACTAAATGTTTGTCTTTCTACAAATTCAAGAAGACTGCTAGTCTTTCCACAGATTGAAGAAAATGCCAATGTTCCCATTGATTTTATATATTTTTCATTTTGGTAACACCTTTTTAAAAAGAGCACCCTGCTTGTATAACAAAAACAGCCATTGACTGGGCTGTCCCATTAAGAAGATTAATAATTGTATTAAGAAATGGAGTGTTGGAATCTGGTGTTTTATGACTTCTGTTGTCATAAGTGTGGCTAAGATTTCCCTAGGAATTAGGCTATGGACATTACTCTTCTACTTCTGCAGGGAAACAGGCAAGGATGAGGAAAAGATGTTAAAGGTGAGTGAGCTCCAGTTCTACACAGGATCATGGAATACCTTGAGCAATTAGGCCTTTACTTGTTGGCATGCTATATTTGGGAAAAATCATTATTTTGTTTTGTTGATTTTTTTAAACAATTGATTATGATTGGTTATAATTTTCCATGCCAGAATATCTACATTATCTTAAATGGCAGTTAGCCCAATTAACTGAAAATCCCAAAGTTCCACAACCTGTGCAAAATGGTATACAGATAGCTTCCAAATGTTGTTGTAAATGAAAAAAGAATCATGACTGGAAGCATATAACTAATGCCTTTAGCTACAAAGAGCTTTAAAATATTGCTCTTGCCCTGTGCCAATAGTGTTCTAAAAATAAACAAAATAATAGTACAATAATTAATTAAATTTTTCCAAAGAGCTAAGGTTTGCCCTTTCCCCTTCAGAGGCATCAGCAAATCTGTTGAATTAAATCCTGGTGTGATGGAGTCAGACCAGAAGGATATAAGAGAGTGCTGGAAGGCAGGTATATTAGTCTCAGGATGTGCAGGTCCCTGTTCCCTGGATAGCCAAACAAAGGCTACTCCAGGCCAATCAAGACACCTGGGGCCAATTAAGAACCTCCTAGAAAGGAGTAGAAACAGCTAGCCTGATTGGGACACCTGAAGCCAATCAGTGACTGGCTGAAACCAGATAAAAACCTCCCAGTTAGTCAGGTGGGCTGTGGGTGTCAGGAGCTGTGGAAGGAAGTTATGCTGTTGGTGAGACTGAGTGTTGGACAACATATCATACAGAAGGAAGGAGGCCCTGAGGTAAGGGTGAAGTGGAGTTTGAAGAAGCGGGGACTGCTGTGGGGAAGTAGCCCAGGGAATTGTATTGTGTTTTGTGGATAAAAGGTCAGCCATCTTAGCTGATACCATTAGGGTCCCTGGGCTGGAGTCCGGAGTAGAGGGAGGGCCCAGGCTCCCCCGTTTTCTGCCTCCCTTAATTAGTTACTGAGAAAGGGAGGTCACTCTGGGCCTGGATGAGTTTCTGAGGCCCCTAAATCTGCCAGGAAGCGCAGGACCCACCAATACAGACTCGGAACTTTGTCACACTGGCTATCCAGTAGTATTGGGGACTATGTCTTTTAAGGACTAAGCTTCCCTGACTGAGTCTAAGTGGGATGTTGTGATGATCTTGTTATGCACAGACCACTGGAACTGAACACAAAATAAAGTAGAGCTCTTGCTCTGAAGGCTTCATGCACCAAGTTTCTGCCATTCACTCCACCCACTCAGTTCTCTCTCATATACACAACTTTTGCTAAGCTCTCCTGGGCTATCCATCTCTCCTTCTTTTGAAGTCTCTACCCACTCCTCTGCTTGTTAGACACCTGATAAGTAGTAGCAATAGGTGAAGGTAAAAAAGTTGGACCCTCTCCCTTGATCGCCACTTTGACTGGCATCCACAGACACTCTAGTTGCAGGCCTTGTTCTTTCCTGAATGCAAGATTTGCATTCCTAAAAGCATGGTGTAGTGCATTGAAAGGGTAGCATTCCTTTCAATAGTCTGAGCTTGTGGTGGCCCTCACTATTTTCTGTGTTCCAGAAGCCACTAGAACCTCTTCAGAGTAGTAGTGTATGTAAGCAGCTAGTCCTTATACATAGAACATAGTTAATAGACATGGTTACTTCAACCAACAGTGCCCATGCTGTTCCTTCATATTGCATATGTTGTATAAAGATAAACAGACCCAAGGGGAAAAGACGGTGGCTTTGCTCCTTAGTGCTCTGTCCTACACAGCTGACTTGCTGAGGAGTGCACATTGCACCCCATTAAAGTGTGTAGCAGTGGATGTGCTCCTCCTCATAATTGGTGGCTCCAGGTGGCACTGTGCCTTCAAAATGCTTCTTGGAGCTCCCTTCATGGGCAACATGGTTCTATACTACCTCCAATATGAGCCTATGCCTGACAGACCTAACTGAGCCCCGGATTTGGTTCGGGGATGTGTAGAAATGCATCCATCCTTTTCCAAAACTCAGAGAAATGGGACTTTGGAGAACAGGCTTTATTGGAGAGATTTCTGGCACTCCTTGCTTCAAGCTGAGCTAGTAATACCACTTTTTTAAAAAGTATTTTGGTATTTCTTATCCTGAACAGAACCAGGCCATAGAAGGGCCTGCAAACATTCTCAGTAATGAGGGGTGAGGGTCTGGAAAGAGTTAGGAGCGTTTTAGAAAGAAAACAAATGAGTTCAAAATCTTTGCAGAGATTTGGATCAGTTCTTATTTTATCCAAACTGTTTCATGGACCTGTAGTAGGCAAGAGATGAGCATGATACATACTAAATGAGCCTCTCACCATTCATTTCAGGGGTACTTTAACTTTCTCTGTGTAATTAAGCCAATTCTGAATGTCTTCAACCTTTGTGAAAGGAAGTGTCAGGAAAATATTACAGGGTGTGCTGGATATAGACTACACATTTGTAGTGGTGTTTATTTTGGGGATGACAGTAAAAATTAGAGGAAGAACATGTGACTGGTTCATGAAGAAAACTTATTGTAACATTCACACCCCTATCGCAGTTCTAAAAAATTGGTGCCCCCACCTCCCTTCAGTGCTGCTGGATTTGCCCTCTAAGGACATTTCTGTTCTCATTCTCTTCTAAAAAAATGTATAAGATTCATAAAAGAAAGAGAGCGAGAGAGCTTTCAGGAGTTCTTTCATTGTTAACATCTGAAATAGCTACAATAGTGCTATAAAACCTTTCAAGGACAGTAAAGTACAAGGTGTCCTTTCACTTTAGAGTTTTATTTTCAGGTAGAATTTCAGTCATAAATACAAAAAGTTATAATATTTCTGCACAACTATCTTTGAAATGTTTACTAAAAAACTAAGGTTACCGAAAAGTTATATTGCTACCAACTGAAGATATTACAGAGCAGACTGGTGCAAAACCCCCCTATTTTCATTTTTTTAGGGGAGGGGTCATTTGGCTGGCATTGTGAAGGAAGAAAATATCACCTTGTTTCAGAATTTTAGTTGCTTAATTTTTTGTCAGGGAGATGAGAGTGACTGTAGCATGTCAAAAGAAGTGTTTGGGGAACACATCATATAGCCCTAAAGAAATCCAATAAAATAATGGAAACAAGCAAAAGAATTTGTAGTGTATTCAGCAATCAGTTTCAGTCTTGTTCTTCCCAGGCCAGGACTGAGGTAAGATGTGTGAGGATGCTGCACAATACAGACAATATTTCTCTGTATACAGACTAGGGAGCAACAGTATTTATGAGTGCCTAGGAGACTTGGTGAATCCTTTCTTTATTTTTATCTTCCCTGTCTACGCTCCATGGCAAGTGACACTAGAGAGAGGAGGCTAGGGAAAGGAAGTTATTGAACCAATTTTTAAAAATGACATAAAAAGGAGCCCCTACAGCTTCTTTTTGCAAAACGAAAGAATAAATAGAAGTCAATTTGTTGATATTGGTATTTAACTATACCATGGCATCTGTGGTGTTCCCTATAGAGTGTAAATACTACAGATATTGGAGTAACTTTAAATATTGCTAGTGCTAAATATTAGCATTTTGTCTGATGGAACCTAATGTAAGTACAGAAGTAAAAAGTGTGGCCACATAGTTAATGCAAAACACTTTATATTAACAATTTATTTTTTTCTAAATAAAAACATTGTAAAAATCAAGATATCCTATGGCAAGTTAATCATATATTGTTGACATTTAATAAATCTGATAAATTGGAGAACTGATCTGAAAACAAGATGAAACACAAGATGAAATACACTAAAGACAAGTGCAAAGAAAGAAAAATCAATTGTTCAAATATAAAATAAGGAATAACTGGCTAGGTGGTAGTACTACTGAAAAGGATCTGGCGGTTATAGCGGATCACAAATTTACTATGAGCCAACAATGTGATGCAGTTTCAAAAAAGGCTAATATCATTCTGGGTATATTAACAGGAATGCCGTATCTAAGACATGGAAGATAATTGTCCTGCTCTGTATGGCACTGGTGAGGTTTCAGCTGGATCACTGTGTGCAGTTTTGGGCACCACTCTTTAACAAAGATGTGTACAAATTGGAAAGAGAGAGAGAGAGAGTGCAGAGGAGAGCAACAAAAAAAGATAAAAGATTTGGAAATATAACTTATGTGGAGAAGTTATAAAAAATGAGCACATTTAATCTTGAGAAAGGAAGACTGGGGTGCAACCTCATAACATCTTCAAATATTAAGAGTTGTTTTAAAGATGACCACAGTCAATTGTTCTCTACGCCCACCAAATGTAGGGCAAGTAGTAATCATCTTAAACTGCAGCAAAAGAGATTTAGGTTAGATATTAGGAACTAAGGATAGTTAAGCACTGGAATAAGTTAATAAGGGAACTTGTGGAATTCCTATTGCTGTAGGTTTTTAAGAAAGAGGTTAGACAAACACCTGTCAGGGATGGTCTAGATTTACTTGGCCCGCCTCCACATAGGAGGATGGACTGGCCACACTTCCATCATGTCCTGTGTGCTGGGAGGTGGTAACAGAAAGCCCTCTACTCTACAGCTTTGTGCCTCCAAAACATATACTTTTTATACCCATTCTCATATACTTCAGTAGATGGCTCTAGAACAGTATGTAAAGTAGTATATATTTAAGACTATCTCCCATCTATTATTGTATTAGTTTATGCACTGGATAAATATAATTTTAGTGTCTTTAATAGACTCCCTACAGTGTCACCCATTATTTTATGATAGTACTTATGAGGACTTTTTCTCATGACCCATAGATAATATGTAAATTAGATAAAAGTCTGTAACATAAGGGCTTCAGGTAGGGATGGACAAACAGATTCAGATAAAACCAGAATTTACGTAAATTTTATCCAAACTTCTACAAAGATGGAACTGAACATTTTTGAGGTTCTAAAAAAATTATATAGTTTTCTTTCTCATTTTTATATGCCTCTCAAATGGCTATTTTCACCTGGTAATAGATAAGTCTCCAGGGGTTTTTTTTTTGTGTATTTTCAATCACACTAAAACCAAGAGTAGTAATACAATTAAGTAAACCCTCAAATCTTACCACTTACAGCACTCTTCCCATGTCCAAATTTTATGAGAAATAGGCCAAATACTGGCAGTTAGCTATTGGACCCAGCTAAGAATGGTGGAGAGCTACACATTCCATTGACTAGTCAGGGAAGGATTATGCTTGAAACAGGTGAGTAGATCTGGGTGAAATTTTTGATCAAAACAGTTTTCAGCAGCAAAGGCAGATTTGGCAGCACAGAAATATTTAGCAAATCCATGTAAATTTCTCTTAACTGGTCACTTGGAGGCACCAATTTCTCTCAAAATAAAAACATTTTGTTTACAAATTACCAGTGAATGGAAAATCCATTATTTGCCAGTTCTAAAGGTGAGTTGTTACCCAAATCATGTTGGGAGTGTGTTTACGGGAGGAGAAGGGGCTGATCTCCATGGAAAAGCTTTCTCAGGAATTGAAGGGAACAGTGTCACTGAATAGTACTCAGCCCTTCCCTCCACAGCCCTATGAATGATCCACCCTATGGCAGTTTTCCCTCTGCTGGTAGAAGAGCAGGAGATAATTAGAACAATAAGAAAAGGTACATTTTAATTTGTGAGCTAAGTAGAAATGGAATCCAGCTCTTCCTGGGTGAAAAGATAATGATAAGGTCAGAAGTTTCCCTGGGGAAAAAAATGGTAGAATTTTACAATGATTTTAAAATCTCTTGCTGCAAAAGTTGAACAGGGTGCACCTATTTCACACATTATTGTTAAGAAACTGTATTCAGAGCTTTCAACATAATATAGCCTCAAAATCTGATAAAATGAAAATTGAAGGATTTCCTGATGGTGAAGCCATAGCCTTAAAGGTTGTTTCACTATAGTTTTACAAAAGAACAGCTGCTGTTCTTCAAGAAATACTAAATATTTTAGAGCTTGATCATTAACATGCTACACAATTTTGTACATTTGGGTAATTCATTATAAATAGCGTTAGCCACGAGAAGCCTAAACACTTACTGCAAATAGTTCCAAGCTAATTTGCTCATTCTTAGAAAAAGCCATCTTCTGTTCAGCAAATTACTTTAGGTCTGTTTTCCCTGAATTCCTTTTTCCTCTGTGAATGCTCAGGTTCCACATGAGCAAATCTATGGATCAAATTCAATGTGTCTTCCATCTATCTCATTCTTGACGAGTCTTTATGCCCTTACCTCTGAGTTGTCATCCCTGGGAGTCATACTACATCAGACCATATCTTATCACATATAACAAGATGCAGATTTTTACCAGCTACATGTCCTATCCTGTATAGTGAGCTTTAAATGTTGAGTGTGAAAAAAATCACACAGCTAATAAGTTTGGAGACAGTTCAGAATGACAAATATGTTAGAACCAGTAAGTTACTACTTCTTGCATTTCATACAAGACCTTTTTCTCAGACTAGTTTAAATTCTCAACATGTCTTATTTTGATGGTTGATATATGAGGCATGGAAAATAAATCTGTAATTGTACCCTGTTTGGTTTTTATCATCTGACTGTTCATTTTATCAGTTTAAAGTGTGATTCTACTCTGAAAATTAAGCATGTGTAAAATGGTATTGTAGGTTTCATTGCTTGTTGATTCTCAGAGAACCAAATGTACTAATTTTGCATGCACAAACATTTTTTTCCCTAATGACTGCACTGAACCTTAAGCAGGGGGCATTGTTGGGGTATTTGTAATTTTGCATCCTGACAGAGCATATGGGTCTCCAGAATTATTCAGGGAGGGTGGGGTTCACCTGTTAGACTTTAGTGTAGACAAGTTTTTGGCTGATATTAAACAGGGGACTAGGAGATGTTCTAATTCGGCTGGGTCTTGGGTGATTGGCAGCCAAGCTAATTGGTGGCACTTCCTTGTGGTGGATATCCAGTGCAGGTATCCATAGGGAGGAGTTACAGTGATCAGATAAATGTTTTTGTAAAGTATTTAAAGGAGGTGTTTGTTAAAGGAGTGAAAGGGGGGCACTTGGGGAACCTGTGACTAGCATGTCAGGGAGCCAACCCCCTCTCATTAATAGCCCACCATAACCCTCAGTTGAGGGCGGGGGAGAGATCATAATGTATCAGCAGAGGGTTGTCTAGGGCTGATGGAAGCCCTTGGGTAGATATTAAAGTGATTATGGAGTTATCTGCACTGCACACTTTTATCTGTCAGGTACTCCCAAACATCTAATAACGAAGTTGCGGCCTAATTAAACTATAGCAAGTATCTCCTGTCCTTCTGGTATAGCTGCAAACTCAGCCTGGGATTTAAGACTAGTATTGGTTCTTTCTTCCTCCTGCATCATCACAGGTTAAAAAAGATCTATACGTCGATACTCAGTTATACAGTAGCAGTCTCATTATTGCCTGAAAACAAATGCTGTGCTCAATTTACACTGGAATTGAAAAACAAAACAAAAAAAAGAAACAGATGTTGAAGAAACATTAAATACTACAACTTAGATCTTAGCATGTTAAAAGATTTTCAGTTGATAGTTAAAAGGCCTTACAGAATTGGTAGAGCATTGGTTTTACGAGTGAAACTACTTTTTCCTTGGTATGAGCGGATACAGGTAAAACTGATTAGAACTTAGTAAACAATGCAGTATGTAATGCACAAAAAGGAACAGAATCCAGTTTATCCTGTCTCTGCTGTGTTGGCTCTGCAAGGCTAAGAGAAATAAAAAGTGGTAAAACACTATTTTTTGTATGATTAAAGTCAGCAGATACCTACTGCTTCTGCATTTAGCAATCTTATGTTAAATAAGAAGATGCCATTTTTACACATACTTTTCAGAACAGAACTTCACTGTGATCTCCAGAGCTGCCTGTATCAAAACTTTCAAGCTCTAAAATAATAATAATAGTAATAATTTTGTTGCACTTCATTACTATAGAGGAAATATGTTGAAGGTGATACAGTGCCTGTTTTTTAAGCCTCTAATACTCACACAACAAAGTACAAGCACATTATGATAAATGAAGGGAAGGGGGTAGCTTCCTTTTTTAGACATGCAGCTAGCCAGTTAGCTATAAAGTTCCTCTTGGTGTTTGTTCTTTGCTTGCTGTACTTGTACAGGGTTAACAAAGTCCCCCAGGTAAAGGAAAGGGAGTGGGCACCTAATCGAAAGATCCAATGGGAAGGCTAGAACTTTTGGAAATGGGGAAAAACCTTCCCCTTTGTCTCAGTTCTTTTTTCCAGGTAAGAGGGGAACAGGGAAAAGGTAAGATATGAGAGGCTTTAAGCCAGGTACGATCATAGATCATACCTAGAACTACTTTTCTGGAACCCCCAGGTGTGTCAGTAGATCAGGAATGTTTAGAAAGACATGATTAGGTTTTTATCTATTTATTTCTTATGGCTAGTGGGCTCCTCTGTGATAACTCCAAATGTTTTTGTTTGCTTTAACCTTTAAGATGAATACCCAAGAAAGGTATTTTGTGTGCTTAATTTTTGGATTTGCTCTTTTAAAATCTAGCAAATGATGTATTTTCTTTCTTTGTTTTTAATAAAATGTACATTTTTAAGAACAGGATAGGATTTTTGTTGTCCTAAGAGGTTTGTGTATATATTGTTTGATTAGCTGGAGGAAACAGCTAATTTCCTTTGTTGAGGGGGAATGAAAGGGCTTCCATAGGAAGGAATTCCCAAGTGTGCCTTCCTGGGTTCCAAGGGATTTGCATTTGGGTGGTGGCAACATCTACCCATCCAAGGTCAGAGAGAATCTGTAACCTTGGGATGGTCAGTATTAATTTTTAAAATCCTTGTGAGCCCTCACCTTCTGCACTTGAAGTGCCAGAGTGGGGAATCAGCCTTGATACACAGACTGTAGATTTGCCAACAGAAGCCAAATTAATGAGACAATTATTATAAATTCTATAATGTAGGACTGAGTACATAAAATGTGTATATCTAGCCGAAAACTTATCTTGTGTTTATTAGTTTAATATTTTACCAATTTTATGTCACATTACACAAGACTGCAGAGCTTCAGTACCCCGTTTTAATGGATTTTACATAAGGATACTGTAACTGATCCATAGTGAATATTTTAATAATCCTCAATATTTCTTATACCTTTTTGCGTGGATGACTAAGTTAGTGATTGCACAGTGGGATACAGTGTAAAATATATAAGACCAATTAAACAAATCCTTTTAAAGAGCAGCTGAAAACACTCTTACCTGGAAGATCCAAGTTCCATTGTTTTATATAGCTGTTCTCCTACAAGACCTATCACTTATGTTTTGCTTTTCAGTTTTGGTGTGAATAAAGCAAAACAGTTGCTATACTCAGTTGCACAAACTACTACAAATATGTCTTTAGTAAAACTTTAGGAGAGACTGTAGGGCTCACTGGAAAATTAATTGGGACAGCATCTTCAGATTTTTTTTAACCCAAGTGCAGTAGTTATAAGCATGAAAATAGGTTTTGTTTATTATCTCCTGTCTTTGAGTCTAAAGAGAACTTGACAGAAACACAATGGGTCAAATTCAATTGAAGTTAACAATTTTTTACCAGAGATAAATTTGATCCACTGGATTTAATTTTAAATGCCTATGTTTGGGTTACTCTGACTATACTGACACTCCAGTACTGATCTATGGATGTAACAGGCATACAGTAGTTTGTCTTTTGACATATAAATAATACCATTGACTTCTCATTGACATATAGCCCTGGTAGGTCCTGAGATATGAGACCGTTACTATATGAGGAAATTTACTACCATTTTCCCTTCCTCAAAATCTCTCTGCAGTTTGGATTTGGGGTACTAAGAGAGCAAGTTGATGGGACATGAAAATAGTAGCAATGTTTTTTTAGAACTCTCTAATAAAACATTTCTACTTTGTTTCTGAATAGATGATGTTGTAACATGATCTAAATATTTTATTGGAACTAGTTCGGAATAACCTGCAGCTCTTACTGACAGTCCTATTACTCATGAGAAGTAAAGCCATTTCAGAAGCATGCCGGTAGAAGTTTTATATCGCACTATAATGTATGTATGAAATACAGGCTTAGTCAGTGTGCCTCTAGAATATTCCTCAACATTCAAACGGCTTTAAGGAGGTCTGCAGATTGTGTGCTATGACCCTACTCATTTTTTTTTTAGGAGAAAAAATGCATCACCAATGGTTTCTGGGGAAGACCCATGGATCTTGAATTCTCTTGAAACCCGATATGTGGAAAACTAGACAAGGTCCTTCCACAAAGTTCCCTTCTATAGTCTCGCTTTCCTCCCCTTTATCCCAAACAAGCAAATCAGTCCTAAATTACTCTCACTAACTGCCTTTTCCACATTTGTTTCCCAAATCCACCTACACACAAAGCACAAATTTTGAAGATGGTATAATTTTAAGCCTATTTCGAAAACTCTTGCTTTTCCAGTTAACATTTTGTTTCAAAGTCACTGGCTGTGAGAAAAAAACAAGTTAACTTCAAAATCAATGTGCATATGCCTGAAAATATTAATTTCATTATTTTTCATTATTTTGAAAAAGCTACTGATGTTACTGTACTGTAGTGTGGGAAACTCTCATATTCAAAGAGTCTTATTTTTAATATCCTTCACCTCACTTTGAAGTTGGATTTTATATATGCATGTTATGCTGGAAGGTGTTCATGGCTGCCATCAATCTTAGAACTAGTTAAAGCTGATGGGTGTGCTAACCAACCTTTCTGTAGGCTAAATTGAAGGAGCAATTAATTGCCTGTTCATGTAGTGATTGATGAAACAGTAGGAGGCTACCATCCAAGGAACTGGGCCTCATTGTGCAGCTAAGCAGCGCTAAACCATGTGGGCTAAAAGGTTATTCTGGCTCTCATTGCAAACACTGGGAGTAGGTGGTACAGTGATTGCAATTGTGTGCGCCAGAGGTAGAAAGTGAGGAAAAGGCCATCAAAGATCAAGAGAAGCAGTTCTGAGAATGACCATGGGAGCAGGGGAAGAAAGTTTCCCAGAGCACAGGCTTGGCTGAAGAGCAGGCCTGGAAAATAGGGAAACAGGACTGTACCAAAGAATATATTTAACTTGTATCAATTTCCCCTAAAAGAAACAATTTTGTGAGGCCACCAATATGAACTAACCATCTGGTGAAAAGGGTGGCAATAGTTCTAATGGCATGTATACACTGCAGAGATAAGTTGATTTAAGTTTCATCAATGATTGTAAACCATTGTAATTGCATTGCTTGTGCAAGTTCACACAACCCTCCTTCTATCGGTGGAGCACGTCCACAGTTCATGCTCTCGTACCAAGGGAGCAGTGCACTGGGGATAGCTATCCCACTGTGCAAATTGCCACCTCCTGTCAGTAGGAGTTCTGGGAATGGATCAGAGTGCATCATGCTCACTGCCCCAAGATGCAGTTTTCGCCATCCCATCATTCCATAGGCTTCCAACAATCTTTCACTCCACTTTTCATGCCACATCTCTGCCCGAAAGCATGGATCCTGCACTGCACTCCGGTCTTGTGATGGACATTATGAACACAACATGGCTGATTCTGCAATATTTCATGAGTTGCGAATCTGAACAAGAATCCCTAGTGCCTGCTCTGCTCTGTGTGCCATGGAAAGAAACAATTCAAGATTGATGCTGGCATTCAAGGAGCAGCTGCACATGGTGGACCCTGATTGGCTGGTCCAACTGCCATCCTAATTGTCTGCAGCCACCGCCATAACTGGCTGTTACCCCTGCAGCGACTCCTTTGGCTGCCTGCCACTCAGCTTTTCTAGGCTAGTTTTAATGCTCTCATGGCCAGTGCAGGGGAGGTGCCCTGTCACACCTGAATAATTTGATTAAGCACCAGAAAACTTGCTTTCTTATCCAGATCTTTTAAGAATGTATCATTTTTTTTCTTCTTTTCTTCTTCCCCACAAGAAAGAAAGGAGAAAATAGGTATCTGCTAGTAACGACTTTCAAATTTATCTACTCATATTTTTTCTAGTCACTGTGATTTCATTTACACCGCTGTCAATCTGGAGTAATTTGATTTAATTGGAGATCTTCCTGTTTTACACTGGTATACGCACCATCAGAATATGGCCCTATAATTTCAGCACATCTAAAAAAGTACACTAGTGATGTTAGTGTTTCTATACTTTTAGAAAAAAAAGGGAGGAAGATTATTAATTGAATGTTTAGCATAGTAGGAGAAATACAGGGAATTTTGGTAATGCTGATACACAGTGCTACATCTCAAGGATGTTAAAAGGAAAGATTAAGCATTTCAGACCAGATACAGTCTAGCTTCAAATTAACCATTCTTTCTCCAGCTTTCAAACCTTTTTCCTTCTTGTTTGAAATTAAAGTTATGGTTTGTTTTTTAATTTCAGAGATATGTTGATATTTATCTAGTGCCAGATCACATCCCTGCTCTCTTTGAGCCCTAGTTATAGTGCAAATGCTGACATAATCTTATGCACTGCTACACACACCACAGTAATAAAGAATGAATATTGCTTGCCAATTACATAAATTTTCAAAGCGGAGACTGATGATTTTGCACACTTCCATGTTATTCTGTTTGCTCACAGGATTTGTGTGTTTTCTGTCTGTTCATCCTCTTGCTCTGAAGTCACTGCAAAGGAATTATTATTTTTATTTTTTATTATAGCTATAAATATGATTTGTGAGTGAAGGTTAGATTTGAACACACTTGTTATTTTCTGTGGTTTCATTTTACAATATAATATACCTAATAAAACACAGAAATGTATGTACTATATGATAGCCAAGGATTTCTCCTCTGTAATATAGATATGGTAACAGCAGTGGTGCTGGGGGTGCAGTAGTTGGATTGAAGTAGTTTCCATCATATACAGGGTTTACAGTTTTATGGCTTTTAGCACCCCCCACTATAAAAATTGTCCCAACGCCACTGGGCACCTGAACTGGAACTGTAAGTCATCAGAAGCAGAAATAAAATTAGCAGTTTTGAATGAAGTACTTTATTGTTCCTGGAGATTTACCACTAGATTAAAATTACTGACAAGGAAATAGAAATTACTTTAGAACAGGGGTCCCCAAACTTGGTTCACAGCTTGTTTAGGGTAAGCCCCTGGCGGGCCATGAGATGCTTTGTTTACCTGAGCGGTGGCAGGTACAGCCACTCGCAGCTCCCAGCGGCTGCAGTTCACTGTTCCTGGCCAATGGGAGCTATGGGAAGTGGTAGCCCAGCCCGCATTGCTTCCCGTAGCTGTCATTGGCCAGGAACAGTGAACCGTGGCCACTGGGAGATGTGAGAGGCTGTATCTGCAGACACTCAAGTAAACAAAGCCTCTCACGGCCCTGAACAAGCCAGGAACCAAGTTTGGGAACCTCTGCTCTAGAACAGCGGTCTTCAAACTTTTCCCCCCGGGGCCCCTTTCTGCTGAGGGAAAAGTGTGTTGGCCCCCGGAGGATATGTCCACCAAAATGCTGCTGCAGAAAGTGGAAGCTTTCGCTTTCCGCGGTGGCATTTTGGTGGGACTAAAATAGTGCACTCAGGAGTTCAGCCGTCTCCCAGGTGGGCTCGATGGCGGAGCCGGGGTCTCGCACACCCACTAGGGTGGGCTCGCGCACCTCCGGGGTTGAAGACCACTGCTCTAGAAAGTGGTTGGCATTCCAACAGATGATTAACAGGATACATAATCCCTGAAAAAGATAAGCAATATAAATACACTGGCTGAGAAGACCCCTTTTTCACAGTACGGAATTACTTTTTCTTTTTAACGTTGAAAAAATTGGCCCAGTGATTCTGACTCTGGGCAACTGATCCTGAAAAATTTTAGTCTTGTCTTTATGAGTAAGTTGCACCAGTTGTTTTTAAACCCCTGTGTGGACACTTATTTTGGTTTAAGGATGCTAATCTTTATTTTTAATAGATTCCTGATTGGCTTAAAGTTATCTAAAATAAGTGTCTTAAATGAAAATAAGTGTGTCCACATATAGGTATGTGCCAATTTAACTAACTTAAATAACACCCCGAAAGTCACATAATTTTCTTGTGTAGACAGGGCCCTCCTTTTGTGATGCAGAAAAAACAATACAATCAACATATGGTTAACAGAGGAGAATCTTATCGTTGGATACAGTCCCATCTGCTTCAGTCGTGCATTCCTGTTGCATTCAAAAGCCCCACTGATGTCAATGGGGCACGTGAAAGTTCAGAATTTGGCTCTGTACATCTAATTGTGAGATAGTGGGGTGGCACGACTCACCCTTGTGGCGCCTCCTGCTGGCCGTCTGGGAATTAGCTCTTCCAGCCCAGAGCACCCTCTGCAGGTCGATGTCTCACTGTCCACTGACCCTGTGCTCCTCCCAGACCACAGTTCCTCTCTATCTGGGGTGCTGCCCCCTTGCAATCTCCCTCTGTGAGTCTCCCTTCCCTGGGAAACCCCAACCCATTATCCCTACCTCGCCTCAGTGGGTATTGCCAGTCCCCATCTAGTCCCCACTCACTGGGGCAGACTTCAGTCTGTACCACTCATCGTTGACCGGGGGGGAGGAGGGTGGGTTTGGACCTGCTGCCTTTCCCCAACCCTGCCCTACCTCAGGTCCCTGTTCAGTTTCCAGGCAGCCAGGTCCTTCCCTCTCAGAAGCTAGAGAAAGAGTGTTAAGCTCCTGGCTCACTTGCCTTTTATAGGGCTGCCTTCCCAATCAGCCTAGCCTTTTCTCGCAGTCCCAATCCTCTCTCAGGGCCAGCTTTACCTTTCAGGGCTGAAGTGGGTGACCACCTTGCTACAGATAGGAAGATACAATCATGGAAGAAACTTTGTCTTTTTGGCTCCTTTCATTTCGACGTGTTTCTGTCTAGCTGTTGAAAATCTATAATGTCTATTGAGATTGTGCCAAAACATTGTTTGGGATTATTTGCAGCCACCTTCTGTTGTATCAAGAAGCTGTTTTATATGGCCAAAATAAAAGTGATCCAGCCTTTTAATGGTATTTCAGTTCCTATCGGACATGACAGTTATTAAGACTAGGTCATGTTATTTGGCTGAAACCCATGAAAAATACAAATATGGAAATAATCAGATTTATATTGGTAATGAGATATTTAGACCTCTGCTGAGCCCTATTATCTATTAGTCTAAAACCCACCTTGTATAAGAGTATAGGATGGTGTTGCTAGATCATTGCTTAAATTTATATAAGAACATACTTTCAAATGGAGCATATCAAAGTTCACCTGTAAAACCTTGACTCCTTTCCTTTTTTAGATTTTTCAAAGACGTTCAGAGTTTACAACAGTTTTGCTTTTTATAATAAGTGCTTTCTCCGACAAAATGTTTTTGTTTTTTTTAAAAAAATTAGCACACTTAGCTTTCAAAGAAACATTTTGTTTCCCATCCTGGTAGAAAATATGCAGTCTTTTAGAATTATAGGATAATACACAAGTTGAAAATTAGACAAAATGTTTCTGCAAATTTCAGTAGCAGCACCATTTCTTGTCTGATAAACTCACAAAAGCTCTTCTCTTTCCCCTAAGCATGATTGCCCATTATACTCTGCACTTTTCTACATCTAGAATAATATTTTTGAACATAGCTATTTATGTCCTGTGAGAAATGCTGTAATTTTGAAAGCTCCAACTATTGCAGGTGTAATCTATGAAACTATATTACAGGAAGGGCAAAAACAACAAGAGAAGGGTTTAGATCATACTTTTCATAGATGAGCTCATCAAAGTCAAGCTGTGCCTGAAATTATTAATGTTCAGTTCCTGATTCTCAGAGAAGTTGATGAGTCAGCCCTTTGCCTTTAGAAATATGCAAGTCAATACAACTCAATTCTGCTCTTCTTGTCTTAAGGTAAGTGAAAATCCTGATTAATTTCCTTTTAATTTCTGTGTCAGTTTGATTAAGAAGTGATGTTTGTGGTGGAGGAACATGTGATGCTATAAAATATTTTCATGAGGTGAAACTGTCAGATGCTGGGCATCTCCTGTGAAATGTTGAAAGCCCTCAATTCCTACTGAAATCAATTTTCTACATTTCAACCCTCACTGAAGCTAAATTACATTGGGATCACTCATCACCTTGTGGGAGTCTCTTGCAGGATTAGGTTCAGTGTGCTGAAATGAATCTGATAATCTGATTACTACACAAGCAGTTTATTCTGAATATACTCCAGCATCACGAACACCATTTCAGTTTTAAGAGACAACAAACCATAAAACTATGTAGAGAGAATTCTGGCCTTTCCTCATGAATAACTGTGAATGTGTGTCTCATCAGACTTTCAACTAATGTTAGTTTGATTGTGACTTCTTTGAAGAAAAATTAAAGAATAACTTGAGGGAGGAGCTCACATGGCATGGCAATTGAGTCATACACCTAATGCAGAAAGAACCACACTTTAAAAGGAGCCTCAATTGATGAATAAAACACAGTCCATTTTTTTCAGCACAGAGATCCTGATCCTATATTATATAGTATAGGCATGGATTACTGAACCTATGTGGAATCCCACTGGCTACAATAGGACTCCATGTGAGTGCAGCACTCCATCCAAATGCTATTCAGTGTAAAATCCAGATCCATATTTTGTACATGCAAAACCCCCTCTAATTTGTGCATCTAGAATTTCTATAAGAAAATTGGACAGTGAAATGCCCAAAAAGAGTTCTCTGCCAAGCTCCTGAGGCCTGATGGTTATAGATCCATATTAGGATTCTTTCGGCCATTTGAGCCCTAACCATTTGCCCTGTTGCCGATGAAAGGTGTACACCTAGATACATGAGTCCCAGATCCAGATATTGGATATTTAGCCCAGATGAAGACCTAGAAGCAGAATTCTAAACTACCGCCTATTTGCTGCAAATCCCAGCAAAGTGAAATAAAGGATCTACTCTATGCAGATGACTCAGCGTTTGTCACCTTTTCCGAGAAAGAACTGAAGCATTTGCTGAATTCCTTTGTCCACACTGTGTCCCTTTTCAGTCAGTGTAGTAAAGTGAAGAAAACAGAAATCCTGTACCAAACATCTTTTGGTAAAAACCCATCACTTCCATCACCACTAGAAATAAAACTGAATGCCTGCCAGTTAAACAACATCAAGTCCTTTCACAACCTCGGTAGCACAGTTACTGATGACCCCAGCATTGACAAAAAAACCTTTCAGAATGCTTAAAGTCAGCTGCCTCAGCTTTTGGTCATCTACAAAGAGGACTATGGACAAGATGAGGGGGGGTCAAAGTGTCCACAAAATGCCAAGTTTACTGAGCTGTTGTGTTTCCCTGTCTTCTCTACTTGATAGAAACCTGCCTCCTTTATCATTGCCATATCCAAAAAATTAACTGTCTGCAACAGTGCCACCTACACTGCATAATCGGAATCAAATGTTTTGATCCAACGATGAAGTACTATGGCTGGCAGCCATACTAAGAGTGGAAGCTATACTAGAGCAGAGGCAAATGATCTGGGATGGCCACATTCTATGTATGGATAATAATTGACTGCCTAAGACAGTTCTGTACTGTGAACTTGAAAAAGGCAATAGAAATGTTGGCTGACCCAAACCCCACTACACAGATAGGTAACTATTTTCTGCCCAAAGCATAGGATGGTGTCCTGCTGTCCGCCGAATTGCTGCCAACAACGAGTTGGCTTGTTGAGCTGCCACAGAGTTGTTGGCGGCAATTTGGCAGTAGCTCAACATGCCGCATTGATTTCGGCGGTGATTTGGCGATGTTCGGCGGATGACCCGTTGAGCGCCTAGATCGCCTAATGGGTAGTGCCGGCCCTGATCAAGTGGCATATACAGTCTTCTGGGCTGAACTTAATGACTTGGGAGGATAGGCTTCATGACAGGCGAGGTGGCACTTCACTATGGAGTAAGAAGAATGAGCAACAGAATATCATCGTGCCACCTTGGCCAACAGTAGAAGGGAATGTAGACATCAATTTGCCTTGGCACATCTCCTGAACCCTATAGGTAGAAACTGATTTCCAGACATAATCATACTCAAATATGAGAGACCATCATAATTATAATGCCCAAATTCTTGATTAGATGCACAAATTCAGTTTGCATATATAAACATGAAAACCACTGAATCTAGTTTATATTGCCAATGATTTACATTAGTTATATAAATTTATTGAAAATGGGTTTCAGTACATGTGAGAAGCTAATTGATTTTTTCCCTCTTTTTTTCTTTTTTGATAGCAGCTGTATTAAATTTTCCTAATTTAAATTCACTGAGGAGGTAAAAACATTCATTGATTTATTGAACAATGTGTCAATTCTCCACGTTCATCTATGATCATAGGAAAATCCTGCAAAAAGGAAATCATTATTCACCTTCTTGATATGTTTTTGGTCACTTACATTTTATAGAGCACTTACATTATATGTACCATGTGGAGACTTTATTTTTTTCCCTTTCCGTTCAATTTTGGTCTTAGACTTTGACATTTCTAACCCTAGTAAATAACTCCTATTTGCTTTTCTCCTTGAATATTCTGCTTTTTTTCCACCATCTATTGCTTTCATTGTGTTCCTAATGTTTTGGAAAAGCTTTAAAATACAAACAGAAGAACTAAATGATTCTTCAATCAAGGAAATTTTCATTTACTTCAGTTTTCTCATTTTATGCTCACAATACTGTTTATTTCCTCTTGAAGAAATATTGATTAAAATCAATTTAGCTAAACATCACAGGAAACAGAAGATGAATAGAAGAAAACTTTTCCAGTAACTCATTCTGCAATAAAGGCTGTCCCAGTGATGCACTAGTCAGTGTTCCCTTCCAGTCACAATGCTAACCAGCAACTGGGATGATTTTGACTAAGATATTCATATTGATTTCACTAACAACTTACTATTATGATTACATTTACAAACATTGTGAGTAAGTGTCATCTGACAAATTTAGGCTTTGTTTAGATTTGTGAATCATTCAGGAACCGATCCTGTTTTCTATGATCTTATTTGGTATTAGCAAGCACTTATCACACATAGGTAAACAAAATTTTGACTATGGGTTGTTTGTGAACAATGAAAGTAGATAATTTGGTATTTATTACTCAGAGTTTGTGACTGATCCCAGTTTGCTTGATAATTTTTCAATTTTACTTAGATGACTGAAACTTTGTAAATAGGAACATGTTTATTGTGTATTTTCAGGATATTTTTCTGTCAGTAGATGTCTCTGTGCTTTAGGGAGTTCTGGGCAGGTAAACATGGATGATAAAACAACCCGAGCTGTGTGGTAACCTATTTGTCTGTGGTTCTAGCTTGCTTTCCTTAGTAAATACTCTTATTTAAGGTGGACTGTACTTCTATATATTATGATAGAAAAATCATGAATGGGGATTTTCAGTACAAGTTTTGATGAGATTGATTCATTTCACAAAAATGTATTCAACTTTCTTGATTGGTAACTATTTAATTGAATGAACTGGTAATCTATCAAACATAATGAATAATGGCACAAAAACAACCAGGAGAATGAACTTGCTATACTTATCCGTGAAAGTCTGTAAATCTGTTTTGTATTATCTAACATGCTCTAAATTCTAATACTTTGATACCAAAGCAGCATTATGTAATGCATTATATTATTATATATAATGCTGGTTTGGCATCATAGGATTAGATTTAGAACTTGTTAGATATATAATTACACTCTTTGAAGAAGACCAAAATCCCATAATCTAAACTGCTCTGCTGTCTAATGAATAAGAAGTGAATAAGTAGTTCATTAAATGAACATCTCTAAAAGGAACAAATAAAATGTATTTTAGGAGTCCTCCAGTTAATAATATGTTTATCGAAGAAGTTCTCACAACAAGGAGCCAGGAGCCCTCTCTAGGAACCAGTTTAAATTTTAAAATTGTGGAGTTGTCTCTCATACCCAGTTCTGAACTTCTCAGAGGGTGAAATTAACCCATGTGCAGCGGTTACATGAACCATTAGGCTCTGTGCACTACACTCCCTACACCACTTATCACCGTGTTTTACTGGTGCGCAGAGTCTTGTGCAGCATCTCTGCAGCAACACAAACTTCACCCAAAGATAATACAGAGGGCTGATTATTGAAATAGTAATTTTTAACTTTATTTTTGGCACTCTTCCTGTAGAAAATCAGAGAGAGAAGGCTTTATATAAAGCTGTTACGTAGGTTGTCAGAAGGGTAATCGGGGAGGTTATACCCACATAAAATGGCTCTCTAACAGGCTGTGTGGTAACGTTCAGATCTGACTGGAATAGCAGGGGTTTGCACTGCTACACCCTGGTATGTATCTTCTATCATCACCCCTGTGGTAGGATTGCAAGGTTAGCTACATATAACTCACACTTGAAATGCCCACAGGCAGTTCATTACACAAAGAGCAGCCTATTCTTAATGAGGAAACAGACAATTTTTATCCAAGGAATTTATGAATGCAGTGTTTGGAGAATATGTGTGTATATAT
>ML677326.1:73009880-73289965 GCA_007922305.1 Dermatemys mawii
CTGCATTTATATATATATATAGATATATGAAAAAGGCTAAGGCACTATTCAGTAGGATCAGCTAACAATACTGGAAGTTTCTTATAGCTCCAGCTTCACAAGCTTTTTAGAATGCCTTGTGTTTTAATATTTCTGTTTATATTTATAAATGCAGATAATTGCAATACCTCATTAACATGCATACCTATATACAAGTGTAAATATTCCTAATTAAAAATGGCTATAGAATAATCCTTCAGAACTGATTATATATACATGAAAATAACTTTTGCAGATGTGCTAATGCTTCACTGTACCTGACAATAATAATGTACTCTAATGTTCAGGACAATAATCCACTTTGCTATCTATTTTGATCACAGCCCTTCTGGCACCAGATCTCCTGTTTCAGTCATTCGCTATGAATACTTGAAGCACCAAGTACTAGCAAGACCTGTTTAAATGGTTTCTTTTGATTTCAATGTGCCTTTCTAAAGACATATAATTTTGACTCTTCTGAGCATGATGGCAGGAATTTTAAAACAGCTGATTTTAGTTTTAGTTCTGCTTCTCTTCTGTCCACAGCACACACAAGCTGTATCACTGATTTTGTACTGCTTTAGACTATAGACTTGGGGTTAAAACTTGGTCCACCAGATTTATAAATTTGACCCTAAATGCAGAACGGCTTAGGGCAACTGGGCAGACAAACCCTCTTTCCCTTCCACTTCTTATATTTCTGTGAAGATGACTGTTTCATTCCTTAAAAGGCAACAAGACAAAACACTTAGTTCTTTGAAAAGATGCTGATGAGTGGTCCTATAGCAATAAGGCTAGGTTTTGGGTGCCTCATACAGTGCTGTCCACTCAGTGTTACATTGGAATGTCTCTACATCTGTTAGGATGGGGCCCACTGAAACAGGTTAATTGAAACTGCACATCAAATAAATAAACAAAACAACTGTCAAACAGGGAAGGACAAAATTATGGAAGGAAAATGGGCATTTTAGTCTCACATTTCAGAGAGTTCTAGAAACAAGACAGGGAGTATCATTAGGAAGTTGATGGACACCATTTTCTGTTTAATAAACTTCTACAACATTATGTGAATGTAACACTTTTGACGAGAGGGATCTAAGTTTTATGGATAATGAAGCCCTATATTTTTTTTCTTGAAAACAGTTACAGTATGCTGAAGAATGCAGTTCCTCCACATTGACTTATCCCTATCAATGAAAGACACCTCTAGAAGTTAAGGTCTAGTTCATTTGCCCAGAAGCTAGTCCATATGCTAGTCTATCATGCCAATTCAGACTACTAACTAGGTATCTATTAGAGCCAGTTGTGGATGGGTTGTTTTATGATGCAATGGACTGAAAACAGTATGAATGTACCATCCATCCAGCCATCCCCCTGAAATTGCCCTCTTCATGCTGTAAATTCAAATGATACAAATAAAGAAGTTCTCTAAGGCTATGTCTACAATATACTATAGCTTATGTCAGCATAAGTTATGTCTCTCAGGAGTGAATAAATCATAACATAAATTACAGCCACAGAAGTGCCAGTGTGCACAATGCTATGACAGTGGGTGGACTTCTCCTGACACAGCTACCACAGTTTGTGGGGGCTGGAGTAGTTAAGCTGACAGGAGAGCTCTCTCCCACTGGCTTAGAGTGGCTACATTAGAGAGCTTACAGTGTAGGTATGCTCTAAATTCTCAGCCCAAGAGAGAAAGCTCCCAGTTACTTGTCATCTGGGTCTCCTCCCTGCCCCCTGCTCAGCCTCTAGAGCCTAGGTAGCTGTCACTTACAGACACTTTCTTTGCAGGGGGGCATGGCCCAGCATTCATGTCACACTCCCCCTCAGTACCTGACCTGAACCGGGGAAGCTAATGATCCAACCAGTGGACCAAATTTAGTGATGAATCCTGGTCACGTACTGCCTGGGGCACATTGCACATATACTAAGTAGACTTTCTTTGTAATAAGTACTTTTGCTGTGCCCTTACTCAGGAGATCTCAAGGCAGGGTTGGCCTCCTGTCTGCTCCCCTTTTTCTTTCTCTAGGTATTTGGGGTGCAGCAGGCTCACTTCATGAATCTATGACCCCCATTCACTGTATTTCATAGATACATGACAGACTTTAATCATAACCTTTCTCACGATCCTTTGGGCTTGTCTACACTGGCATGTTTTTTTGATAAAAGTAATGTCACCAAGGAAAAATCGACAAAAGCAAACTCGCCAAAGTGTGTCTACATTTGCTCCCTCCGTCAAAAAATTATGCCCACATTTCGGACATCTTTGTAGACAGCAAGAGCAATGGACTGTGGATATGTATCCCATAGTGCCTGGTAACACCACCCATTGCTAGGTGTTGTGGGAATGTGGAAATGGAGGGCGGTGCATCCTGGGATGTGCAAAATGTACCGTCATGCACCGCTTTGTGTCCCACCTCTCCAATGGTTTCTGCTTCTTTTCATGCCATTTTTCAGCCATGTTAGTCTTTTGTAGTATGCGCCAGCATCTGCAGCGAGAGAGGATGGATCCCACACTTCTCTCCTAAGCTCTGTTAGCTGTTGTGAAGACATCGCGCATGGCAGCACAGTTACTCACAGAGTTAGCAGAGGATGAATCACAGGCACTTGAGTGTGATATAGACAGCAGCAACTTATCAGTGCTTTGTGCATTTACAGAGCAGCTGCATATGGTAGATCGTCACTTTTGGGCTAGGAAAACAAGCGCCTATTGGTGGGACTGCATTATCATGCAGGTGTGGGATGACAACCAGTGGGTACAGAGCTTTCAGGTGCGTAAAGCAGTCTTTTTGGAGCTATGTGCTGAGTTGTTCCCTGACCTGCGGTGCAAGGACACCAGATTGAGAGCTGCTCTTCCAGTAGAGAAGCGTGTTGCAATCGCTCTGTAGAAGCTGGCAAATCTAGACTGCTACCGACTTGCAGGGCAGCTTTGCAGGGAACTCATTCTAATATTCTTCCACACATTTTCACAGATGGCCAACCAGCGGGCTGACATCTCACTGCTGAGGGAGACCAGAGAAACCAGGGCTCCACTGCTGAATGCTTGTGGCTTTCACCCAGTCTATATGCAGCTCAGCAATGAGCTGCTTTGGTCTCAGCTCCAGTGATTGCTAAATGGCATACATAGTTCCTACAATGTGGAGCTAACAAGGCTGCAATCCCTTGGAATCTGTGGCAGAGGATTAACAAGTACCTCTTGGAAACTTTCTAGAGCCTCTCTTTGGAGGATTCCCAGCAGGTCTCGATGTCCATCGACACCCTGCTTGGCCATGCAGATTAGCTACACAGGGCAATGTCCAGCTCACAGAAAACACTACCCGCCTCCCACTTTTTGAATCCCGACACAAGCCACAGCAAATTACCTGGAGCCTCATCGGCTTCCTGCTCCCCGCTGAGCACTTTTGGAGTGGCGAAAAGTTCCTGGCTCTCTGCCCCACCAGGCGACCCTGGCTGGAAGCACCACATCCTCTTTTAGCTCAGCTTCTTCATCCAGAATTTCAGCCTCCAAGTTATCCCCTCTTTCAGCTGCATGCAAAGTATCCACGGGGAAATCGGCAATGGAGATGGGATCACCTCTGAGGATAGCATTCAGCTCCTTATAGAAGCGGCAAGTCTTGGGAGCACCACTGGAGCGATGGTTCATCCCCTGCGCCTTATGGTATGCCTGCTTCAGCTCCTTTATCTTTGCTCTGTACTGCTGCATGTCCCAATCATAGCCCTTTTCGCAGAAGTCTCAAAAAAATTGCCCATATGCGTCACGATTCCTACAGTCACTTGCAGCTATGACTGCAAGTCATAATAATAAAGGTCAGTGCCAGAGAAGTGCCATTCAGGGCATTTTAATCAAAGAAATAAAGGCAGCAGAAAATATTAGCCACCCTGGAAGCCTCCCCGCCAACTCAGGAAAAAGTGAGCAGTTTCCAAGAAAAGGATTTCTCTCTCTCCCCATATACCGATCAGATCCAATAAGTCAGTGGTGGTCCAAGCAAGAGCGAGTTTGATGTGATAGCCAGCCATGCTCATTTGAGAAGCCACCTGGGAAACCAGCGAGCAGCAAATGAGATTTAAGAGTCCCAGGACTTGCAAGGAGGAGGGGCGAGTTGGCTTCAGGGCAGCGGAGTTCAAACCGCTGACCAGAATGGCAGCATGGGAATTGTGGAATAATTTCTGGAGGTTCACTAAAATCTAAAAAACGCCCCCCTGTGTTGTCTGTGCTGGCTGTTTGGTCGACAATAGAGGGAGGAAAAAAGACAAAAGTCTTTCACGAGGTGGACATTTTTTGTCACCAAAAATGGCGCGGGGGGGAGGGGGTTCGAAAAAAGTGACCTTGCAGTGTGTATGCAATCCCTGTTTTGTTGCCAAAAGCCAGTTTTTGTGACAAAACTTGCAAGTGTAGACAAGCCCTTCAAGAATTGCAGGATCAATTTATTTTCAATTGGGCCCCATTTTCCTTGTATTCTGGATAGGTACAGTTTATTTTTAGGGTTGCCAGACAAAAAGCTTTGTGTAATCCTAGATTGCCAAAGTATTGTATGCATAACAATATAGGCTTAGGAGGGTCAGCTACAGGGGGGTTGAAAAGCTTCTTAGGTTGTTATAAATAGCATTAACTACAAATTATTAAATTCAGTTTGACACAGTGCTTTTAACTAAAAGGCATGACTATAAACTGCCAAAGCCTGCGTCTAAGAAATCTCCAGGGCGTTTTTTCTCCTCTTTCCTCTCACTAGTTGGTTTTCCTAGTGAAGGGGGAAAAAACAGTCCTGAAATGCAATGGACTCTATCATAAATGAACTATATCCCAGTAGTTCCTCCAGTTTTGTAACCTGGCCCTCTGATTGTATCATATATCTAGAAAAGCTGTTTCATAGTTCTAAAAGGAAAATGTGCAAGATCTACCCAATTTTGTGTCTAAGACTTGCTCTTGGAATTCAAATGATAAATAATAAGTTAGCTGAATACATAAAACATGAATATCATACCAGTCATTGCCATACATGTAACTCTGTTCCAGGAAGGATGATGCAGTAATCCTGAATTTTTAATTTGAACCAGAACAACATATTTTAAGATTTGTTATTTTATTTTTGTCTTCCATTTATCCAGAGTATGAGTTTACAGGGCTCTGAAATATGTCTGAAAGTTCTCTTAACTGCAGTTGCTGTGGTGGTGCGTTTTTTTTTATTATTATTATTTTGTGTTTTGTTGTTTTATTGTTGCCCAATTCTCCTTTTTTTGAGAGAGAGGGAGAGAGTTAATTGAAGAGCTCCATCATGTTCTCAGTAAATCCTTTTCCTGGAAACTGCTCACTCTTTCCTGAGTTGGCAGGGAGGCTTTCAGAGCGGCTAATATTTTTGCCTTTATTTCTTTGATTAAAATGCCCTGAATGGCACTCTTCTGGCATTGACCTTTCTTTCTCATTCCGTTCTTTGTGGTGCTCACCATTATACTATACAGGAAGCGAGGATGTTAAATCAAAACTAGTGATTGTCATTATAAAAACATCAGCTAGCAACAGATTAACAAAATAATGGCTTGTGTAACCATTCAACTATGGGTGAAAATCAGACAAACATACTCCATTTAAATTACTGTTAAATAGAAACACACACAATGATTTGTGAAAATGTTTATCGGGTTTTTTTAGTCAGCCTTTACCGTACTAAAGAAACATTCTGAAGCACTTGATAAATGCAGAAGAGCAATTATCCAGTATGCATGCTTAACATGCACTTGATCAAAATGTTATTTTTTCAGTGGGTTGACATCAGTTTTCATTTGAATACTGAATCCATTCTGGCAAATACCCACTCAAATATGCTTCCTCTCCAAAAGTATCTTATGGTGGTCAGAACGTACTGCATAGAAGTGTGAAAGGTTCTGAAAATATCCAGGGTCAATGTCAGACTCAAAATCTGTGGTACAGTACCATCATCACATTACTGAGTTTGAGCCTTATCTTCCCATTGCTATTTAACTGACCCCATAGTGATAGTGTATCACTGATCTTGAGTTTGTCCAACAGAATAAGCAGAAGAGATGGCTCCTCTAAATGCACCTGTCTGTTAATATGCTGAGGAGTGGACAAAACTGATTACATATGGCAAAAAGATTTGCTGAATCAGAGTTAAGATTTGTAAATACACTATCTATCAATTACCATGGGGGAAATGGAGAACACACAAGAATACTGTAACTTTCTCAAAACATAGATATGTTATTAGGTATCAGAGGTGTAGCCGTGTTAGTCTGTATCCACAAAAACAAGGAGTCTCATGGTACCTTAAAGACTAACAGATTTATTTGGGCATAAGCTTGTGGGTAAAAAGCCCACTTCTTCAGATGCATGGAGTGAAAATTACAGATACACGCATAAATGTATATTGGCACATGAAAAGAAGGGAGTTACCTTACAAGTGGAGAACCAATGTTGAAGGTCAATTCCGTCAGCGTGGATATGGTCCATTCCCAGTAACAGATGAGCAGATGTCAATACCAAGAGGGGGAAAATAGCTTTTCTAGAGATCCATTCCCTATTCAAGCCCAAATTGATGATGTTAAGTTTGCAAATTAATTGGAGCTCTTCAGTTTCTCTTTGAAGTCTAACAGACATGTTAGAAAGCCTGGAAATTCAAAATTGCTTCCTGCTGGTAGCCCAGATATCCAGACATTGCTATTTTGGCTATGTTCACATAATAATCCACTTGATTGTTTATAAAACACTTTATTTTTTCTAATAGTTTACCTCAACTTCCTTTTTTTTTTTTTGGTGGTAAATTTCTCCATCACTGAATCTTCCTTCAATTTCTCTTCTTTGCAGTACTTGCCATTAATTTTATGCTATATGCCTGTTTCTGTTGAATGGGCTTCTGTGTGAAGCAGCTCTGATTATAATATATGGAGGTGGGGTGAGACTGGAGATACAAAGGTCACCCTCCATTTTGGAGACAGGATTCTGGACTGTAAAGAGCACAAAGTGGTCTCTTCCCTTAAATAGAAAGTCTTGTTTACATTGTAAGTTCTTAGGTGCATGGACAATATTTTTGTTTTGTGTTTGTGCAGCCCCTGATCATTGACAGGAAGTAGTAGACACTACCAAAAAACAAATAATGAAAAATGCTGTATTCAGAAAACAGAGATTGGATTAGGGCAGAGTCACCAAGGGTTCACTTTCATTCACATTGACTTCAGTGCTCACAAATGTGTAGTATTTGATCCTAAATTAAATCTAACTTGTCTAATATTTAAATTACTAATTATTTTATAACACACACACATATGGTTATAGATATCACAGAGCTGGACTCTTATTTTTTTCCAACTTGGACTTGTTTTAACTTGTGAAATATTTTGAATTATCTGTTAGTATAAGCTCAGCATAATGTTAAACTATAAAGTTTGAACTTCAATATTTTTACTGAGTGACCATAAAAGACTCATTTGGCTAAGTTTGTCTCAAAATAAACTTGAAATATTAGTATATTGTTACAAGCAAAGTGTTTATATCATCGCTGTGGCATCTAGGAGTCCGCTATGGTATCTGGAAGTACTGAGGTCGCCCCATGAGTTTTTTTCTGATCACAATTAGTTTCAATGCTTTTTAACATCATGGCATAAGTTAAATTTAAAGACACCCTGAGATGTGTTGTCTACATAACAATCACGAGGTTTTAGTAGCAGCTCAAATTCTCCCCTACCCTCCATTCTTCATCACTTCCTATAACTAGATAATTTCTCTTGAGTTGATATACTGCTTTAAGTGTTTGGTCATCAGAACTGTAGCATATTCCCTTCTTATAGGTGGTAGGTGTGTGTACATAGGTCATAAATAAGAATATAGAAGATGATTCAGAATACACCACCACTTTCTGTATATCTGCCCCCAAAATGAACCTGAACTCGCAATTCTGCTCAAATTGAATCTCTTTGGGGAACCAGAAAAACTTGGTTCACGTTTTTTTTCCCTCTAGTTTTAATTCTGACATGTCTCTATTCTGCTGGATTCCACCCAGAACTGGAAGTAAAAGTGCCAAAATATCAAGAGCCAACTAATTCTCATGAGGCTTCCAGTTCAGTTTTGCAAACTCAAGCACTTCAGATAGTTTGGATAAACTTGGAGGTTTTTAGATGCTTATCCTGACTTTAAACTTTTTGAATTCCATCCGTCGCAGTATACACATTTTTGGGTTTCTGGTTTATACTCAGGTTGGGAGTCTAGATGGCTTAGATTTGGGAATTTGGTTAACTCAAAACTCCTCTCTTTGCCGCTCACATACCTCTTTCTTTTCTGTGGCATCCCCTGAGGATTCCCAAGACTTTAATCCTGAAATCCTCCTCCCTTGTCTGATCTCTGGCAGTTTGAGACCCTACCGTGACCTGGATACTACTCCAGTCTTATATGGCCTGCAAGGTACTTGTGAGCAGAGCTGTTCAAACTTTTTCATACAAAACCTTTTTTGCCAAAATATGGAGATTTGGGTAAACAAAAATATTTTACAAATTTGTGAAAAAGTCTGAAAAAAATCTAAACACTTCATTTCAACATTTTCAGAATGAACCATTTTGTTTTTTTCAAAACAGCTTTCCAGCTAGAAATGTCATTCACATTTTATTTAAGTAAATAAGTGAAAAAGAAAGCTCAAAATCAAAACAAAATGTTTTGCTTGACCCAAAACTGTTTTTTGGGGATAGTTCCAGTGAACTGAAATATCAGTTATTTGAACCGTTCTACTTTTGAATCAGTCTTCACAAGGGAAAGGCTTCAGGGAGTGTCTGATATTTCAACAGTGCACCCCAGGAATTTTAATTTCTCAGCCATGGATGAGATTCCCCCACCACATGCACACATACACACCATGTGATCATTAAAAGTAGGTTGTCCTGAATAAATCACTAAGTGAAAAGGAGCTGGGAACGTATATTAGAGCGCAGGAAGGCAAAATAGATACTGGAGATTGCCAAGGAAGGAGCCATAGGCTGGAATGGTGGATAAAAGAAGAGACAAAAGATGGACTTTTTGGAATTGAATGCCTCTGAGATTTCATCTGGAAACAGAATTCAATATGTTATTAGTAATAATACGATAACATATTTGTTTTGTTCAGTATTCATTATTAGTTTTTAGGCACATGCTTCAAAACTGGAAAATTATCTGTTAAAAAAACCCACCAACCTATGAAGTTTTGTTTTGGTTTGGTTTTTTGGGGCAAATTTGGAGCTTAAAGTGAAAAACGAGTAGCAAGATTTTCCAGACAGCTCTGCCAAACCATTTAAATCCTGATCTGCAACATCCCTGCTAGTCCAGACTTAGGTTTTTTGTGCCTGGAGACTGCCTGTCATGCTGGACTGTGCCAAACTCCATGGTGATTTTCTGATTTGCAAAATATGTCCACACAGTGTTGCCTTCTAATAAAATTAGATTTAGCCTCCGGTGCCACACGTTGCAAAATATCCACACATTGCTTGCTAGTCAGCACATTTCATTACCTTTTGTTCACCACTACTTGAATTAATTACTCTTAGTGAGGCACATTTTTCATGTCTTATATTATTCCTTCATAAGCCTAGTGTCTAATTTAGTTTTTTACATAATTATGATGGCAGAGGTCCAATGTTCAATTAAGATGCATCTTCTGTTAAGTAATGGTTGGATTCTGCATCTTATAGTCAGGTCTTAAAAGAGTTGATAAGTGGATACTTTGGCTTAGTTCCAGTCACCACAGCTGCTGCTATTGCTGCTCCATCTCCTCTGTTTTGAAGACTATTTTTTTAACTTCTCCTAATTTAAAATGCAGCTTTATTGTGCTGACTTAAAAAATAAAACAAAACAAAAAACATCTCCCAGCCTTATAGACCTTTTTGTCTATTTAGATTCTGTGCCACTGCCTCCAATATTGTCTTAGTGCTGACTATTGTCAGAGGTCTAGCATTCAACTATTATTCGTCTCTGATATCATCGAGAAGTAAATCTTAAGAAAGTATCAGACCTCTGATGTCATACAAAGGTTGTCTGTTGAGGTTAGCATATTGCAGAGGGATGAATATGGGCTGAGGAAGCCACATAACCTTGAATGCATTTCACATGTATGATTAATTTAAAGTTCAAATATGAAATATACATTTCTAAAGGAAGGAGCACGTGCTTACAGTCAGTTTTGTAGACATCGGTTCTTAGAAATACCTAAGTCTTGACAGTGAACATCTATGTGTCTACGTGTGCATATTATATTTTCTCAGTATTAAGCCTTGATTGAATGTCAAAAAATACAGGAATGGAAACAAAATTGAGAAATCCATTATTTTAATGTATAATTATGTTTATCAAGGAAAAAATATTCAATTTTTGAGGGTTTATGGTTATAGGCCCCAATCCTGCTAACTGATGCACTCTTCTGGACCCAGAGTGCCACTAATTTCAACAGGACTCTGCACCAGCCTAAAAAGCCACATGAGAGCATTCCAGTACTTATACATAGATTAAACAGAAAGTATATATGGCCATTGGCCATACCAAGCTTGGATAAATGAGCTCTTATAGAAGTCAATGGAAAGCCAATTTACTCCAGTTGAACACCTGATCCTGCGTCATATATTATACTTTGTCAAGAAGTTATTCTTTTCTTGAAGCATATATATAATATGCTTTAAATATAAAGATATCTAAGGAAATTTAACAATTATGACTTGCTTTAGACATACGTATGTACCATATGAACGTATATCTCTACCTGGTTGTATTTTATAGGTGATCTGATCATTTCACTGGATCTTGTGATTCAGAGAAGGAACTTCTGCCATTAATTTAGATCCTTTAACTTCCTATTATTTGAGGGTGTCAAGAAACCAGATTTTGATTAGGGTATGATGTGAATTGTAATCAACTTCTAATTTTGTAAATTTTCCACATATATATATATTGGGGCCAAGTAGGAGACAGAAGGTCTGTATGCTATCAAGAGCATTCTGTATCTTTTCTTTCCCCCACCTTTTTTTTTTTTTTTAAAAGAAGCACTATATGATTTTGTAGGAATATAAGACCATATAGTCACAACAAAAATTATGAAGTCTGTCAACTGAAATTTGAAATGTCTAAAATAAATGAAAATAAATTCAATTTCATCTAAACCTGAAATTAAATTAGCAATTAGTACTCCAATCATCTGAATATTAAATTTGGCACATTAATAACAAAATAAATCTTCAGAAGTAGTCATGCTCACTAAATTTTGTAGTGATAATTTATTATTATTTTAGCATGCAATGGTGCATTCGTTGCTACACAAGCCGTAAGACATAGATACTGCCTGGATGAGCTCAGTGTCAAAACTACAGCCATTAGCAATAGTCATCAAGGACAATTGCATTTTCCTGGATATTCAAATCCTCACACCACCAACTGACCAGATAAAATGGCAGTATGTATGTCATATATATTTCTGCTACTAATCTCCATCTACCCTTGAGCCATATTGCTTTTCTTATATGCATGGTAATTAAAACTTTGCAGACAACTAACCACGCTTCTGAACTTCTGCCTTTTAATCCTTTTATTTACATACAAAATGTTTTTGCATCTTTATTTCCACTAAGCACTACTGCTGTTCAGTAATGAGCTGGATTTTAGATGTCTGTTTCCTAGGAATAGCAACTCCGAGCTTCTACTGTTTATAGTGGGCTTCAGGCAGCTACAGTAGCAACATAATTTATCTATAAGATTTCAGCATGTTTTTCTGGGCAACTATCTATGGATGTGATGGATTAAAACACAACTGCATACTTGTCACTAATATTGCTATACATTTTTGAAAGAAGATGAACAGCACTAAAAATGAAAGTGTTGCCACAGCAGCACAAGTGGTGACAGGAGCTACTAGTTAGGCTGAGTACAAAACTAGTCTTTGGCAAGACCATGTGAGCAGTGGAAGTGCTTAGCTGCCCCAAATACATTCCTGTCCAAGACCATAGATATATGTTTGGGAAGCTAGCCCTTCCTGCCATTCATGCTACCATGGCTGCACTTCTATTTTTAGTGCATTAGCTAGATCACAGCTAGTATGGGTATTTCTCCTCAAGCTGGAATTTATACCCTCCAGCTCTGGTGCAGACATATTCTTAGGTGGGATACAGAATTTGTTACCTATTCTTCAGCTCCGTGAGGGTGTGTGTACGTGTGCATGCACATGCAGGAGAGAGAGAGAGATGGAAGGAGGGCTTTTGACATCCATTCTGTATTTATTTTGCATGTGTATACAAGATTATATAAGGTGCAAAACGGCCAGCTTTACGTATTTTAAATTAGATTCATAGGCCACCAAAACACCTTAAATGGCTTTGGACATGAATGGCAATTTAGAAACATGTGATGAGGAATGTCCCCAAATGTACTGAAAGATGTTCTAAGAAGATACAGTTCCCCAACAAAACAGTAAATCAGACAAAAATTACAGAAATTATACGATATGATCAATCCTTTTGTTGCTATTACCTTTGTTGAACATAACACACTGAGTGTGGTTGTGAAAAATAATGATATCCATAAAGGACTTATAGCTCAGTGAAAGCATTAGCAAATATGGTAACACTTGCAGCTGGTCTTCCTCATCAATAGATATAAATATGCAGATAGTCTAAGCCAGTCAGATTGTCATCCAACCATTAAACTTTGCAGGCCAGCTGTTAGTAATTTTATTATTTGTTCTGAAACATTTGCAGGTTACAGACTTACAAAGTTACTCTGAGTCTAGTGTGAATGCATCTTTATAAATGCGAAGACTGGAACAAATATTCTGCCACCTTAGCTGCGTGTCTAGTTGCAAGGAGTTAGCTTTCTTTCTCTTTCTTTTCCTTCCTTCTTTCCTTCTTTCTTTTTCTCCTTTTTGTTTTCCCTTTTAATCCTGGTCTCTCAATCCATTGATGCAATTTAATTATGCTTGAATGGACCATTTTCAGCCTTGCCAATATCTATTTTTAAATACATCATGCTTTTCTGAGATCTACTTCTTCTCACCAATTTTTCAAATATTCTTGCTCAGTCTATGCAACTTTGTCATACAAAATGTTTTATGTATTAAGACAAGACAATATATAAATTCTGATTTTGGTGATGGCCTGAGACTCTAGTTCTGAACCAGCTGGAAGAGTATTATACTGAGAAAAACAGAAAACTACTATGATTTAGCCTGATGTAAATGTGAGGAATGGGGAGAGGGACATATCAATTAATTTTTGGCATATCATTTATTTTCTTGTCCCCCCCCATATTAATTCTCAGTGTTATACTTATCTGTGTAAAGAAAACACGAGTACAAGTAGGGATTTTTTTTTCAAAATAGAGATTTGTTCATCTTATTTGAATAAGTTTACAAGCAAGAACCACCAAAAACAAAAACAAAACCCTTTTGTCAGTCTGATTCTTAATTGAATGAACTTCATTCTATTTATAGTCTCTAAGGAAAAAAATCTATGAAACAATGGACTATTAAAACTTCTGGTTAAGATACTGTGTTCCAAGTGTTTGTTTGCTTTTGCAACAACTCTATGTTTCCTCAAAAATTTACATAAAAACTAGGAAAGAAAAGAATCCACTTCAATGTAAGTGTAACACCAACAAACCTTGGTTGTTGGTGGGTGGGACTGAAACTGGGAACCTCAGGAGCTAAAGACAAGAGCTTCTACTGCATGAGCTAAAAGCCCTCTGGCCATTAGCTAAGGCTATACAGCAAACTCATTAATCTCCAGAATCAGAGGGGTAGCCGTGTTAGTCTGGAATTGCAGAAGTAACAAAGAGTCCTGTTGCACTTTAGTTAGTCTTTAAGGTGCCACAGGACTCTTTGTTACTTCATTAATCTCTGTCTCTAAATGGTCTTGGTGCCACTAGATGGGACAGAACACCACACCCAGAAGGTGTGTGAGTTACATAAGTTCCTGTAAAAACAAACTATGGTGAAATGTATACTGAGTAGTGTGTTTTTCCATAAAATGTATATATGGACATATGATTAATGTTATTAGAATTTCCAGTTTGATCTCCTCTGGGGTGAGAAGGAACAGACTGAAGGCCACAATTACACTTTTAAAATAAATGTGTTTCTGGAAGGGTTTTATATATGGCCAAAAATGCTCTGGGTAGATCAGTTTTAAGATTGTTCAGCTGATCAGTGTGGATCCAGCCCAAACCATGTTAAAATCATCTTTAAAACTGTGTTCAAGACAAGATGAGACAAAATAGGTGATGCAATATCTTCTAGTGGACCAACTTCTGCTGGTGAATGAGAGAAGCTTTTGAGTCCTTCTGACCTGAAGAAGAGTTCTGTGTAGTTCAAAAGCTTGTCTTGTCCTGCAACAGAAGTTGGTCCATTAAAAGTTATTAATTCATCCATCTTGTCTTTCCAATATATTGGGACCAACAAAGTCACAACAACCCTTTAAGATAAGATGTCAGCCAAAACAGGCCTTTACACTTGCTTCAAGAAATACAGTTCAATTGCAATTTTTGGCAAAACTCATATATGCCAACATCATTTAGAGAGGACAAAAGTCATTCATGGATTATATATTTATTTTTGAAGTATTGACTCTCTCTTTTTTCCCAACAGTATGTATCAGTCTTTGCTACAAATAGGTGCTGTAGGTGCACCCTTCTTCCCTACGGTACTCCACAAATGCCTGAACTAATCACTGGTCTTGCTGATACTGCACCATTGCTGGGATGTCCATCTCTTCAGAATATGTTCAGTTTTACCTGTGTCCCTATTCCTGTAATATTGGGTGGTTTGCACTAATAAAATAAAAAAAAAAACTGAATTAACACTTAATTCAGAGTAGGACCATCTATGTAAGGATACCAGTCATGAGAAGGATATGCCCCTCAGTTGTTTAGAATTTTGTTGATGTCCAGCTTTGCTTATATGGTGAATGTGCTTTTCCTCTGTTGTGAGATATAACATGATGTAATATACTACTGTGCCCAAAAGCATGATATGCTTCAACAGAAATTCCTAATTCAACATTCAAAATTCTTTTGTGCTTTAATATTTCCGAACATCAATATACTTATAATTTTTTTAGAAATAACTATATTAAATTACCTTTTTTTTGCTTAAAGGCTAATGAGAAGATTTTTTTATGAACCTTTAGAGGATATCTACACTTTGTAATTTTTTATTGTAATTCTGTGTAGTCTTTTTCACACAGTAATGCTGAGTTTTTCAAAGCTGCTTAAGAGATTTG
The DNA here is from genome assembly GCA_007922305.1 of Dermatemys mawii. Taxonomy (NCBI): domain Eukaryota; kingdom Metazoa; phylum Chordata; order Testudines; family Dermatemydidae; genus Dermatemys; species Dermatemys mawii. The sequence goes on from ML677326.1 coordinate 73,025,127, forward strand.
AACACCTTAGGCAGCTTTGAAAATTTTAGTGTAAAGGCCTGGGTTGAAATCCTTACTCCACTATTCTCAATGGCAAAACACCCCTTGAGTTGAGCTGCTGAATTAAATGAAACCAGGGATCAGACCCTAAACTATTTAGTTATTCCTTTCAATGTAATCATTAATGTCTGGGTTCAATAAGCCACTGAAGTACATGCTCAACATTAAGAGTGTGAATATCCCATTTACTTTAATGGAACTAATCTCATCCTTAAAATAAAGTGCTTCAGTGCTATGAATTGGGGAGTAAAATAAAACAGCATGTGTCGTCCTGGAAAAATATAACATTTTGGATAGGTCATTAGCCACAAGGCATAGTGCTGAAAGTAGAGATAGCTCCGTTCTACATACTTGTCTGTGTCCTAACACTATGTTTCTGTTTTTGAAATTTTCTTAACTATAATCAGGAAAAAAGGGTTTGTATCTTCAAAAGTACCTATATTCCGCTAAATGTATCTATTATGCATAATATGCATTTAGTATAATCAATCTTAATATGGGGAAAATAGAAATATATATTTGACCTAAATTAGAATTATTATAATCTAATGATAAATGCCCTTGAAGTCAGCAATATTTATTTTAGATATCTGAAGTGTACAGGGCAAAATTAAAGAATAGTGATTATTTTCAGGGAACTATACTAAAATATGTTGATTTTTTTTCAATCAATGCGTTTGAAGATTTTCAGTAAACTCTAATGTGTGAACAAAATGTTTGGATTCATGGACATTCCCTGAAAATGTGTTACTGTCCTATTTTCCTAAATCATCTTCATTAAAGTTTGGGGCTGTTTGAGTTTATTTTGGGCGGGGGATTATTTAGGTATAGAAATATTCAGGCTTTTTCCCATTGCAATGCTGTGCATGTTGAGGGTGACACACATATTTTGAATCATTTTATGGCACAATGAAATTTTTACATTGATTTTTTAACGTGGTTTATCTAGTTCTACATTGTTAAAAGCTGAATAGAAAATGTAATTTGTCTATTTTGTCCTTTGGTCTACTTTTCTGAGTCTTTGCAATTTGTTTTCAACTCTTTGATTAAAAAAGCCTGTTATGTTCTAGAGACACTCCTCCAAATCTACAAAACAACAACGGGAAAATGGTAAGAACTAGGATATGCATTACTACTATAAGGGAAAATCCTAAAATTACAATGTGATTAAACAAAGTAGAAGTTATGGCAGAGGTCAGCAACCTTTCAGAAGTGGTGTGCTAAGTCTTCATTTATTCACTATAATTTAAGGTTTCGTGTGCCAGCAATACATTGTAACATTTTTAGGAGGTCTGTTTCTATAAGTCTATAATATATTGTAAGGGGAGATTTTTGGCAAACCAGTAAAGTTCCTGAAACCACTATGTGGCAAACCAGTAAAGTGCCTCAAACCACTATGGCTTCTTGCTAAAGCAGCCAAGTCAGCAGGCTGTAAATTGATCATTCAGTAATCTCAGTTTGACCAGGGAAGGAAGGGTGGGGGGAGGGGAGAGTCTATGGGTGCCACAGAAAGGACAGCTTGACATGGCGTCCTTCTTGATAAGTATTGGATTGAAATTGCTGATAAGAGCAGGATGTGCCCCAGGAATGCCTATTGAGGGGTGAGGTGTCTGTTTGTGCCAGCCATCGATCGGTTGGATGGCCGTGTCTCCCCTGATTCTTTTCCTGATACCATCTCGCACAGAGTAAAAGTTACCAAGAGCTTTGGATTGAAAGAACAATATAACTAAACTATTGTATGTAAAGTAAATAAGGTTTTTTAAATGTTTAAGAAGCTTCTTTTAAAATTAAATTAAAATGCAGAGCCCCCTAGACTGGTGGCCAGGATCTGGGCAACGTTGAGTGCTACTGAAAATCAGCTCACATGCTGCCTTTGGCACACATGCTATCGGTTGCCTACCCCTGAGTTATGGAAAGATCACAGCCTTAATTAGGCCAATCCAAGATCAGTTTAAGCAGCACTGCTCTTTAGTCGAATAGGTACTTATACCACACATAAAGCAGACAAACAATAATGATCTATAATTAAAAATACACTGTGTTATATCTAGAAGGGTCAAAATCTCTAATATACTGAATAAGTGACTCCTACCTATTAGAGAATAATACTGTCCAAATACCATTCTGCCTCCATGTGTGTTATATCACTCTTTGCATCAGGTACTTGTAGAGTCATCAAGTTCCACCAATATTTACCAAATACATGATTTTTTTAGTATAATAATATTGCACCAAATACCAGTAATTTTATTAGTAAGAAACAATATCACCGTGTCATCTTACTTTATTTTTCATGTATCCCAGTAAAAACCTGCCACTGGTTCAGCACAGCACTCATCTCACTCGCACTCTTCTTTTCTCAGTGTTCTCGCTAGATATTGGCTCTGATTTTTCTCATTTACACACATGTAAATGAGGAGTAACTGTACTAAAGTCAATGGAGTTAGACTGATGTAAAAACATTGACGAGAGATAATACTGGTGCACAATTGGTGCAAAACCAAAAGAAGTAAAGTTTGTTTTAACTGTGTTTGGAGGAACTCATGGAGAAGAACAATGCTGCCTGGGGAATATCAAAGACCTTGTGAGGTAGGCCCCACACTGACAATGAGAAGGTAAAGGAGAGCTTGTGAACCCACAACTGATCCGACCCAGCTACATATGCAGCAAGTATCAGACATGGAGAGGGGAGGTAAAAGGGGAAGCCTTAGCTCAGTTCAGAATTGGCCAGGGAGGAGTGCAGAGTCCTGTTTCTTGTGATGGCAGAGAAGCCTGAAATTGCTTGCTAGCTGGATGCATCCATGCTACAGGGACATCATTTCAGAAAAAGTCTACAGGGAGCGGGGGCAAAGTTATGTCACATCCCCTGCTTCCACTCCCCTGCTGAGACTGTGGCTGCTCATGTTAGCTGGCTGGTACTACAATGGTGGGCGCTGTACAGAACCTTGCAATAGAAAGAGAAGCTATCACGAAACTGGAAATGACAATATACCAAAAGATTTCAGAAACGTTGACTTTTAGTTCCTGGGCCATTTGTCAATCAGATACAAATCAAGTGGAGAAGCAGCTGAAATCCCACTAGTGCAACAGATTCACTCCCTGTCCTTGAGCAAGTCTACACTATATCCTCTGTGTCTCCATTTCCTCACATGTAAAATGGCAGTAATAATTATATAGCTACCTCACTTGAGTGGAAGGGGGTAGGAGGATTAATACATTAATCTGAGCATTAAGATTTTTTGAAGATGTAAAAGTTTCTATACAAATTCTGTGTAATGTTCTTGAAAATCTCAGCTCTTTTACACTTGCTTCAGTGTGGTTTCCAAGTGCTCAGTAATTCACAGGCTTGCATCTTTATGGCTCAAGTGTGAGTTAGCTTCATCATATGCACAAGAGAGGCAGGAGGCCTAAGGCACCCCCTTATTCTCTTGGGTAGGATATGCACATTACACAGACAGAAGCATCTGAAGGGCCTCTACTACTCAAATAATATGGAAGGGGAATGCAGACAGGATGGGAAGTGGATCAGTTCTGTTTCCCCACCTCCCTCTAGCTACAACGGTGTCCAATAGAAATTTGATGCTAGCCACACTGCTAGCCACATGTGTGATTTTGATTTTTTCTTATTAGCCACATTATAAAAAAGCCACATGCATTAGTCACAATTCAATAGCCTATAAGCCACATGTGGCTAGTGGTGAACGTTTTGGACACCGCTGCTCTAGCAGTTCAACCAGCAGTGCCATGGAGAGCAGGGAGTAATCTACACATGTTTATAGGGATGACATGAGACTATTCCCTATCTCCCAAGACAGAGGAGATTAGGAACCAGACTGTTACTCATGTTTCACAATCCTGGGTGACATCCTAGCTCCACTGAAGTCAATTGCAAAACTCCCATTGATATCAGTAGAGTCAGGATTCCAGCTTGGCTTCTGCTCTGCTGCTGGGGGAGCATGGTACATACTGCCTCCTACTTGAGGCCAGTGGATACAACACAATTGCGTTTGTAGTTGTAATTCAGCAGAAAATAATTTTTCCCATTGGTAGGTGTATTTTTTTAAAAGAAGGACCAATGTATTGACCTATATTGTCTCATTGTTTCCTTGCACTTCTCTGTCAATCTGTGTTCATCTGTTGTCTCTTTTTTCTTGTCTTATCTTTACATTGTAAGCTCTTTGAGGCAGGGATTGTTGTCTTGTCCTGTGTTTGCACAGCATTTAGCACAATGGGGTCTTGGTCCATGACTAGGACTCCTAGGTGCTATGAAAATACAAATAATAACTTAGGAGTTCTATAAAATGTATTTAGCCTGTTTTCCCCTCAATTAAATTAAATTAATTAAATACAGCACCTGAAGAGATACTTTGGAATTATTTGAATAGTGACATTTAAAGACTTAAGACAATGGGGGTTTTGGAAAACAGCACCTCAGTGGATCAGGCCCAAAGTAAATTACTCTTGCAAGGGATCCTTCATGATGCTAGCAGCATGGTGAATTAGTGCACCAAAAATTACTTTAATTATCAAAACAATTAGTATAATTGTTCAATTCAGTATAATGTGTGGTGATTCCGTTTTTTTTTTTTTTTCATGTTTTCGGAGTCAGTACTCTATTTCATTTTATTGGATTTTTTTCCTGCAAACCTATTATTATTACTGCATGCAATATTGTATCTTTGAACACATTCCCTGCTGTGGAATTAGATGTGCAGTCATTGTCTCATAATGAATATGCTGCCTAGCAAAGGAAATCCTTTAAAAACACAATTACATTTTGAATTTCATCATTATGAAAGATTAGAAATGTACAATTTAATTCCCGTGGTTTTAGTGTAAATGTGTTACTGGCTGAAATATTTACATTTTCAGTGCCAGTTTAATTAAACATATTTCATTGTCTTGATTCAGAATATGATTTGCACTGAGTTTAAATATTTCAGAATTAGATTTGTACTGAATCTGAACACTGACACTAAACTTACTTAGAGTTAATTTGAAACTCAGGCCACTAAATCACTCGGATCTAAACCAAGGTTCTGGCTGTATTACATAGCAATTTTACATCTCTTTGGCAAATTGAATTCCAGCCAGATGTCACTCTTCAGATTCCCCAAGGTTTATCTCTGCCCTTTCTGCTCTTACACATGCTTTTGGCATAGCTAGAATATTATATGAAAGAAAACTGTGGAGCTGCAATACATGCTACATTAAGGGGCAGCTGCTTAAGAGTCATTAATGGTATCTTGTATAAAAAAGTGAACAATGTACAGTAATCTGTGTAATAATCACAGTAACAATATCAGATTAACTGTGAAATGGAGTAATGCCTGGGGACTTCCGTGTGTCTTATATATGGTAAGTAAAGGGAGCCAAAATGATTAATACTATTTGGGGTTCTCTTTCCCTGTATGGGACTAAATATGAAATAAACAGAAACAAAGTCTAACTTCATTCAGAGAGAGTGCTGAGGTTCCAATGAGATCTTATAACCCAATTTCCCCCAGTGCCTCAGTGTAGATCAAAGGAACTAGCATGCCAAATGCAGTTTTCCCTTATTTAACCTTAGCTAAATGCCTAAAACCAATGTCTAGTTGGAAGAGCTTGGATAACTTAATTTGAATCATTGTTCACACTTTGAACTAAACATAAACCTTACTTTAGAATTAAAAAACCTTGAGGTAAGAGCCACTACTCCTCCCACTCATGCTCACACTGTTTCACTGAGTTTCACCGCACTTTAATTATAAGCTTAATAGGTGATTGCCTAGGGTGCCACATTTCAGAGACTTTTATAAAATCCCTTGGAAGTACTCTGCAGCTGTGTTACTACATTGATTTGCTTGTACTTTAAGTAGTAAGTGGCACCTTATCTTCTCCCAGTAAATGCCTACTGCACAGTTTTGCCTCCTGTGCACCTGAGTATAATTCTTCTCCAGACAGATTCTTATTCAGTCTGGATTTTTCTAGGATGTGATGCTTAAGTGTGTAGTCTTCATTTATATGATGTGTCAAACAGCAGCAGAATAAGGGGTCTGTTGGCACTAAAGTTTCTGGCATTCTGCCAAGGGCCTATTCCCCTGGGTGCAGGGCTGAAGAGTGGGCCTGCCTACCCCAGAATGTCATCATGTCCTTTTGGGAGCCCCTAACTGGAGGTTCTGGATTGAAGCCAATAGGCCTTGGTAGATTTAAGAATGAAAGGGAGTGTGATGGAGATGAGGAAAGGAGAAAGAGAGAGATCAAGGGAAGGGGTAGTTCAGGGAAAAGGAAGAAAACTCAGATTGAGGGAAATAAAGAGAGAAGATAAGATTCAAGGTGGTGTACAGAAGATAGGTGGTTCAGGGAAAATGAGAGAAATAGAGGAAAAGAACAGAAAGTAATGGAAAGGAGACAAAGATAGAAGATGGAAAGAAACAGAATGTAAATAAAAAAACTAAAAAAAGGAAACGTGATAAGAATAAAGATACAGAAAACTAGAAAGACATATTATTTAATAAATAATACAAATGCTAAAAGACACTATTAAAATATATTTAAATTCATTTTCCTACTTATAAGATTTTCTAAGGAAAATTCTCTAGGGTGCAATATATCAATTAGATTAACTAAATATGTCTTTGATGTTCTAATTTGTCTCCCCCCACCATATGGACATAGGAAAAAAGTACACATGTGGTAAAGATAGCACCAACAACTTCTTTAACCATCTTTCTGAGTTGTTTTCTTCTGAGACTTGGACATCTTAAAAAAAAATTGAGACAAAGAATATGTCTGCAATTTCAGCATAACACTCCACAAATTGCTTTTGGCAGTTTTCTTCCAGAAGGCCAATAAACCATTCAGGAGTAAAACACATCCTGAGCTAAATACTTCTTTGTGGCGGTGTTCAGTGGGGTTCCTGCAGGGCCCGCCTGCCCCCACTTGACCCAGAAAGTCATTCAGAATCCTTGTTTGCAGTGCTCACCTATGCTTTATTTTACAAGGAGGTGCTTCTACATTTACAGCACAATAGATACACAATCCCTTTCTGCTTGTCTACCAGCAGGACAGAGGGGGCAAGCTATTCCTTCCTGCTCCTGCTCCTTTCCAGGTGTTTATCCTATCCTCTCCAGCTTCCTTCCTCTGAGGCTTTTATCCAGCCCCAGTCTGAAAAAGCAGCAGCCATACATTGATGGTTCTAGTCTCCCGTTGATATATATGAATAACTCCCATTGAGGCCAGTGGGAGTCTTGGACCAATCTTATCATGGGGAATAGCTTCTCTGTGTTTATAAGAAACTTCAAAAGATCAGGGCCAATGCACTGTTGTTTTACTAGCAAATAGAGAAATGTTGTCCCCATATGGAGTCAAATAGGCACACGTAGCTGCCATATTACTATGTGTCAAGCTATTTGTAGCACATAACTGGAAGAAAAGTATATGCTCGTTGTAAAGCAAAGAGAACAAAAGTTCACTGTAGCTCAAAGAATTGTAAATGGATGTTGCACTTTCTCATCTTGGTTTGTACCATTCAACTGGCTGATTGAAAATACATGTTCCTATTTGTTAAGCCTGAAGTATTTGTCTTGCCTTTAGCAGCTTTCAGCAGAACAAGTACACTGTCAGAATTGTATTATCACAAACAGAAGAGAAAAACTTTTATAATACACAAATGTCTCAATAGCATTCATAGCCAGGATAGTAAGTATACAAACTCCCTGTTTCAGCTCCTGTTTTTCTTCTTTAAGGACTATAAAAAGCAACTATAATAAGAGGTAACTATTGCAAGAACAATTAACTTCTTGCCATCTCTGTAGGATATTTAGGTGCTGATGCTTATTTATTTAACTGCTCTTTATTGGTCTGCTTTTAGAATAGGTTTGTAAAAGAACAGAATGATCAGTATGTACATGAATGAACAACTGAATAACCTTGTATCTAGTATTTTTTGTTTTTAAAAAAACCCTACATTGCTATAGGTGTTGATGTGTTAGACCTTCATTTTGCTGATATTATGAATCACTTGAACTCTGAAATCAGGAACTTTGTGGTCTCAGAATCCTAAAGAATCTCTTGCTAGACTCCCAGATAACAGTGGACAAAATACCTGACATCACTGGCAAATATACAACTCTCTGTATTAACTATAAAATGACATTGACATATCAAAATAATTACTTGTCCCATTAAATACTGCACATCCGAAATATGTTTGTCAACAGTCCAGCTGCCTTTTTAATATACAATCTATATTTCTTTTTGCTCTTCATGTGTAATTTCACAATTTATTTCTTCACTTTAAAAGCAGCGTAGATGTTTTTGTTTCTCAGTAGGTGGCAGCATAGTTCTTTGGTTGTTTTAATGACAAGCCCTTGTACTTTAATGCCATGAGGACTACATCACTGATAAATGTCTAATCTACTCTGTGTGCTACTTATATTTCTTTATCATATCACATTCACATATGGAAGGATAAAAACTTCCCTGGTGTTTGTTATAATAATAATATGGTACTACAAAAAAAATCTGTATCAATAGAACCTTCACGAACTTCACCATATTTAGAAATGAGCTGGTATTTTAAAGTTATTGAACAGATTTTTTTTCCCAGTATCAACCTATCTATAGTATCAGAGGGGTAGCTGTGTTAATCTGTATCCACAAAAACAACAAGGAATACGGTGGCACTTTAAAGACTATGGACATAACCGTTTGTGGGTAAAGGACCCACTTGTTCAGATGCATGGAGTGAAAATTACAGATGCAGGCATAGATATGACTCACTTCTCTTCATGTGTCAGTATATTTATGCCTGCATCTGTAATTTTCACTCCATGCATCTGAAAAAGTGGGTTTGTTACTCACGAAAGCTTATGCCCAAATAAATCTGTTAACCTATCTGTAGAATGTTTACTCTTGGTCCTGTGCTAAAACCATGAATACAATTGTAGTGGAGCGGCTGCCCCATTCCCATGCCGGAGCGGGCAAGAGTAGGCCAGAGTGGCTGTGCGGGCTGGCAGCCAATCAGAAAAGGGCCTACTGCAGGCCAATCAGGGCCAAGCTTATAGCCAGCCAATCAAGGGCTGGCTAGGTGCTATAAGAAGGCTGCTCACGAGAGAGGCAGTCAGTCTTTCCTGGACCTTAATCCACAATAAAACAGTACAACAGTAAAAAATAGTCTTGCAGGAGTTTAGGTTAAGTACAACAGTACAACAATAAAACAGTACAAATAGTCTTGCAGGAGTTTAGGTTAAGATTAGAAAGTACAACATTACAACAGTAAAAATAGTCCTGCAGGAGTTTAGGTTAAGATTAGAAAGAATTTGTGTTTGTGAAAAAAAAGTTACAGTTTTCGAAGTTAATATCAGGTTTAATATTGTGAGACAGGAGGGGAAAAGAAAGAAGCAACTAATAGAAAAAGTACAAGTCTATTGTTTATAGAACCATTGTCTCTCATCTCTGTTACAATAAAACTTCTTTTTAAAACAAAGTTTTCTAATGATGACTTGTGCAGTTATACTTAATATCCGTATCTTTAGTGTGAATTCCAAAAGTTCTGGGCAGTGTAGACTCACAGGAGTTTTTTTCAATGTGTCTCAGTGCTTGTCAGCTCTGCTCCCTGGGGCCACAGGTTGAATGGAGTGATCCATTCATGACCCAGGAGCAGGAAAGGGCTCTCTGACTGGCCAATGACATAGATGGGATACTGCATTCTCTGGCTTATATCTGTGCAGTAACACATTCCAGGGTCCAGCTACAGGGGATGAGCAAGGGGCAGGGAAAGGGAAGGGAGTGCCCCATAGGGAGTGGATGGAGAGCAAGTTCCCAGTTCTCATGGGGGAAGTGGATAGGAAGCGGCCAGCAGTTACCCTCCTCATAGCGAAGGAAAAATAATGATTTTAAAAGAGGCAAATCAATGCTACAGCAGTAAACAGCTAAGATGGAACCTGCATACATCCAGGATAAGGGTGAGATCCAACCCCTATATGCAAGAACAATGAGTATACAATATCAGTTGCATTGACTGATGACGAGTGTCTAAAGAAATGGAGCTCAATATCCTTTGAAATGCTGCACCTGCTGACACAGAGGTAAGAGAGCTTCCTAAATGTAAAGCAGAGACAATAGTCATTATATTGGGGGACTAAGACTTGTACATTTCTTCCAGTCGGTACTCCTGATTAAACATTTATTTTGGGAAATATTAATAGGACCTCATCACATCAGCCATGCCATCAGGGGCCCGTTCACCTGTACATCTACCAATCTGATATATATGTCATTATTTGCCAGCAATGCCCCTCTGCCATGTACATTGGCCAAACTGGACAGTCTCTACGCAAAAGAATTAATGGATACAAATCTGACATCAGGAATCATAACCTTCAAAATCCATTAGGAGAACACTTCAATCTCTCTGGTCATTCAGTAACAGACCTAAAAGTGGCAATTCTTCAACAAAAAAACTTCAAAAACAGTCTCCAATAAGAAATTGCTGAACTGGAATTAATGTGCAAACTGGTACCAATCAATTAAGCTCGAATAAAGACTGGGAGTGGCTGGGTCATTACACAGACTGAAATCTATTTACCCATGCTAGTTTCCCCCTACTATTACTCACACCTTCTTGTTAACTGTTTGAAATGGTCCATCCTGATTATCACTACAAAAAGTTTTTTTTCTCCTGCTGATAATAGCTCACCTTAATTCATTAGCTTCTTAGAGTTGGTATGGCAACTCTCATCTTTTCATGTTCTCTGTATATATATCTTCTTATTGTATGTTCCACTCTATGCATCTGATGAAGTGAGTTTTAGCCCACAAAAGATTATGCCCAAATAAATGTGTCTGTAAGGTGCCACAAGTACTCCTCGTTCTTTTTTAATGTAAACTCAGACGCTAATGGACTCTAACACCAAGGACTATATAAGCAGACCAAGGGAAATTAAAAAGAGACTGTGGCAAATTGTGCTAGCAATGATTAGGGGATAATCAGAGGAACTTCTGGAGATGTAACAGTTTCTTCTCTCTTTAAGCTCAGGGAGGCCTATCTCACTGGATTTTACAAAGTATTTAGTGTAGAGTAAGTTATATAAACTTTCTTTTTTTTCTCTCCAGTTTTAACAAATCTTAATCTTCTTAAAAACATCACTGTGTTTGGGCAATTTCTTGTACAGTGCCCAAAACCAGACAAGCTCAATGTCAAAGGAGAGAGGTGCTGGAGTATAAGGACTTCCTGAAGTTTAACACCTCTTTCAGAATTTCAGTCAGACTGGACATGGCCATATGCCCTCTCCCATTGAGGTGCAGCATAGGTTATGTCTACAATGGCATGCAAATTTGAATACTTACCCATATATATGCTTGTGCATGTATCCTATATTTGCACTGAGTTTCCACATATGCTGTGCTCAACAGGGTACAAAGTATATCTGCATCCACAGTGATGCTTTTTGGTATGCATGTTTAGTGTTAGCATTTCAGGATTGGTATGCTAGTTCGCTGCATCACAGGACATACTCTAGGAACCTCCTTGCAGTGTGTTGTTGATACTGTCCACTCCCTTCTTCATATTTTTGTCAATGGCAGTTCCCACTCACCCCTCTCTGTGGCCCAGATTGGTGGAAAACAGAACAAGTGATCCACAATGTGATTCTGTTCCTTCCTGTGGGACAAATATGTGTGCATTGCAGTGGCTGGCAAGAATCTTGGGTGAATGGACTTGAACCTTTTTCATGAGTCAAAAATGGATGATTCATCTGCTGTTGCTCTATGACACAAAGCTTCAGGAGACTGCTCGTGTTGGATGGACTGGCATTTCTGGAGCAGGAGAACCAGCACAGTGAGATGGGAACACATCATCTTGGAAAATTGAGATGACAACCAATGGCTGCAGAAGAAGGAAGCAGGTATTCCTGGAATTCTGCAAGAAGCTGGCCCCTATCCTAAAGCAGGAGAATACTCAGTTCCATAGAACCATACCAGTGCTGAAGGATGTGGCTATTGCTCTCTGGAAGCTGTCAATGGCAGAAAGCTACTGTTCAGTCACAAACCACTTTGGGTTGCAGAAATCCATAGTCAATCTCAAGGTGGTGCGAGTTTGTAAAGTGATCATCTCTCTCATCTGTCTATGGGTGGTTGCCATCACCAAAGTTTTGAAAAATCATAGCTGTGTATAAGAATCTACAAGACCTGAGTCCAGGATCTGCAGGGCTAATAGGTAACAAATATTCTCAGACTACTATCTGGAGTCATGGTTTTAGGTGTTGGGGGGTTGATGAGGGAATGTTTTGTGTTGTCAGACCTATAGAAAATTTTGCCAATCCTTTTCTTTCTCTTCTCCAGTTAAAGTTATCTTATTTCCATGCACATTGTACTTTCCACATGTCTCCAGCTATGGTATATTCACATATACCTGGACAGGGATGCTGGCTAGAGCGGTGAGTGGAATGAGGAAGTTCCCATGTGAGCACAGATCAATGGGTATCAACTGGGCTTTCAGTTTCTCTAGTAAAAGTTAATTTAACTGAAGCCCAGCATTTTTTTTTTCAGTTCTGCCAAATGTTAATTCTTTGGCAGTGAAATTTTCCTAGAAGCTGTGTGCTTAATTCTCCTCCAGGTGGCATGCCCACTCAGGCTTTATAATAAAGAATGAGTTAAGGGTAGCCATTGGACCATAACCCAGTATTGAAAGGGCACCCTAGTACAAGTGAGAATGGGTGAAGGAGGAAGGGGAACCTAAATCATAAGAATAGTATTAAAGTGTTTTGTCTGTAATATTTTCTCTACTTTTGATCAGTCTGATCTATTTACCCATCAAACACTGTAGCATTTGTGCGCCTTCTTATCCTATTCCTCAGAAGTATTTTTCATAGTAGAAGGATATTTTGTATACCTTATCTCACATCTCCCTCCAAAAAGAAAATCACCATTCAAAGCTAGAACTAATTAGTATGTTTTATTTTATAAACTTTTAAAATTGTATCCTACTCCAAGAACAATAAGCTATAGAAAGTTGTTTATTAGATCAATGGTGCACTTCTCATATAAGTGAAAGCATAGCCTGTTGTGTGGTTCATTTCAGTCTAGTAGATCATCTCTATTTATTTTGTCTTACAGTAGCACCTACAACCCCAACCAAGACTATGAACCGTGTACTAGCTGCCGTATAATCATACAGTAGAAGACCCCCACCCTGAAGAGTTTACAATCTAAACAGAGGAAACAGACTAATAGTAAGTGTTGTTGTCTCTATCTCTAGATGAGGAACTTTGATATTCAGAGAGCTAAATGACTTGTCCAGAGTCACACAAGGAAGTTTGGGACAGAACTGAGAATTTAAAGCCAGATCTCCTGAGTTGAGTTGGTTGGGATTTTTTTTAATGTTTTTTCACTGGAAAATGCTGATTTGTCAAAACGGAAACATTTCTAAGAAAATTATGGGAAGGTTTCTCACATCTGCCAATGGAATTGTGTGTGAGGGGGAGAGAGAGAGAGAGAAAGAAAGAGAGAGAAAGAGAGAGAAAGAGAGAGAGAGTCTATAGCTCAGTGGGTATGTCCAAGCTCTGAATCAGATAGAGCAGCCACTTGAAACCAGGTTTCCCCAGGTCTACCTCAGGCAAGTGCCCTCATCAAGGGTGTGGGGATTTCTCTCTCTCTTTCTCTCATGTCCACCAAAAAACCCTGAAAGGTCTCATATTCATTTTAATCCAGATTGAAAATAAACTTTGAACCTCAAAAATTGTTCCTGAAATAGAATTTTTGTTTTCCAGCCAATATTACCCCTGATTCCCAATCCAGGCCATACCTACAAGACCATTCTTAGGTCACCTTTTCTATCTCATTGGTGCAGAACTGTGTCCTACTGTATATTCTTGTTTTCTGATACAGAAATAAAGGAATTGTTTCTTTTCAGTGGCTGTTCCACCATGTTATAGAACTCTTCATGATAAAAAATGTTTTGTGATATTCAGTCTAAATTTGCCTACGCTTGGTCTCAGCCCATTAATTCTAGTTACACCTCTAGGCCACTCTAAACAATTATTCACCCTCCTTGTCATTTACACTGTTGCTGGGTTCAGTGTATTCAGTGATTGCTTCAGAATGATGAACAATGCATTAGAATTTTATTATTATATAATTATATCTCTTGATTACTGTAGAAGATTTTTTTTATTATTTTTAATTCTGGCAGAGTGTGATCATTCATCAGTGGTTATTATTGTGAACTATACCAACAATGGTCATCACTTCAGTCATTGTTAAAAAAGCCAAGCAGATCAAATTAAGAAATTGAGCAAAGCACTAGATGGAAGCAACACTGGGATCCCTAAGTGCTTTTGCTAAATTGCTACTATTGTCCACGAGAAACCCTGAGAGGCAATCCAAACATGAACCAGGCACTTGAGCTTGTTTGAATGTGTTCAGCTGTGTTTCTCATACTCAGGGCAAAACATTTTTTCCCTTTTAACTCGTTGCAAACAGTACCTCAGTACCTTCCTACTGAAGATAGAGATGATAATGTAAGTAGTAATGTCAGAGCTAGAGGTAACCCTTTGTTCCCTACATTTACAACCTGATGTTAGAGAAAAGCGAATATACAATTTTCCAACTGCTTATTCTGGATTTTTGGTACAATGATAAAACCTTTGCTATGCTTTGGATAATACAAGCAGAGGGAATGTGTGTGTGCATGCACGCATGCAAGTTTTGAAGTCTGCATGCCTCAGTATGTCTCAAAGCCATTTGAAGCCAATATCTAAAAAAATGAAATATTCATTAAACCTCTTGATGAAGTTCAATAATTTCAATCACTTGCTGGATTACAGGCAGTGTGTTTGGATTATTTTTAACTAAAAAACACTCGATTTTGTGTGTTTTTTATAAACTGGTCACCATGCCACGTGGGAATCAAAAACTGTTGCTTAAATACTCCCGTGGTGTTGGTAGATGGTGTAGAGTTCTGATTATTTATACCTGTGATTCTCAAACTGTGCTTTAAGAACAACCAGTGATCAATATGTAGAAAATTCTGGGAGCCTAGTTGGCCCATCTCTTATTTAGTGCCAGATTTTGTCACTGTTATTGATCCCCTTTGGCCTACTTGCAGAATTAGGTGCCACTCGACATGGAAGAGAGGGGCAGAATCTGGTTCTAAATGAGCTACAAAATGGAAGAGGGAATATTTGGTGTGACACCACCATGACACTGGTGCTGACTGTGAGTGTGCAAACAACTGTGCAAATGTAAAACTGCTCTCTTCCCATACAGGAAGTACTATCCTACCATTCAGTAACTGGAGCAGAATACAAATCATCCCAATTAAAGGTAAATTTGTGGCCAAACTAGGGATGCCGTTTACATCAGGGTTGGAAAGCCTAAAAGCCTCTTCTAACCCCATTAGCAACCTAAGGGTCAGTCACAGCTCCAGTCCCAATGCTCAAGGGAGAACAGAGACTCCTGTCTTTATTTAAGATTAGCAGCCATGTTAGTCTGTGTCCATAAATAAGTCGAGGAAGACTCGTGGCACCATAGAGACTAGCCAGTTTATTTCAGCATAAGCTTTCATGGGCTATAGCCCACTTCATCAGATGCATAGAATGGAACAGAAGTAAGATGTATTTATATACACAGAAAGAAAAAAAAAAAGCTGTACATTAGCATACCATGTAGAAATTCTTTTGTGCGGGAGGAGCTTCTGAAAGTACCCAGACCAGGGGTGGGCAAACTATGGCCCTCCGAGCTCCTTGCTGGGGAAGCTGCCCGCAGCCCCTCCCCCGCTAACTCTCCTCCCCTGTAGTCTCAGCTCTGGCCCGTAGCTCCTGCTGGTGGCTTCGGCAGTCCTGCGCACTCCGCGCTTCTGTGGGGCAGTGTGTCTAGCTCCCATGGGTCGCGTGGAGCCAGAAACGCTGTGTGGCATGGTAAGAGGGAAGAGGCCGGGGGGTTGGATAAGGGGCCGGGGGTCCCAGGAGGCAGTCAGCAGGGACTGGGAGCAGGGGGCGGTTGGATGGAGTGGAGGTTCTGGGGGTGAGCGGTCAGGGGACAGGGAATGAGGGGTGTATTGTATAGGGCGTGGGTGTCACGGGGGTCTCTCAGGGTGTGTGTGTGTGTGTAGATAGGAGTTAGGGCAGTTAGGGAACAGAGAGCAGGGGGGTGTAGATAGGGGATAGGGTCCCAGGTTGATGGTTAGGAGTGGGGGTCTTTGGAGGAGGAGGTCAGGGGACAAGGAGCAGGGGGGGTTGAATGGGTTGGGGGTTCTGAGGGGGCAGTCAGGGGGCAGTGCCAAGCTGTTTGGGGAGGCACAGCCTTCCCTATCTGGCCCTCCATACAATTTTGGAACCTCAGTGTGGCCTTCAGGCCAAAACGTTTGCCCACCTTTGACCCAGACCCTTGGACATTCTAATTGAGCAGAGGATAATTATCTTGGAGGATCATAAATGGGAAGTAACTTAGACCTATAAATGCCTTTGAGACCAGTACTAAGTTCTTAAATTCAATCTGCAAAGGAATAGGTAGCAACTGTAGCTAGAGCAGTGTTTGTAGTATGATTTTTAGATAGTGGGATGTGTGGACTTTAACTTTATGGTGATAGTCATTTCATTGCCATATAGAATGAGTTGCAGTGATCTAAACAGGAGATAAGCAAAGATCAGAATGACAACATCCTTGTCTAAGAAGGAAACAGCACAGTTTCCTGGTCAAATGAAGGGGATAGAAAATTCTCCTTGCAACTATTGTAGTCTGAGTGACCCGGCACAGTGGAAAAAACAGCAACATCTCAAGGCTCTGTGAGGACTTAAATAAAAGTAATTGTAAAATTGCAGTACAGTTCAGAAATTAAATTTCTGCTCTGAACCTCCATATAGTGACTAATTGTCCCATAAGAAAAGAGAGGGGTAGGATTGCAACATTGACCCTTATAAATGATGTTTTTAATACTCCTGCACTTGTAAAAATGGAATATGATATATAGTCTGCTCAATTTTCAGATAATTTTGATGAACTGCTCTAAGCTGCATTTATGTTACATTAGACTCTGCCTAATTGAGGTAGTCAGTTCATCACACAGCTATGATTCATGTCTACACACACACTTAGAAAGTTCTTTCCTCATGTAGTTGTTTTACGTGCCTTTGGTTGCTGCTACAGAATAAAACAGTATAAAATCAGAGAACATAGTGTTATGAGGCCTGGAACATACTGATAGAGATGTACAGCATGAAGGGAGACCTCTTCTTTCATCTGAGAAGGGAAGATGAGTGAACTCAGTTTCAGATCTCTGAGGTTGCCTCCCATCACCCAACCAAAGCACCAAAATCATGTTTCTTTTTCCATTATTGCTATGCTTGACTTTTTTATTTTCAGAGCATTTTTAATATAATTACTTCCAAGGATTAGATGGGTAATGGTAGTCCTTGAGAAAATATGGTTTGTTAGAAATTTTGTAATGTAAAAAAAAGGTTTGAAATGATAAAGTCCTTGCAGTTGCAATGTAATGTTGATAAATGCAAAGTAATGCACAGTAGAAAACATGATCTCAACTATATGTATACAATGATGACGTCTAAAATAGCTGTTACCACTCAAGAAAGAGATCCTGGAGTCATTGTGGACAGTTCTCTGAAATCATCCACTCAGTGAGCTGCGGTAGTCAAAAAAGAGAACAGAATGTTGGGAATCATCAAGAAAGGGATAGATAATAAGACAGAAAATAATATATTGCCTCTATATAAATCCATGCTATGCCCACACCTTGAATACTGTATGCAGATGTGGTTGCCCTATTTCAAAAAAGATATATTGGAATTAGAAAAGGTTCTGAGAAGGGCAACAAAAATGATTAGGGATATAGAATGGCTTTCATACAAAGAGAGATTAATAAAACTGGGACTTTTCAGCTTGGAAAAGAGGCATCTATTGGGGGATATGATAGAGGTCTATAAAATCATGAGTGGTATAGAGAAAGTAAATAAGGAAGTGTTATTTATTCCTTCTTATAATACAAGAACAAGGGGGCACCAAATGAAATTAATAGGTAGCAGGTTTAAAACAAACACAAGAAAGTATTTTTTCATGCAATGCACTGACAACCTCTGGAACTCCTTGCCAGAAGGTGTTGTGAAAGCCAATTCTATAATGGGGTTCAAAAGATTCATGGAAGATAGGTCCATCAATGGCTATTAGCCAGGATGGGCAGAAGTGATGTCCCTAGCTTCTGTTTGCCAGAAGCTGGGATTGGGTGACGGGACTTGGATCACTTGATGATAATCTGTCTGTTCATCCCTTTGGGGCACCTGCCATTGACCACTGTCAGAGGACAGGATACTGGGCTTGATGGACCTTTGGTCTGACCCAGTATGGCTGTTCTGATGTTCTTATGCATAATACTCAAGTTGATTTTCCACAAGATATGAGGAGGGGGAGGAGAATTGTTAAAAATGTCAAATTCAAATGGCAACATAGCCTCCCAATGCAAGTAAGAATAGCTTCATACATGCTGCTCACATGTGTTAGAGAGAGAAGTTACTTTGAGTACTATCTGCACTTTTTAATTCAGATTTTGAAAATGATTGTTGAGACATTTCTGAGGTTAATTTTCACATCACAGAAATTACATAGGCATGGCTTTTACAATGAAAAATAAAAATATAAGATCATTTCCTTCTGAGCTGGCTCTTGCCATGCTTATCCACACTTTTTATTATTATAATATACATTCCATGGTAATAGCTATTCTACCCTTGAAGACCATTCTAAATCTTTGGTTAGTGCATTATCAGCTGGTTGCCTATCTGGTTACCACCAATTTTCTACAATTGTTAATCTCCTGGGTGCCGCTGAACATGCTGATTTAGATCTATAAAGCCCTGTACTGTTAGCCTTGTTTGTCTGTTAGTCATTTTCCTACCATAGCAGTCAGAGGATCAGCTGACGTGCTGAAGATCACAGATCTCAATGCTGAAGATTGAGGGGATGAAGGCAGGGCAAGGCCAGTGTAGGACCTCTGGATTTCACCTCCCCATCTGTTCGAGCAAAGAGTGAGCTTCATGAGGTTTGGTGCATGGTGAAAGCCTTTTGCTAGAAGGTTAGGCGAGATAAACTTGTTTCCAAGTTGGGCTGTTTTAAAAAGTCATTTGTTGTGTTCACTTCTGTACTTTGTCCCTGAAATGCTGCAGGTAGGTGCATTTTATACACTGAAATGTGAAAGTATTGTTCCTAAAAATCTCATGTGAAATATCAGGCTCACTCATGGCTTTAGGGAGTTTCAGCATTACTCCAGTACAAAACTGATGATACAAGTTATCTCATGTTGCAACCTGGCATGAACAGTCATGCAGTAACACCAATGAATAAAATATAATGTGTCATGCCACAATACCACAAAGGTAAAACAGAAGTTACATATTACCACTGTATATATTATGAAAACTTCAGTAATGAAAATGAATAAATGAATACTTTGGGTGCTAGGTGCTATAACTGCAAGATATATCTTGTCACTATTGGGGCTGATGCGAGAGCACATTAGAAATGCCAAATTAGAGCATGTTAGAAATGCCAACAACAAAAATGGCACAAATTAAATGCCCTTGCTAATTTGTGTTTTAATTGCAACATTTAGAAAAGAGGCAGCTTTACTACTGAGAGTCATTACTGGAGTATGTTCTTGGAACTGAAGTATGGTAAGTTGTTCGAGGCATGACATACAAAATTATTTATAAAAATTAGGCTTAACCAGTATTTAATAAGACTTTTATTACAAAGAATATCCCCAGCAAAGTGATATGTTCTGAGTATATCTGAAAGTGTTTTTTACCAATTACTTCTTGCTTTCTTTCGCCCTTCACCTGGTATACTGTCCATTTAGATTGTATATGTCCATATTTCTCTGTCCTGCTTTCTTCCCTTTCCCTTTCATTTCCCCCTTTCATAACAATAGTTCTTTGGTTCTTTTCTCTGTCTTTCTCCAAATTTTCTTTCTTTATTTCCCCCCTCTTCTTTCTCCTTCCCTTTCTATTACATGCACTATTTTCTTGTTCATTTTCTCATCTAAATAAATAAATAAATAAATAAAAAGAAATGGGTTTGTTTTGCTTAACTTATTCTTCAGCCAGAATTGAGCTTTCTGAAAATACCAGCTTCTGAGAATTAAAGTAATATTTTAAGCATATTATTGATCTTATCAATTTAAAGTTGTTGCTCAGAGGGGTTCTAATAACATGCCTCAAAGACATCTTTTCAGGAGCTTTTTGTTTTATAAATTCCTCAGTTTTGGCTTTACATTCCATTAAAATAAAATAATGCATCTGTTATCAGGCACCATGTTATTGACTGCTTTTTCTGAATCACTGGCAGTTGAAAAAATGGATTTCTTAATACTATTGTGAATCCCTTTCGTGCTGTGAAATCTAATTGAAACCAAAGGCTCATAGTGTAGAACTTTTAGCAAATAATGTTACCAGGTGCCACTTACATTTTCCCCATCACCAAAAGAAGCCTTTGTCCTAAAGGTTCAAAATGAAATTCAACTCATCTAAAAAGGAGATTCAGGATGCACTGGGCACAGTAAATAACCTTTTATTAATTTGTCATTATGTTTTGTAATAAATATGAGCAAATATTTGGCCTGAATTTAATTAGACACATTTATCCCTGGTGGAGCTCCATTTAAATCAGGGATGATTTATGTTTATTATTTTGGATCTATAAAGCCTTTCCTTTTTGATCCTTTCATTTTAGAGATAGCACTTCTTTTATCTCAGATACTCTACAACAAACAGCATTATATCTAAAAAGAAAAAGTAACCCATCTTTTAATAAAGGGTGAACTTGAAAATCACATTTCTGTCTGAGTATGTTATACCTACTGTATTTACAAGTAACACTGAAAATGAGTATATCTGAAATATGTTTTTCTCCATATCTGAAATAATTTTTTCTCCATTTTTTCTTACTTAGTGCATTTGACAGCACTTTGTGTTATAGTGAGAACCACTATCTCTCTCAGCCCATTTGTACCTTTATCAAAAGCTTTTATTTTTCGTATTCAGTGCCTAATTCTAATTTTGACTTTGATCGGGGCTTGTAGGCTCTACTGCAGTACATATTAATTATTATTTATTGAAAATCAGTAAGGGTGCAGAAAAATGTAACAGATTTAAAAGATTTTTTTTCCAATTCCATGTGATTCTATTTTAAAGTTTGGTGCATCAGATTTTTTTTTAACAGTCAATTTTTTAAAAATTTAAGATGACAGTGACCTTTCAACTATCTTATAAACTGTATTAAATGCAAACTGACCAGCAGCATACGCTGAAACTAATGACTGGTTTGTTTGTTTTTTGGCTCATTTGTTCTTGGAGACAGTCCAAGTTTGAAAATCTTCCTAACAGCATTCATTAACATGCTATACAAGTTTGAGGCCACTCACTCAGCCTTTACATCATTGCTTACACTACTGCAACCAGCTAATACGTAAGAGACTGTTCACAATACAGTTTAAAAGATACTGGGTGTTGTGCTTTACAGGGCCAACATACATGAATGTAATATAGAAGCATCATGATTATGGCATGACCATTACAATCTGATACAGACATGCTCATGTGTCTGACAGGCATAACTAAAAATACACTGTATACTGATGGAAAAATAGGGATATCTGTTACTAGATCATGCTGATGTGAATGAAAAAAGCACCACTGATTTTTCACTGGACAAGAATTAGAACCATTATATATAGTGAAGATTAATTTTCAAATTGATACACCTTTAAGAAGTGTAGCTCACATGGATAATAGCCATTTTCACACATCTGCTGCTGATCAGTTTGCATTTTAGTAATCTCAGTACTAAAACAATTATCTTCATACAAACTGTCTACTTTTCATTCTGTCTAGAAAGCGTACTATTTCTCTATAAAATTGTATGTGTATTTCTTGTTTCATTAAATGTGGCCTGTAAATACAGCCCTGTGAATCTGTGGAAATCCACTTTATACCATTTTTGCAGATCAGATGCAGATACAAACTGAGTATCTGTGCAGAGCTTTACCTGTAATGTTGCCAGAGCATTGTGACCAATAACATATGTGACCTCACAGCACACTCTTCTCACATCAACTAATGAAGCAACATAAGACAAATTTATCCTTGATGTATTTCTGTTTCTCAGATTGTAGAACAACTAGTCAACCAAATTACTATGGAATTAAACCATCTTTCAAATACCAATGTTTGTCGGAGGTGTCTTTTTTTTCTTTACTCTGTTCCTTTATATGCTAAGGAACCTAATCTTCCCCATCTTCTTTTATTTGCATTGTTGTTTTGCTAAGAGATCATATTATAGGTCACATAGCTGCACTTCTGCTCTTTGGCAGTTTTTTATTGTAAATATATCTGAAATATGATGTATCGCAACTTAACTTCTAAGCTACCAAACTATTCTTCTAATGGCATTCAGTAATGCTTAAAATGGCTTTAATGATGATTATGCAAATTCACTGTTCCTTATTTTCCTTTGAAGAGATAAAATGTACTAGAACACACTGTACATTTTAAAGAAGAAACTAAAGAATTTTTCAAATAGCAAAACATGGTTTTGTATAATTTTAACTGTACAAGACACATTGAGATCAGTGAATAACTGGTATCATATTTGGTAAAAGACGTAATTCTAATTTTTCTGCAAGTAAAATATAAACATTTTAAATAGTATTACTTTTTATGATGAGAGGCTATTAGTGAATAATTTAAGGCAATGACCTTGCAAACAAATGTAACACTTATGTAACTTTGAATATTTCCATTGATATCAATGGTACAATGGATGCAAACACAAGTCCCTCTGTGCTGGGGCTGCCACTCATTAACTGTCACCAGTTTGTATAAAGTTATGTATATACTCAAATTTTTGTAGGAACAGGACCTAAATTGGACACATAAAACAATTAGGTAACTCATAATGTAAGTCATGGCAACAAAACATTCTATTCTATAAATGCTCCTCTATTGCACTTATCACCATAGAGTTGAATTGCCTTCCACAATGTGTTAAGCATTACAGATTTTATTTTTAAAACACTTTTTTTTGTTACAATTAACACTGAAAGGTTTGAAACAAGTATGCTTTTTGGAGGGATTTGAATGAAAAAGAGATTGATGATTTAATATGCAAGAATGGGAAAGGAATTACAAATTATAGATGCCTGGATCTTTTTACCTATCATTAGCGAATTATTTTTATTAAGATATTCAGATTTTTTGTTTGTTCAATACAAAGCACTTATGATTAAGCACATGGAGGCACACCAAGAATTATTTTATTTTCTACCAGATCTTCCAGTTCAGGCTTGGAGAGTTTGTATTTGGGTTACATAGGGAGGAGAAATTGACCAGAGCATACAAACCTGTGGGTTATAAACAAAAGTTACAAACCAGGCATCTCATGGGGCTGGGATACATCCCATATCCATGTATCACTGTATCACTGGGCCAATTCACTCCACATGTAATTATATCTATTTTGAATGGAATGGACTAAGTGAATGGACTTATCAAAGATGTATGTAGTTCAAAGTGTCTTGTTTGCATTGTGGTGTTGCACAATTATATCAAGTGGAATTATGTGTTGTATGTACACACACATAGATAGATACATAGATAGATAGAGCTAATTTTCATTCAGAAGCATATTGTCATGTTAAAGAAACTAATAGCTTTATTGTATTGAAACAACTATTACAGACAAAGGCCAAGCTAGGATCATTAGCAAGTGCTTTAAGAGGAGTACCTTTTCTCGGTTATGTGGGAACAGATGCTTTTCTTAAGTTTTTCAAAACTTCAGCTTCTGCATTAATATGGATTTTCAAATCTTTTTGGGGAAATCTGCCAATGGCTCACTATCACAACTACAAGCCTGTCATTGGTCCAAATAATACAAAAAGGTATATATGCTGCCATGTCCTCAAACCCTGCTCAGAACATGTGCAGCCAATGTACTGTCTTTTTTTCCCTACTGCATTATTTTTTTCCATTATTAGTACCACAGTAGACCTACACCGGTGGTAATGCAATGGCAGAATATCTCCCAAAAGTTCCAGGGCAATAGTA
Source organism: Dermatemys mawii (assembly GCA_007922305.1). Taxonomy (NCBI): domain Eukaryota; kingdom Metazoa; phylum Chordata; order Testudines; family Dermatemydidae; genus Dermatemys; species Dermatemys mawii. The sequence goes on from ML677326.1 coordinate 73,049,255, forward strand.
TATAAGGCTTACACTAAGGTGGTAGTTAATGAGTGGCAGCCTCAACACAGAGGGACTTGTGTTTGGAGCAGGACTGTCAAGTGATTAAAAAAATTAATTGTGTGATTAAACAATAATAGAATATCATTTATTTAAATCTTTTTGGATGTTTTCTACACTTTCAAATGTATTTAATATTGAACAATTGTTGTGCATATTCTCAGCATGCATTATTAGGTTGTAGTTAATGTTTTGTGTTATATGACCTGGATAAATGTGTTGAGTATAGTATATCTTTATTGGTTGATGGTGGAGGGAGTCCATTCTGAAGATAAAGAGTCTAGTGTTGGCTAACATGATGTGTGGCAGTAAATGAATAGTGAAGAGGTACCCTTTAATTTGTCATTGCCTTGCTATTAAGGATTTACATTGGCTGCATGTGGGTCTCAAGCAACTGAAGCTGATTTTTAATGACACTATTTTTATCGGGAATAGACTGTACATTAGTTGTTCTGAGACTATGGCCAAGATTGATCATTCACTTAATCTTGCTTAGTGACTAACTATGTTAGATACAGCTGTAGGACCATTAAATCTCTTACAATGTCTCATCTGTGCACTTCACAAGATGTTCATGTTTCTGGGATGCATTTTGGGAATATAGTTCTACGAGACTTTCTCAGACACACAATATTCAAAGTGCAATGATAGAAGTCACAGTATACACATATAAAGAGTCATGTGCATCAAAATTTAAATATGTAGTAGTGTCATTGGTATGGGATGGAAACACTAGTATTTAGGCTTTGTAAAATATCTTGTGCACTACTGTTTTTTCTCAGGGGGAAAAAACATGCAGTTCTTTCTGGATTATAATGATGTCCTGGTAGGATGTTGTTATTACTTAATGACAGATATTTATGCATAGGGGCTTCTTTGAGCTGATGCTTTCCATGTCTGTAAAGTGGCAGCTTGATTTTCAGCATTTTAATTTTCAGTTAACTGGATAAACTGTAACATCTAAGAGGAATGTCTCAAGCTCAATATGAGAAAAAAATCATGGTTGGGGGCCTTATTCAAATCTCAGTGAAGTCAGTGGGAGTGTTTCCTTTGACTGCAATGGGCTTTAGATTGGATTCCAAATAAGGAAAGTGAATCTGTATATAGTTTTAATATAAAGCCTTAGGTGGTATGCTGTCAGTAGAGACATGCAAATTAAGTAACACCACAAATGACATTTGAAAAGACCTGAAATGTCTTTAAAAAGTCTGAATCGACATTCACAAAATATCATCATATATCCATAGACTCTGTGAGGAATGATTTCTATTTTCATAAATAAGTACATGTGTGGAGAAGGGAGAAGTGAAAAATGCCTGTCAAATGGAAAATCCAGTGATAATCTTCACTATGGAGCCAGTAGCATGCCTTTAGGAAGGCTAGATGAATGCTGCAGGAATCACTTTCATGTGGAATACATTTGGTTTGTCACAGTTCTCATTAGAAACCAGATGCTGTACTCTGATCATCAGACTTGGGCTCTGTTTTGAGTTTTAGCAATTTTGAAATCATCCTTCCTCTCTCTTTTCACCCCTCTGCCAAAACACTAAAGTTGCCTGACTCATCCTGGTCTTCTGGGAACAGGTGACACCCACCACTGACATCTTCTTAGGGAGCTAGATTTCACTGGAAGCTCCCAATCTTGCAGCTACAAAGAGATCTTCCAACTCAAGCGTACGAATGGTACTTATTCACCCTCACAGAATGGAATAGAAATAGTTCCTGCTCTTGGGCCCAAGAATGGGACACAATGTGTGACAAAGACCCAAAGTGAGGGACACACAAAATTATTCATGTGAAAAACTTACACGACTATGTTGTTATTCATTGCTTCAGCATAAATAACTATTCCTATACCTCAGTTTCATGTTTCTTTATTTCTAATATTAATAACTTCATCAATAAAATGGAGGAGACACCAAATTGGTTTGGTGGGAAGGTAAATTAGGGAATAAAAGGTGTGATGTCAATTGAAATTAGGGAACTTTTGAGAGGCTTAAAAATCCAAAATATACAGTTCTTTAATTTAAATAAAAGTGCACCTTCTATGTAATAATTGTCAACTTCTTTTCTGTTTGAATTAATAATTTTGATTAGGGCTGATGCTATTAATGTCCTGAAATAAGCAGTGATTCAGTTTGTGACATGACTATTTTCTTTTAGTATTATATGAGTAATGTGTAGTATTGTAACAGATGGAGCAATATTGCACTTGACCTGAACTTGCATTCATCTTGAGCATACGTCCATGCAGCAGGCAAGCAAACTTGACAGTTTAATTCTATGTTACGAGAATGTTGCAGGGATAATCCTATTCACGCTGCTGGATAAGTGCTGCAAGTGGCTTTGGCCTATAAAACCATTAGTTTTAAATTGTGTGCTGGCATCATGATCTTCTTAACTTGTAAACCAGCTTTTTCTTAGCAGTTTATTGGCAAGAGTAGGTAATTTCCCCATAAGCCTTCATTGCCCATGCTCCCTTTCTTCTTTAAAGCATAGTTAACAAATACATCAAAAGCAACAAAATCTCCAGTTCACATGGATTATCAGATAGAGGAAATAATAATTGAGTATGTTTAAAGGAGCCACAAATGGTTTGGATTAGACTGTATTTAATGACAAAGATCATCTTGGTACTGAGACTTCAAGATAATGCTACACAATGCTTGAAAAGCAAAACCAGAGAGATAAGTAGGCAGATTTTAAACCTCTCCCCTTTCTGGTTAAGTATTATATTGTAGGTCAATACAACTCTTGTATCCTAATAATGTTTTGGGAGACTATGGTGTATAGTCAGATGGAATTGAGAAATGGATGTTCATTTCATTTTGTAATTTTTATTTGGCTTTTTGAAATTAGTGTGTTTGACTGATTTCAGTGCACCTAATTCTGCACACAGAAATCTGACTTTAAGAATCAGCACAAGACTAATGAAAATTGGAGAGAGAGAAAGAGCACACGCTGACAGATATTGTATATGGGATAGTGAGTTATGACTGATCCAAGAGACAGCATCTTCTAGACATTAGCACATGCTCATAATTTCTGTATATTTAATCCCGATAGACTGAAAGCCTAGCGTACTATACCTGATTAACAATAATACTTTCTACTCTATATAGTTATTTTGTCTGAAGGTCAGAAAGGGATTTGCAAATATGAAAAATATCATTATCCCTATTTCATGGATATCGAAAGTGAAGCATTAAGTTTAATTCAGTAATTAAGTTTAATTCAGTAATTAATAATAATTAATAATTATTAATATTATTAAGTATTAATAATTATTAATATTATTAATATTAATAATAATTAATAATAATTAGTAGTAAGTAATTAAGTAATTCAGTAATTAAGTTTAATTCAGTAAGGTTTATCCAGGAGATTGCCCTATTTGTCAAATACCACTGCAGAACTGAAGCTCCCTATTGTCCTGATTTCTGCCTCTTAATAAAGACTTTGGGGAAAGTCTTTGACTGGTGAGTATTTAGTCTTTTTTACTATAGCTAGTGAAAGTAAGTACCACAAAGCTTATTTGGACTGGAGAGCCATAGAGGGTCATGGCTTTGCAGAAGTAAAAACCCCTTTGGCATATGACCCCCAATAGTGTTGGTGGGTGAAGAGAGAGGGTATGAACAGAAGCCTAATATATTGCTAATAAAAGAAAATATATTTTTTTAAGAAATCCATCTGTTTTATCTTTTGTAATCAGTAATAAACCAGTGAAGTGTGGTCAAAATTAGTGTACACTGTGCTGAATAATAATTAGTCAGTGGTTAAGAAGTCTTAAAAGAAAGAAACAAATGTGGCATATTTTCAAGTATTCTTAATATATCATATTTCTTTACATTATTCTATATTAAGAAGTCATCATATGTAAAATAGGAACTTTCTGTACTTCAAATTTTAATGCAGAAAAGAACATGAAGCACCAGTTCTTCCAATGTTGATGCAAGAAGACCCTACAGAGCAGGGGTGGGCAAACCTTTTGGCCCAAGGGCCACATACAGTCTGTATCCCTATGTCCATCCCTTTTTCAAGACTATGGCTATGTCTGCACTACAGCTTATGTCAGCAAAACGTATGTCACTGAGGCCAGGTCTACACTAGTGTGGGGTGGGGGCGGGGTCAACCTTAATCCTCTGGGCGATCTGGAGTACCGGAGTCGATGGGGACACCTTTGGGGATCGATTTATTGCAACTAGATGAGATGCGATAAATTGATCCCCGATAGCTTGATCAGTACCTGCCAATCTGGCGGGTAGTGAAGACAAGCCCTAAGGGATGTGAATACCCCCCTTCCCTGGAGATATATGTTACACTAACAGAAGCACTCCTGTGCTCAGCCATGTCAGCGGAGTGTAATGGAAACATACTGGAAGACATTGCAAGAGGAGTCAGGAGTGGCGTGTACAGTTAACCTTTTCATGCCTAGATTTTTATTTCTTTGGTCAAGTAGGTCTTTGGCTTACCTTTGCCTTGGCAAATTTCTCTGTTTAAACACCTCAGATAGCACTGGAATGTTGGAGGAGTTTTTATCTAGTTAGGGTGGACAGCTTCTTCTCATAAATCTAATGCTAAACTAGAAAGGAATTCATAAACACTGATAAGAGTTGGGTACCTAAAAATCAAAACAGACGTAATTAATGAGCTTGTTGACTGAAAATTTGCATGCAGCCTAAGTGGGTTTTATGTATAAATAAGCCCCAAACTTTGGTTCGGGGAACTTTAACGCAGACCTGAGACTGGTGCTGGTGCCGTATGTTGGCCTGGGGTCTCTCCGTCGTCACCCGTCTGGAGTTCCCAACAACTGAGAGGGGAAGCGTAAGATCACGCTCTTGCGTAGTAGAACTGGCTTGCTTGTATTCTTTATTTGCCTTCTGTGTAATAAATAGTCTGAACTCTTGCTCACTTGTGTGCTTGTTGTCTCTATAGCCTTCAAACCTTAATCGACTGGCAATACACGGGGAAGCTTTCCCACCGACATAGCTTCTGCCGTTCACAGAGGTGGTTTTATTTTGCTGACAGGAGACCTCTCTCCTGTCAGCATAGATCAACTTTACCAGATATCCTGCATTGATACAGCTGTGCCACTTCAGCACTGTATGTGTAAATATGACCTATGATAAATCTTGTACAAACCAAGCCTTTTATAATGGTATCTGAAAACTCATGATTTGCTGATCATTATTGTCCTGGTAAAATATGTTTGCCAACCTTGTATGTAAAGTTATAAAATTCTAATGTGAGATATTACTAAGACATATTTCAAATCTGGGGAAGCAGCTATAAACCAGTTCCTCAAAAACAAAAGATAAACTGACTGCTCATCCAGGTGTCAACAAATTGAAATGGACTATCACCTGGATAAGTGACCATTCCTTGTCAGAGAAGCATATAGGCGAAGATTTGCATTTTCATAAAGAAACAGCTGAGGCTTCCTACCCACACAGACAATCTGGCTCCAATACCTCAGGGAGATGATTCTCAAAGAAGATGAAAAATATAAGAAGGAAAAACAAAGGGCCCAGTTCATTGCACACTTCCTGTCTATCCACATCGGCCACAACACTTGAGGAACAAACAGCTTTGGAATGAGGAAGAGATCCTGTCTGAAAAGAATTCAGCCAGTAAGACTACTGAAGGATATGTGAGAGAGACTTTTGCTTTGAATTCACTGAATTTGTTAAATTAGGTATTAGTTGTATGTTACCTTTTATTTCTTTGTAGCCAGTTGTGACTTTTATGCCTCATTACCTGTAATCACTTAAAATCTATATTTCTGTAGTGAATAAACTAATGTTATTGTTTTAATTAAAACCTGTGTGCTTCAATTGACGTGTTTAGGCAACTCCATTTAAAAGGATTAGTGCTTATCATTTTCTATTAATAAAATGACTGACTTTCTGTGAGCTTGTGTTGTCCATGAGAGAGCTGGGCAGCTTAAGAAGTACATTTCTGGGGAAAGTCTGAGACTGGGAATTGGCTGGTGTTACTTTACAGGCTACTTGAAGAGGGTCTGGCCATAGCACCCATACTATATAGTAATTTGGGAGTAATTTACATGCTGGAGGCTGGGTGAACAGATCAGAACTGGTTGCTCTCACAGCGAAGCAGGGTAAAAGGCACCCCACACTGGAGAATTGAGGGGATTCAGTTGTTCAGCAGTCTAGATTGTCCCGAGGTAATGTCTCAATGGGGCAGAAACTTTAATGGTGTAACCAAAGCTACACTTCTAAAGTATCTGCAGAAGTCTGTGTTTGTGACACAATACGTGAAATCTAACCAGAATAAAAAGCGTAAACACATCTTAAATTATCTTTGTATTCAATTTTTGATATGAGGTTGAAACATCAAGGCCGGTGAAGGGGAGACTGCAGCTATTATAGGGTGAGATGATTGAGACTTGGACAAGGGTTTTGGAAATGTGGCAGAGAGGAAAGCTTGGTGATTTAGAGATCTTGTAAACATAGAAACAACAATATTTAGAGATGTCCTGGGTGTGTGGTTCCAAGAAGAGTGCTGATTCAAAGACAAACCCAGGATTATGGGCCAGAGTGACAGAGAAGATAGTTGTGTTGGCCATGTGATAAAGAAAGGAAGAAGCAGGGAGCTCTTAGGGGGAAAGATCAGGAGTCAGTTTTCTAGAATTTATATTTTCAGCATTAGTGTCATTTGCTATAGACTTATTTTAATGATTTAGTCTGCATCTTGCAAATTGTTTTATGTGAGCAGACCCATGCAGCAATGTACAGCTACGCTGGGGTCTGCCTGTGTATAGTATCTTGCTGGACTGTGGCCTTCAGTTTTGTTAATCCACACAGTTAACAGCAATATCAATAAAACTAATGTGTAATTACTCTGATTTCATATTAAGAAAAAAAATTGTCTCAGGTTCTAAGCAGCCTGCCACCCATATAGAATACGTTTCATGCTAACAAAAACAAAGCAGTAGCATAACTAAGCAATATAGAATAGCCTTTCAGCAGGAACCAATGCATTCCTCAGCATCTCAGCACATTACAGGACTGAGTCCAGAAGAAAGTTATTCTCTAAAATTAAATATATGAATCCTTCACTAAAATAAGATTCCTCTGTATTCCTGAATAAAAAGTATCTAATAAGAGAATAAAATACATGTTGGAATTAAATTATAATTTGGTTTCAAATACCATTTTCAGGATTCTAGATATATTATGTCAAAATACTCTCTTTTAATTACTGAATTTTAATTAAACTAGAGCTACTCCGACAACACCCTCTGTTTCTTATAACTAGCTAAACCCAATATCAATACTGAGATGTAAAGGCTACCTGTCCGAGGGCTGGCCTTTTAAGGGCAGTCAAATGCCCAGGCTCAGTTGAAGTGAATGAGCCAACTCAGGTCCACCTGGGGATATTTAACTGCCTTAAGTAGCAGGAAGGCAATTAATTAAGGGTACTGGGCTTAAGGAAAGGCTTAGGAGAGCTGTGTTTGAGAAGCTCCGAAGGAAGGGAACTTGAATTAGGCAAAAACCATCCATAGAGGAAGGCCTGGGAGTGACTATGAACAAGAGAAAGACTGAGTTTCTCAGGTGGTAGGGAAGAAGCTGGGGCTAAATCCAGAGACTTTTATCTGCTCTTTGAGGTAAAACACTTCAAGCTGTTGTAAAAGTTCTCCTTTGAGAAGGCTTTATTAAGTGAAGAGACTCTGCTGTAAAGTGAAAAATGTGCCTTCTGTTTGACTAGACTGTTATAATGACCTTGTTGTTACTTCATGGTAGGTAGGCAGGCTACAACAGAGCCTCTTTTGCAGCTCACAAGGTCTCAAGCTTCAACCTTAACATAGAGTTTTCAAGAACAGCACCTTAAAAACAGAGAAAGACTTCTGCTAAGAGTTAGACAAAAACAAACAAAGGGCAAAAAACCCTACTTTCCTGTTATCCTTGACTATTGTTTTGCATCTAGTCTTTGTTATAACACAAATGTGTTTGTTCTCCCTGATCTCTATTCATCCATTGTTAACCCCCACAGAAAAAAGGATTCACTGATGCCATAGAACTGCAATATTTTTCTTGTATATAACACACTATTGTTTTTATTCGGGTAACAAGTCCTTAGGCAAAACTCACAATGAGAGTTGCCTGAATAAGACCTTAAGAAGAAAATAGGAAAATGATAGTATCAGTAGCTGCTTAGAAACAAAGACTTACCCAGATTTGAGTCAAAAGAAAAAAAAATATTGCTTTAGAGACTGACCTCTAAACTACTGTAACTATAAGTTGTAACAGTTGTATCAAGGTAGATGGAAGACTATATGAACAAATAATCATACAAAGATGCACAAATGGTAGTATACATATTTTACAGTCCCTAATATTTTAGAAGATTAATTTTTCATACTACTAAGTTACTTTATTAGACTCTATAAAATTAATGGGATTTTGTAAGCATTGGAAAATAATATTGTTAGATGAAAAGCCAGCAATATGCAAATGTATCTAAAGCTACTAGACGGTAACCTCACTGGCATTCTGCAATAATATGAGAATCCCTAAATTGATTATGAGCTAATCTTATAATGTAATTATATCATTGTGATTTTATATATTTTCCTTCAGAGTACTTCACAATATGCTTATGAAAAGTATTAACGGAAAAATACATCAAAGCCTGAGACAGGAAGCATAAACAATTCTGAAAGCAAGATATTAATTATTTTAAGTATAAAAATGGGGCAATGTGCACATTAATATGAAGTTAAAAATAACTGAAAGGCTGTATTGTTTGTTGCTGATCACTTTATTTAAAAGCTCTATCCAAGAACCATAGGTTTCCATAATAAAGAGCCAAATTGATCCTGGCTGTTGTGTGGGTACAGGGGAAAGTAAAAGAATTCTTATTAACTCTTGATTCACCCTTTTCTTATGCAGGACTAGGCACAAATTTACTTTCTATGAGTGCCCTGGGGTACTGGCCATTCCAAAGGCAGTGTGAAGGATGTGAGTTCGTGGCCCTGTCCCCTTTTGCATATGCTGCCATGTATGAATGGAGGAGCAATCCTTCTCCTTCCATTAGGTTAATCAACATCAGCAGAATCTACTTTTAAAAAGCTTTCTAGCACTCATGGTTGCAAAGAAAAAAGCTTCAAATGTTAACCAAATGCAAACCAATCCTGTAGTGAGTGTGCTGCAGAATGATGCCCTTTGTGCTGTCTTGGTCCTACTGTAATGGATGGGAGTTTTTGCCATGGATGCCTGGAAGGCAACTGAAACATCAACTTCATTAAAAACTGAGGCCCTGTCTACACTGAATATTGCACTACTTAAAATCTATTTTAAGCTCTCTTTAACTGAACCCCTAATGTGCACACTTAAATCAGTTTAAACATTGCTTCTATAAATTTAGCTTCAACTAAACTGTAAATTTAATAGTTAAACTGGTGCACTCTTCTAGCAGAGAGAGTGCCTTCTTTAATAGGCAGAGACTGGTGGGATAAAGTCCTTTTCTCCGACAGGGCATGAGAACAGAAATCTCTGAGATTTGCAGAGACCTGGAAAGTCTATTTAAGTGCCTCTGAAATGAACTAATAGGGCATCTGATCTTCTTTTGGCTTTCACGATTCATTTGACAGAGTGGCAGAAGGAATCACTAATATCCAGAAAAAAACAGATGCCTGGAAACTTCAGGCATCTTTCCACATAAGGGCCAGTAGTGACCACAAAGAAGTAAGAAAACAGTAAGGTTTCTTTGAGGCAAGATTCAAATAAGGCAACAATAACACAATTGTATTGCTTTACAAGGCAAATATTAAATATTGTGCAATGCAGTGCCTTTTGTAAAAATGCAGAGAATCCATGTATAATGTATTGGATAATGTTACTTACTTGAATACTGATCCATCTAGTCTACCTCCTCATTGCAAAATCCTACATCTGCAGAACTTGAGAGCCACAAAGGTTGTCAATGACCTGAATTCAGCTAAGTGGTGGTTCAGGAGACATAGTCCATCCCTTTACCAGGGAGCATCAAAAGTTTTTCCCTGAGGTGGTACACAGGGGTGGGGACCATTTCTTCATTATAGGTACATAATACCTGATATTATCATGTACCTAGCATGATGGGATTTGATCATCAACTGGATTTTTAGGTACTTAATTGCACTAGAAATAATAAATACATCTCAAAGTCACTCTGTTTACGGGCCTGTGCCTTGGTGGAACAATCTAATCTTATGGGGAGTACTTTAAAAGATACTCTTGTAGTGGCATAATATGTTTGTAGATTACTGAATAGTCATGTGCTGTTGCCATTATTTCAGTTTAACTCTACTTGTATGGGGGCTGGAGGAAGGGAGCTCAGCAGGGATGCTCTAAGCATGATGGGAGTATTCAAGTTGTATCATCCAGTTCCTGAAAAGCTCCATTAAGACTTGAGTTATAAGTAGCATGACATCTCTTGCTCCATGTTGAAGGATTCTAACTGCTCTCAGTGTAGTGCATTAAAATGCCACAGCCTAATACTGACAATACACACAGAATCCACAGCTGTTTGTGGCAATATATTGAGTAGATTATAAGGTTTTACAGCTTAGAGGAAAAAATGGGTTACCAAATAATGTGATTGCATCATGATTTTCTTGTCAGAAATAATTAGAAGACTATATAGGAACAGGTCAGCAGCCAGACTTGCTTGTCAGTCCCTAACCAGCTGGAAATACAATAAGTGGTGTCTGCATCCCTTAGGCTAACTCAGCTTGAAGGAAGACAAGGCAGACTTTTCACAGCTGAAAACATCTGTTACTGAAGTAATCTTGGCCACAATTTCCATCAAGACAATTGTTAATTCCAGGTTACATGGGCATTGTGGAGAATGGATTTGTAAACATGATCTGTCCAATATGGTTACTGATGATTGAAAGGACTATTGATTTTTATATTGACATTTTCCCCTCACAAGGGGAAAAGACACCTTGCATTGTGATACTCCAATTAGGATTGCAATGAAACAGTTACAATGGAGACCTCAGATGGCTTAATAGCTGAACAGTCTGTTCACACCTCTGCTTGTGACTGCTTTGGTGTGAGTTCTGTGCTGGTTAAGCCAGAAACTGGTTTCCTCTTGAGCTCCGCAGTGCTGTCTGCTAACTCAATTGCCTTGTGGCATGTATTTTCACTACTGATGGGAAGTTCACCTGTCTTAAGAGGGACATTGTAAACATCTTAGTTTTCCTTTCTTTCCTCTTTGGGGAGAAGATGGGGATGGGAAAGGATAGAGCAGTAGTTATCAAACTTTTTGTAGGGATGACCCCTTTTGAATGCCAAGCCTCTGAGTGTGACCCCCTCCCCTTAGAAATTAAACACATTTTTTATATTTAACACCATGATAAATACTAAATTTAAACCCTATTGCTTAAAATGAATTTATCTTTTTCTCACGGCTTTTAAATTAAGACTAAAACACAGTGAGTGGTGGAGTTAAGGGCTGACAACCCTGTGTGTGCTCCTAGTTGCTAACCCTCAACATGGCTAGGATCTACCTCACAACCCCAGTACAGAGGTCAGGGCTCACAGTGTCCTGGCTGCCCCAGCTCAGGGCTCTTAGCCCCTCTCCTGGTTGGGGTCGAAACTTGCAACCCTGTATGGTGGTGGGACGCAGGGATTGCAGTCGTGTGCCAGAGTCAGAGCTCGTAGTCCCGCAGCTCCACACAGGGGTCGTGACTTGCAACTTGCAGCTGTGTGCTGGGGTTGGGGCTTGCGACCCCCACATAACCAGGTTGTGACCCCCAGTTGGAGAACCGATGGAATAGAGGAACCTACATCTGCTAAAATCTAACTTAAATTGCATGGAAATAATGAACAATTCTGCTTAAAATAATTCCCATGTCCCCATTACCTTGGACAGACGATTAGTCTGTAGTGAACAGAAGTAAAATCATAGTCTTGCAGTGAAATTCAAGTAAGATTCCCTGGTGATAAGTGCCTTTAGAAATACCTTTCACATATCTAAAACACACATGCCAAGGAAAATAATCTGTACATCAAGGAAGACAGCAATATTATAAGGTGGAAAAGGGCATCACTTAAAAATGTTTCAGAAGAGCTATGAAACAGAGTTCTATGTTAAGCTCCTTAACAGCTTCTGGATGAGACCATGTTTAAACTGCCAAGCAAGATGAAACATTCTCCTACTGTACACTGAAATCTGCAGATTTATTTTTTAATTCTTATAATCAGACTCAAGAAACTGAAAAAGAGATGGCTGAGATGACTTAACTGCAGGGGTGATAATGGCAGGGCAGGAGAAGGCAAAAATCCATTTCCCATATATGCTTTTGTCTGAGAGCCCTGAGGAATACAATTCTAGAAGGAACATCTCATCAATGTGCAAAGCCACATTTTAAACCAATATTTTTTTTAAAGTTACCTTGAGCTAATACATTAAGGGGGGAGGATAGTACTTCAGATATTTTTTGACACCTACAGTAACTGAGGCTTTAGTGATTAACACAGCTCATCAGATATGTTCCTTCCTGCACATGTATCATAAAGATCTCCTGCTGTTCCCAGCAGTCTCACAATAATTCACTGCACTAGCAAAATTAGCAGCAGGAAACAAGCCTTTGAAATTTTCTTCATTTATGAACAGCATTGTTCATTCAATAAAGGATACCAGCTCCTGCTGTAATTCTTCATGTGTTAAGAAGGCTGCAAGTTATTTTCTCTCCATCAGCCTTAAAAAAAAATCAATAGAAATAAATACACATACAATTAAATATTGGATTAAACAGCCAACTGAGAGACTGAGAATTTCTTTCACTCTTGAACTCTTCTGATTTCTCCTCTGAGGGAGGACTATTGTGTTGGCATTCCTTAGCAAACACTCAATAATGCTAAAGTGCTTTGAAGTTGCCATTGGAGAAAATAGAACAACAGATGGAGCATGAATAAACCCATACTGCTGTCTTTTTTAATCTTAACAAAAGCAATCTTTCTTGGCAAAAAGTTAATATTTAATACCATTTACATATAGAAGTTTTTGATCCCTGGTGAGAAGCCAAAAACTGTGGAACAGGGCTGTTACATACAGAAGTGAAGTGTATATAAATCCTTGGTTTTTTGTGTTTTTGATTTTTTTATTTGACTGATGTATTTGCTGGATATATTTTTATAACAAATGTGATAGATCTTGTTCTGCATTGATCTGGAGGCTGGTGGCCCAAAGGATGCAGTGAATTAGAATCTCAGCAAAACACCACTGGAAATATTGGACCTCATACTTAACAAGAGAACTCCTGAAATTTTATCAGTGGATAAAATTCAAGTTGCTATACAGGTATCCTGATTCACAATTAAATTTCACATGCATGCTGCCACAAATATAGCAAGTAAGCTTTTGTCTTCCTCTGCATCCCCTTACTTTTTACAGTTGCATTTTTTTCTTCTATGCGGAGGAAACCAATTTTTATTTTTTTGTTTCTGTGAAGAAAAATATTTTAATATATGCCTTGTTTTTTGTAGCCATGTCAGCAAGATTTTGAGTTCACAGAGACCTCTTATTCAGGTCATTGTCTTCAGCATTAACCTAGTTGTATAAGAGAGTTCTTAGATTCTAACAAGTTTTTGATGGAAAATCAAAGTGCCTCCAACAAAAAAAATTGTGTTAATGGCGATCCGGAGCAATTGCAGAAATATTGGGATGAGGATCCCATTAGAACATAGTGGGTCAGACCAAAGGTCCATCAAGCCCAGTGTCTTGTCTTCTGTTACTGGCCAATGCCAGGTGCTTCAGAAGGAATGAACAGAACAGGTAATCATCCCGATCATGAATTCTCAGCTCCTAGGAAAGAGAAGCTGCCCACCTTAAGCAAACACATTTTAAAAACTGATTTTTTTTTTGTGAAGTCTAATTTTTTTTTCTCCACTCTCATCTAGGCACCTAACTGTCATTTCTGTCTTTTCAAATCTTCCAATAGGGTGCATCCTCATTCCATACTTTTTTTTACAGCATATAGTGTGCATACCCCATTTCGTCATTCCCCTGCTCTCACCCTTAGCATGGGGTATCTGCAGCAGTATAGATGGTGAGACATGACTTAGGCATGTAAAGTAAAAAACCCACGCCCTTTAGGTGTAGTGTTCTTAGTACCTACACTACACTGTGCCTTATTCACCCAAGCTGTGAATCCCCATCTCCATTGCTAGTGAAACTATAGAGTATAAACACTGTTTAAGAATAAGTCATCCTTGTGAAAAGCCTGCACAGTGCTGTCAAGATCAGTGTCTGCTAGAATTACCCTTGAGTTTACTTAAGCATGAGTGGTTTTTTGTTTTTTGGTTTTTTTTCCCCTCAGTGGAACATAGTTGAAGAAAATGTTTAAATATGGAGGGATTTAATTTTTTTGTGTTCCTCCTACATTTTGTGCTAACTAGTAGTAGTTTTAATGTCAGCTTTAAATGCAGTTTATATAAAAATTTTATAAACTACTTAATATTTCTAACCAAGAATTTTATTGCATTGAGTTTTATAATTAACCTATCTAGAAAAATCCATATCCTGAAATATATACAGATCCTAAATCAGATTAGTTTTCCTTAGGTCTGTCTTTTGAGGTATACTCTAAGCATATACAATACAGTGAAATAAATATCTTTGAAGCTGTAGTTTTGCATTCATAAATTGTTACATTATGGATCTGTGGAGCTGAGTATTTCAGGAGTTGGAGGCAGATTATACTAGATGACCAAGAGGGTAAATTTCTCATATTTCATATAGTCTGTAGTAGGAACTGGGAAATCATATTAATTTAATAATACCACAAATACTCTTTGATAGTATTTGTACACTCAGCCATACATCTACATACATATAGGCAGATGTTGAGCTATTACTGGAGAGGGAGAGAGGTGCATGTACAGTGGCTTTTCTTCCCTGAAAAGGTTTCTTTTTCCTCAGTGAAGGGTTCTCTCCTCTTCTTTCAAATGGGCCCAAAGATCCAGTACTTCATCTTTCTGTGAGGAAACCTTGTAGCACTTTAGTTTCATCTGTCTTCAGGTGTGGCCATTTGGCCTGTTCTCTGTTCCTGACCTACTTAGGGGTTGCCAGTCAAGATCTTATAAAGGTTGGGGTAGGTAGAAGCATAAAATATATATATATATTTTGAGTCTTGCAATAATTAATATTTTCTTAAAACCCCAATGCCTAAAGTGCCGTAATTATGAGAGAATCTGAATTTTCATTTAGAAAAAAATCTATATGGCTGTGGAGAAAACTTCAGCCCTGAAAGGTTAAAAATACTTTTTCCTTAAAACAAAAATTCTCCCTCCTTTAAGCAAACCTATGGGTTTCTGAAGTCTAACTCATCCTTTATGAACACTTTTAGGTTGACTAAAATAACTACGGAGCCTCCTTCCAGCAACATGAAGGGAATCAGAGTGGTGAACTGCCTTGTTATGGGAAGGGATTTTCAGATTTGGGTATTTGTAGCTGGGGTCCGAATTTCACAGTAATATGGAACTACAAATCTGAATGTCAATAATTTGTCATCTGAGCTTTTTGCCCAAACCTCATCCCCCTCCAATGACTCAGGCAGACGGACACTGAGGAACTCTGATCCCATGCCAAAAGGAGGTTCTTTGCTATGAATGTAGACAAAAATATCTGGGCCCAGTTCAGGCTTTGTCTTCACTTAATCCAACCTTTCTCAGGATGGGAGTAGTTGTGAATTCTGAACCTGCCTTTGTTTCCTCTCAAGTGGCTGGGCTAATGTAACTATTTATATTGCAGTCCTGTTCTGGAAGAACAAACTGCTTGGCTATACAATGCTGTTCTATTGTCCTTTCCAGAATATAAATTCACGTAATTCAAGAATTTATAAATAGCATTACAAACTCTAAATGTCATGACTTATTTTATGGCACTTCTTCCAAAGAGTTTGTATTAACATCATTAAATCTAAATTTCATTTAGAGGAACATTATTCAACCTGAATTTCATATAGCATACCGGTTTCTCATCTGGTATGAATTTGCTCAGCTCAGTTGAAATCAATGGAGCTACATCACTTTACTCCAGCTGAGGATACAGCTGTGTTTGTTTAATCAGTTTTATTTACTCTTCCTGAGCTGCTATGAGAGGTTTTTATGTTGTAGAAAATAATCCATAAACAACATAATGGTGAAGTGTCAAACTCATATCCTTACTACAGAAAATATCATAGGAAACTTATTGTGCTGCCGTGTAAAATCATTAAATTACTAGTTCAATCTTTAATCCTTAAAAGAATAACTGAAAACTGATAATTCTTGAAAACTGATAGTATGTATTTCAAAATTTATTTGGTTGAAAATGTTTAATATGTGCATGTCAATCACATTTTGTCAGAGGATTTTTTTAAATATTTGTCAGTATGTAGTTGCAATACAAATTCTATAATTTTTCAAATGCAGGCAAACATAATTAACTGTATTTGAACTAGTGTTGGTTTCTCCTGATTCCCCTAGTCATAGTCTGCAAATATGTACAAAATGGCATCAACATGAAATGTGCTCACTCTTTTGAAACATCTTGTTTTATCATTAGGATTCATTATTTATAAGGCATGAGAAGCAAGAATGTGTTCTTGACCAGCTCAGCACTCCTTCAAATAGACTTCGTGTGTGATAGGTAGCTTAAAAAACAAACAAAAAACCACTTTGTGTGTGTGTGTGTGAACGCTCTTATCCAACCCCCCCACCCTCCCCAAAAAAAGAAGAAAATCCACTGTTGCTATTCTCAAAGGTGGCAGAAATGGAACCATAAAAATGTTACACTATTTGCAATTCAGATGTTTAAGTATTTCTCATTTGAAAATATATAATTTGTTGCACATTGCCTTCTGTGTTGTTTGAGTCCCTCCCTTTCCTCCTTTTTTTTTTTCTTTTGCAAGTTTTAAAATCTGGCTATCAATTTTCAGAGCTTTACAGAGGATTCTACCCACATGGTTTCTATTCACTGGGACTCATGCAGGGAACCGTCAAACAAGTGCTTTGTCTAAGTAGCTCCTTATTCTGACTCCTTTGTTTAAAGACTGCCCCTTACTATTTTTTTACAGTGTATAACACAATGGGACCTCAATTTGGTTGGACCCTCTAGGCACTACTGTAATATAAACAATCACTATTTTTCTTCAGCTGGTTCACAGAATTTTCAGTAAGGATTAAATTTAATAACTTTGACTCCTCCATTCTTTCTTTAAATAGCAGAGGCACTGTTAATACAGAATGTGGGTTTATTTCAGTAGGATGCATTATATTGGCCTGAAATTACTTGGTTTAACTGGTGCAAAACCAATTGTAGCAAAGATGCTAGTGACTGAACAGGCATATGGGCTAACCTACCTTTCCACCACAAAAAGGTGTCCGTGAAGAAAAAAACCTTAACATGCAGAGACAAACTGTGCACTTAGTACTTAAAAAAAAAAAGTAATAACTTCAATGGAAATTTTGCCTGAAAAGGAATGCAAACTTGATCCCATAGATTATAACACTTAGTACAGACGTTATTCAGTACATCTGTAAAACTTGGGTAGATTCCCCCCCACCAGCCCTGTTTTCTATCTGAAGGCATCTCTTAAAACACCTTACCTAGTTTCCCAAAATTTCTGCATACATAAAAATGATGGTTTTTTGTCTTTTCATATATTTAGCACAAGACATGTTTTTTTACTACTTTCTCTAGCATCTCTAGAAAGAAAACAACACAAACATTCAGTAAAAGGTTTGATCTCCCCATAATAAATTATCTAGCTGTTCGCAAAGTACTGAAAGATCACTAACAACTAAATTTTTTTAGTATATGTGGAATGTTGACTGAACTGGCCTTCATATAATTCATCTTGATGGTTATAAAATCATGATCTTTACAATTGTAACAGAATTACTATATAGTCTAAATAGAAGTATTTTGATTGGTGAAGCAAGTTATGTGCAATAGAGAAGGCACTTGTATTTGATTCAGTCCATTTATAAAACAAGCAATTGCTGTCAATCAGAGAGACCTTAATGAGAAGAAAATGTTACATTTTTTAAATTAAATAGTCAAATTAAAGGAAAGATTTCCATGACCTCCATCCCAGGATACTGAAGGCAATGCTATTTTTTCCTGCATAAATATTATGAGGTGAATTGAAACATTATGGATTGACCTTATTAGTTTGAATTAGGTTTGTTTGACCATGCCTTTCATTTAAAATAGCTGTCAGAGACAGCTAATGGGCCACACCTAAAATAAGGACTTCTGATCTGCCTAGAAACTAGCACCATGTGATGGTGGAGGGTTTCACTGGATATTGTAACTAGTTGGGTGTGTTCCCTCACACACCAACTGAGAACAGACAAGAACTGAGAGAGAGGCAGAGGCAGGGCTGTATTAAGACCTTTAGAGGCCCTAAGCACTGAAAAGATTATGGTTTCCCCCCTCATGTAATTCAAAATAAAAACAATACTATACTATAAAATAAATTTTTATTTTTCGAAATGACAGAACTTGCACGTATGCTGAAATTAAAATAGCTGCTTTCTAGATTTTCTGATTGCAAAATTCTGGATAAGTTCATCGAAGCTGACTCAACGAAGCATGTCCACTTCCATACACAATAGGGAAAGTGAATCAAGTCTGCCCTGAGATACTGTTGTTCTCTGAGCTGAGATACTGTTGTTTTCAGCTGAGAAAAAGAGCATTCTGCAGAGCAGTTAGGAATCATCAATGTTAGAAGAATATGTAGTGCGATGTCTTCATTTTGAAATACACATTGTACAGTAGACTCTTGATTATCCAGGACTGGGTTAACCAGGTTGTGGATTATCCAGGATGTCAAAAAAAAATGTGTAATTTGCAGGGCCGGCTCTGAATTTGTTGCCACCCCAAGCACAAAAAAAAAGAAGCCCCCAAACCACCAGGGTGCAGGGCAGCCAGTGAACCACAACCCCCTCCCCACAGCCTAGGGTGGCTGGTGAACCAACCCCCAGCCATATTTCCTGTGGATGGTGATTATCTGGGATTTTATTAACTAGGATTAATTTTTCCCTATCATCCTGGATAATCGAGAGTCTACTATATTCTGTCTTTCAGTATTGACTCATGAAGATCAATGTGACTGAATTTCATTTTTCCTGTTTCATTAAATTTTCCGTGCATATAACAGTGGGACTGCTGTACTTCTCCACAGAGATTCATGTTCAAGTCAACTATTGCAATACATGACAGGATCTGATTTCCTCGCTTTATTTTGATCTACATTAGTAGGATGTCCCCCTGGTTTAGGTGGAGTTAAGTAATAAAAAGAAAACAAAAATGGGGGAAGTGTGTGTAGTGGCGTGTAAAGAAGTCTAACAAAGTTCTGATTTTTCCCATGATGACTACTTTGATGCTTTTTTTGAAATATCAATTTTTTAAAAAAATCTTTTTTTTTTTTTGTTGCCCCTTGCTTTGCTAGTGCCCTAAGCACATGGTTAGTCTGCCTATTGAGTAATCCAGCCCAGGGCAGAGGCAAGCAAGTCAGCCACTAGCATTTTAATCACAGTGATCCTGGAAAAGCAAGACACACATTTTTGGGTCTGCTGGCTAAACAGGTGTGGAGGGTCCACTGACAATAGTGCAATAGTAGATTTAATTTATTCCATTTTCATAATAGACTACTCAGATGAACCTTTAAAAGTCTAGGAATTTGATATATGGTATCTAATATACTTCAAGATGTAGTGATGAGAACACAGATATAGAGAGTTGCTGACAGAGGCCTCACTTCCAAATAGTGTACAGAATAGATTCAGTTGCCCAGCAACTGTCCATTTTAACTGAGCTTAGTACTTAGTCAAGGTTGGCTGGGGTCTTTTTTGGTTGTATGTTGCATTATAACTTTGTCTGTATGTAATAAGCTGATAAGACAGCTAGTGTTAAGAAGAGTACACAAAGTACCAGGTATTGATTTGGAGCTGTTACTGTCTCCCTGTTAATATAGCAGTTACTGGGAAGAAGATTGCAACTGAGACCTGGTACCAATGTCCTGGCTAAAATGTGGTGTATACACAACTTCACTATCAGAAGATTTATATCTCTTCAGCTGAATGCAGTAACCAGGGACAGGCATGTTCATCAAAGTGCCATGTTTCACATGAGCTTAAAATGAGAACAATCCTTTTGTTATTTAATGAATTCAGAAAGTGCTCAGAATTTAGCAAATGAGAAACAACTTCTTACGCATATACTTTACTTAACTCAATCTGTATACAAAGAAAATTATCATGCAGTGTAATTGTAGAACATTATCTGCTGTTCATATCTTCCAGGAAAAGAACACAATTTTACTCTTATTCACAATCTCTTAAAAGCCTGGGCAGATTCTGTAGAAACCTGTGAAATTCAACACCTCTATTTTTTGTTTCTGAAACCATCATACTGAGTCATATGGGATGCATAATTATATTCCAGCTGATGATATATACTTTGTATGATCCTCCCACATAGTTATATTGTTGACTTTAATTAACACCATTTTTCCTGTCTGTATTAGAATGAAGAGACAAAAAGGTGTCTGAGGTTTTAGTTCTCTTCAGTCAGCCTGAGTCGATTGTTTCAAGGTCTTTAACATAATGGATAGATATAAGGATGTGAATCTTTGCAAGTTCAAGGGACACAGTCAAGTGGGGACACTGAAAATTATTCCTTATCTGTTTGCAAATTCTATAAAACACTTTACATTTGTTTTCCCTCCAGACAATTATTCAGTGCTGGCTCAAAATCAATAATTATAGCAGCAATGCTCCAATAAGCAAGCTCAAAAGAAAAAAAAAATCTGCATTACAGGGTGGAAAAAAAAAGTAGAAAACTGATTTCAGTTAGAAGTTTCTAGAAGTATCACAAATAATTAAAAATGTTTTAAAATCATGACATACCTTAGTTTTGCCCCTTTATTACTTTACAGGAGACATTCACAGCTCTTGATGTCATCTGTATCTTGCACCAGTTGCATTGTTTCCTGCTGTGCCAAACGCTAGTTTAGAAATGATCAAAGATAGATAAACTATGTGGGTGGTATTAAAAGGCCAAATCACATAGGTCTGGCCAGTATGTTTTTTTCTTGTCTTCCATATCCTTTGAAGTATAAGAAATTTTTGAAGTGTTTCTGGAGAGGGATGTGTGTATTGCTGCTTTACTTTGACAAATAAAGAATTTCTACAGATTCTGCTTTATTCTTCCAATTTTAACCTTCTAGCGAATCAGGTATATTGCAGTTAATTTTGAGAGGAAGAACAATATTGTGCTAGTGTTTAGAAGACTCCATTGTGCTTGTGGCAAGTGTGTCTGTGTCCTCTTTAACATCTCATCGTTTTTAAAATCACTCTAGTATTTTTAATAATATTGCTGCTAGTAGCAGTGTGCCAAAGCCAATTCCCTTTGCTGTGAGTGATCTAAATATTGTCCTAAAAGGATTGCTGAACATGAGGTAGGCTTTATAAGTGGTAATTACTGACTTAAGTGTCAGGCTCTCTGGCGTGGCTCACCACCGTGAGTACCAGACACACGGCAGACTGTCAAAAAGCAGGACAGAAACCCCAAACCAGTTCTGTTCTATAATTAGATTTCAATAATTCAGTAACAAATGTAAACTCCTAAAGCACTAGACCAGTCTTATAACAGACAGTCCCCTTGGGCTTGGTTGGTTCTCAGCCTTTTTCTTTCTGAGGGCCCCTCTACCATGCTATAAAAAAATCCATGACCCATCTCTACCAAACTGGTTTTCTGCATATAAAAGCCAGAGCTGGCATCAGGGGGTAGCAAGCAGGGCAATTGTCTGGGGCCCTATGCCACAGGGGGCCGGTGAAGCTAAATTCAGCTTCCACCTTGGATGATGGGGCTCAGGATCCCAGATTTCCACCCTGGGTGGGCTTTGGCTTTCTGGTCTGGGCCCTAGCCAGTCTAACACTGGCCCTGCTTGACAGACTTCCTGAAACCTGCTCATGGGCCCCTAGGGGGCCCTGGACCACTGGTTGAAAATTTCCGCCCTTGGGTATTCCAGTCTATCTTGCTACCAGGCAAGCTATGCGATGTGATAAATGGCCACTTTTAAAGCAATAAGCACAACAATATTCAGGTTACACCTTCTCTCAAAGGACAAGACACTTTCCACAGGTCAACTGTATGCAGATCTCAAACCAAAGACAATGCTTGTAGCCAATCATGTAATTAATATTAACTAAGAAATGTTAGTTACAAAATTAAAACAGGAAACATACACAAGTTATAGTCTTAGATTTAAAAAGGTAATAGAATTCAGTATAACAAGCAGCTATGTATGTCCTTTAGGCTGACCTAGGTCAAACAGCTGGGGATCTGTTGCTTATGTTTAAGAACTTCACCCTTCAGTGTCTAGACAGCATAAAAATGCTAGTCTCTTCTTTTCAGGGATGTTTATTCCCCTCACTCCAGAATCTAAGGGTATGGGATGAATTCCTGCACAGGCCTCCCCTTCCTGGATGGAGTGAGGAATGCAATCAGCAAGGTCTCTATCCTTTGATATGCAATGCTTCATTTGCCTTCAGTGGTCCCTCTTGTGTGCAGGATGAGTTTTTTACCTTAATTAACACTGTTACACAATTACGGGGGCTTAAAATGGAAACGCTTGACATAAATGTATACCCTGGTCTGCAAAACCTATGAGTGAGATCAGTGAATTCAGAATTCTACACTATTTATAAAGTACTGGCACTAAACATGTTCTTACAGCTCTAATATTTTAACAATACAAACACAGAGGTAATCCAGACTGGTTTCCAGCTATGTATTTTTTCAGTGCTCACTGAGGCATGAACCCTTGTCCTACACTGCCACCTGGTTTCTGAGTGTCATGTTAAGGCAGCAATCTGAACAGGGTTATGGCCTGATTTTCCAGACTCCATTCTTTTGATGTCTTGCCATGATTTTCCAGACTCCATTCTTTTGAAATAGAATTATCCTCTTGGCAGTGGTGTTTTCTTAACTGCACTCCAGAAAATTCCTCCTTTAGTTGTCATAGCTCCACAATTTACTCCTGCTAAAGATCTTCCCCCCAAAATATTTGATAGCTGAGATCAAGGAATGAGAACTTTAATATTTTATATTTTTATTTTTAAATTGTAAACTAAAATCTTATGCAGTTGGAACATGTGATATTCTTACACCACCATCAATGAAATACTGTTGTTCACTATGAACCTTGTGTTCTTTGGAATCCAGGTGAGAATAAACATTTTCAAATTGGTGCCTTAGCTTAGAATATTTTCTTATATCTGCAATGTGATATCTTAGTAACACTAT
The DNA here is from genome assembly GCA_007922305.1 of Dermatemys mawii. NCBI lineage: Eukaryota > Metazoa > Chordata > Testudines > Dermatemydidae > Dermatemys > Dermatemys mawii. Next base: position 73,072,607 of record ML677326.1, read on the forward strand.
GTAGTTACAGTACCATATGATGTATCCTATTCTGAGTTGTCTTAATAGTTCTCTAGCAAAGCAGCAATTATGTGTATATAATGCCTTACACATTAATAACATCATACTAGCAGAACACTGCTCCAGCTCTGAACCCTGAAGATCTAAAATAATTTGTAATCTGACAGAATCAGAGACTAGACTATAGTGGGCTGGACTTCACTAACTGTGGGACATGACAGTATTCCTGCTACTTCAGTTGCCCAAAAGAGCAGTGTGGCCTAGAGCATTGATGTGGGAGTCAAGAAACCTGGCTTCTGTTCCCACCTCTATGACTGGATGTTGGTCAAATAACTTCATGTCTGTGTCTTAATATTCCCTCATATGAAAAATGGGGATAATTATATATACCTCCTTTGTAAAGCACTCTGGGATTGACTAATGAAAAGTACTCTATAAGTTTTAAGTGGTGGTGGTATTATCTATCTTAATTCTGTCTCTCCTTTTTCCCTCCCCGTCTTATTTCACCTTTCTCTTTTTCCATATACCTTCTTTTGCCAGCAATTTTTAAAGCAAGTTTAAGATAATAGAACAACTAGTGGTCAAACTCAGTCATCCTGATGCCATTTTGTATTATCTTCTGGTACCATAATAATTCAACTTTTCCTTTAGGTAGCATTTTGTGTCTCAATTTGACAAGAAGGGAGCAGTTTTGGAAGTCCCAGTGCAACATGGTACAGGAAATTTGAATGAGAACTTGCAGTTTAGGTTTGTTTTTCCCTGAAGGTTGCTGAATTGGCAGCCCAAGATACTGCAATGGATTTTTATCTATAGAAAAGGTACTGCACGGCAGTGATAGTGCAAGTTTTCTGTCTGTCATGCTAATGTACCTCAACTCTAATATAGAAGACCACCTCTAGGAGTGATTGTCATTGCTTTTGTTGTTGTGAATGAATTTTGGAAATAGAATCACCTGGTTAATATGATGTAAAATCAGAGCTGGTGGATTAATTCCTTTCAATATTCATATTAAGAACATAAGAATGGTCAAAGATCCATGTAGCCCAGTATCCTGTCTACTGACCATGGCCAATGCCAGGTGCTCCAGACTGAATGAATCTAACAGGTAATGATCAAGCGACCTCTCCCCTGCAGTCCATCACCACCTTCTGACAAACAGAGGCTATGGACATCATTCCTTACTCTTATTATCTGAAGATAAATATTTCTGCCTGAGTTATTTACTTTTATATCATGATGAGGAATATTTGACTGTTCTTGTTTAAATTTCCCCTTAGAGAATGCAGAACTTGCGACAAATGAGCATGAATTATCTGTTTGTTTTTTTATTCTATCAGGAGTTTCAATCTCTTATGTGACCAGGACTAATTTACAAAAGATTTTATATATGGCAGCTTCCACTTTTCTAAAAGCTTGCATTTGCACTTGAAAGTAGAAGCTTCAGTGTGTTCTGATCTTATTCCAAAGATTTCTGCATAAAATGTGTCATAACTCAATTTCTATGACATGAAAGGTTTTTTTGCAAGTTATTGCAGTTCAATTTAGGCTTCTATATTTTACATCAGGAAAACATCTGCATTAATTACTAGTTCCTGCTTCCTGAGCATCTCACAGTGAACTTCAACCTTAGACAATCAGAGAAACAGTATTTACTCACACGAGTAATCACATTGAATTAAATATCTATATAATGATAATATGACTGAGATTAATATTTGCAAGTAATTCTGTATTGTAGGGATCCTATCGTCACATTTTAGAGAACAATCCAGGCAGTAAGATAGCATGTTATCACTTGTCCATCACCCTGGTTGCCTTAAATACAGGGTCGGCCCACAACATTTTGGCACCTGAGGCGAGGAGCTCAAATTATGCCCCCATTTCTTCTTGCTTGGGCCAAAACTTTGAAATGTTTGTATGTTTCTGACAATTCCATTTCCCTCTGCCACTGTTCTCCCATGAATAGTTAGTGTGATAGCATTATTCTCCATAGCAATTTGGTGTTTGATAGGCTTTATCACCTCCACTTGACTTTCCCATCATGTGGCACTCAGTGGTTTCAGTGTCAGAGAGGATGTTCCCTGATGTTGTTGCTTCAAGATTTGTCATTGATGAGTTGAGGCAGAGAAAAATACATAGATGCTTTGAATTACATTAAAAATTCAGCAGCCACACTAGAAACTGATGCTGCATCACTGACAACCAAGTTCAATGAATGACAACTGCATGGTGGGGCAAGGGTGGAGGGGAAGCTCAAGGGTTTAACTCTCAGAACTGTGTTTGCATTCCTCTGTTCTTTCCTCTTATGTTGGCACCATTATTGTAGCTCTGACCACTCATGTCAGCTATCGCAATTCCCGTATCTTCCAGGTTTTTAAGAAGCACATTTGTCAGACCAGCTCCTGTAATATCATCAATATCAATAAATTCTAGCAAATGCTCTCTGAGAGTCACCACTGCAGAGACATTTTCACTAGGTTCTGTTGTTACAAAACACACCATTAAAATAATTTGTTCTGTATGGCAGATGTCAGGTGTGCAGTCAAGAATAACAATCAGAGTAGTATCTTGCTGATTTCAGCTCTGCCACAATCTTCAGTTTGACTTTTGTTACCAGTAAGTGTGTGCTCTCATTTTGAATTGCTTGTCCCTCTTCTAGATAAGATGGGTATGGTTTTATCAGGTATCTACTTTGTCTTGGCCACTCTGTGTGCAGATTTGAGATATTCTATAGCAGGGGTAGGCAACCTATGGCATGGGTGCCAAAGGCAGCACATGACTTGATTTTCAGTGGCATTCACACTGCCCGGGTCCTGGCTACCGATCTGGGAGCTCTGTATTTTAATTTAATTTTAAATGAAACTTCTTAAACATTTAAAAAACCTTTATTTACTTTACATACAACAATAGTTTAGCTATATATTAAAGACTGATAGAAAGAGACCTTGTAAAAATGTTTAAATGTATTACTGGGACATGAAACCTTAAATTAGAGTGAATAAATGAAGACTCGGCACACCACTTCTGAAAGATTGCTGACCCCTGTTCTATAGTGTAATTGGTAATTCCTTCTGTAACTGCTTTTTCTAGGTCTAGAAGACTCTTAAATAGACAAAACTGACTCTGCTTTAGTCAATGTGGGATTTAGAGAGCCAAAGAAATGCAAGTGCCTCTTTGTGCACAACAGTCTGATATAATAGTTATATATTAATATATATGTTAGTTATGAGCAGGCTCTGTCTCTTCTCTCTGAACAGGACAGTACATTCTACTGGATAAATGCAATGGTATTACTTTTAATTATTGGATGGTTCTGGATTACGGTTTCCATCAATGGAAACTCATTATTTATGAGGCAGCTTGGACTGTAGTAATCTGTAATTATTTTAGTTGAGTATTTTTACATTGGGTAAGCATATAAGGCAAGCGTTCCTAAGCACAACACTTCACAGCTCTTGTGAAATTTTTTTCAGCCACAAAATGGCCATGCTATGTAGCCAGTATGAAAATTATCATATTTTCAGGTGTCCCTGTGCAAATTAAAGTAACAGAATTAATAGAAAAAACTCTAAATAAAATGTGCCATGCCACCTAATATAACTAACCTATTACAGCTTCTTGGCAAATAGTTGCACAGGCTGTTGCCGCTTTGAACAAATAGAGAAGCATGTTCCAGTGTTTGATTTGTTCCTGCCCTGCCAATAGCCCCAAGAGATTCAAATCTTTTAGCAAGAGTGCATTGACTAACATCATCATTCATGCTAGTGCACAGAGAGATGCAATTTCTCAGGTAAATAGGGCACAAACCAGTGTATGGATTAAAAAAAAAAAACACTTTGAATTGTGCTCTGAAACGAATGCCTACAGGGATTATTGTTTTCCCAATCTCATTAAACAGCAAGGCCTACTTACATTAGCAGCAGTTTTTAAATAGTTTTTAATAGTCCGTTACGATATTCCTTCTTGACGGCCACAAAAGTATTAAAAAGTGTAGCAAGGTCAAAGTCTAGTAAAATGTTTTAATAAGCAGGTCTGACATCAGTTGAATGAGCCTGAAACTATCAATTGATGAACTTCAGTAAATTAAACATGAATTTAAGGCAGTTTATCTTCTCCAGAAATGGACCTGATGCCTCAGATATGTCAATCTCCTCTGAATTCACACTTACAAACAAACTAACACCCGTAATACTTCAACTCTGTTACCATGCCATTACAACCCAGATGAACCAAGCTATTCACTATTTAGAAGATTTCCACTAGATCGAATTTAACAGAAGTTATGGAGGAGGAAAAAGCTTGTTTTGCATCTGTGACAAGATAACATAGTTCCTAAATATTTTTCCATACATTGTATTACTGGTCACAGACAACAAATGATTATAGAGTCCTACCAGGTCATTTATAGAATAGTCTTTGCTATGTAAACTGTAATCCCAATATGACATCTGAAAGTGACCGAGATCTATTCTTCTCTGTGAATGGTGCAGTGAAATAAATCCTGTACCATGGGGAGAAAAAGCCAATTCATTGCAATAGCTATATCTTGTTCTATACTTTCTATAGTTATTTTTATTCTTATTCATTATTATCTAGTCATGCTGAGTCTATCAATGGTTTGTATGAAAGTGGAATACTGCTATCATAACTGAGCTTTCATTTCCCTGAACTTCATTTCATTTGAATTTTTTCTGTATAGCTTGTCTTTCCCCCTTTCTGAAATTCAGTACAGTTCCATACCCAGCCTTTCAGTTTTGTTTAAATTTCAATTCAAATTAGCACGTGATTGTTTTCCAATTGTATGTGTGTAAAATCAAACCCTTAGAATTACTAACTTCTCAATCTGCAATCACAAGAGTCCTGTGCACCTTAAAGACTGACTAAAGTATTGAAGCATAAGCTTTGGTGGGCCAATACCCACTTCGTCGGATGCATGCATGCATGAGTATTGGCCCATGAAAGCTTATGCTTCCATACTTTAGTTAGTCTTTAAGGTACCACAGGACTCTGTCACTTCTACAATTCCAGACCAACATGGCTACCTCTCTGATTCTTGTCAATCTGGAATGGGTTTCTTTCGTGACAGTTGGAATATATGTTGAAATAAATATATAAAAAGTATATGGAGATATACCTATCTCATAGATATACCTATGGAGTATATATATATATATATATATATATGGAGTATATGGAGATATACCTATCTCATAGAACTGGAAAGACCTTGAAAGGTCCCTGAGTCCAGTCCCCTGCCTATACTCGCAGGATCATATATTGTCCCTGACACACATTTTTGCCCCAGATCCCTAAATGGCCCCTCAAGGATTGAACTCACAATCCTGGGTTTAGCAGATCAATGCTTAAACCACTGAGCTATTAAATGTTATTCCCTAACTGCTCTGTAATCATGCATTGCTTATTTTCTCCATTGTGCTTTATTGAACTTTCTATGTGTCTAATTTATTTATCTGTTGGGAAGCTTTCAAATATTCAGTTCTATATTCTAGAGCAAGGAGGCATTTGGCTATCTTTCACATACCATCTTTCCTCTATTCATTTGTTGTTCAAGATGAACATATATTAACGTGACTTGTGTGAGCTTTTTATTGGATTGTTTTGTGGCTTTCAAAACATGTAAAATATAATGGAATAATAAAACTATTTCTAATAGTCATTTACTATTCAGCACATTTACATATTTATTGGCTTAAAGTGCAGTCCAGCAATCAGTGATATTCTCATGATAACCATTCCAGTTCTGCCTAGCAACATAATACAAGGCTGAATGAACAATACGTCATATTTGAACCAGGACTAAATTTTAGTGAAAAGGAAACAACTAATTTGCATAGCTGACATAAGCAGCAGCAGAAATAGTACAGGCCAGACACACCATGACAAAGGGAAACTAGGAGATGGTTTGTTTACAAGATGTCCCTAAGCTTATTTAAAACAAAAACCAAACAAACTTACAAAGCAAATCAGCCACCATTATAATCCATTAATGGTATATATTTCTGGTAGAATTACAGTCAAATATTGTTAAAATTATTTTAATACTTGTTGTTTTGCATAATATAAAGATAGTAATAAATAGCTGTTTTTGTGTGTGTGTATATAATATATATATGACATAACTTCACTATGTAGGGTGGTTATTAGCTTCCTTCTCATTAACAAGATGCAATAAATGCACTTTATTTTATATTTCTGTATTTCATTATTTTGTTTAAAATAGCACTAATCTGTTTTGTTGATTAACCAAGTTATCAAACTAACTAGGAAAATGTTAAGTAATCAATAAAATAAAATAGTTTGGTGTGTTTTGATTATGGTTTCATCTTAGTTTCTATTTTCAAATTTAAGAGTCCAAATCCAGTCTACAGTACTTTCCTTTTTTCACAGATACGTTTGCTATACAAATGAGATTATATGTGACCTTACTACTTTACTGTATTACTCCAAATTTGTACTTTAATTTTAATTCTCCCAAGGTTCTTGCTAACTCATTAAAACTTTTTTAAAGAGATATAGAAATTAGAAGTAAAAACATTTGCAAAGTTGACATTTTTAGTGACTATGCTGCAATTAACTTCTAATAACTTGGCCAATTGGAGCATTAGAGATGCTGATACAGTCTGGAGGGCTGGCTCCCCAATGAGCAGTGTGAAAGTTGCAGTCATTCCATGCTAAAAAGTTATTGTTTACTGAGAAACTAGATGATTAAGGAGTTGGTGATGGGACAAAAATAAACACTAGCCATTAAGCAATTAATTAAAATTCTTCCAGTAGTAATGACTTCCAGCTGCTGTATGTCCATGCAGTAGCATATATGTAATGAGTAGGTGGTCTCAGCTTAGTCCTTAGTGAACCGTTGTTTACATGGCAAACCATCATCTGCATTGGCACTAGATGTCCTGATTGTTGATAGTTGACAGAATCCTCAGTTCATGTCAGTTAAAACATTACATGATGTAGTAAATGTCTCTGCATTTCTGTATTAAATAAGAAATGGAAAAAAAATACTAAGGTTGTGATGTGAGCAGCTGAAAAGAAATTCCATATTGAAATTTGCCCAGTGAGTAGTTTCCATTCCTGTGTGCATGGGCACTAACTACTTACAAGCCATTTTGTTATTTCCAAATGACCCTGCCTTATTCAGTGTTCATACTGGATGGTGCTCAGTGGATGATGTGCCACTGAATATTTATTTTTTTATCTTTATCGATCAGTGAGTAAGCACCTATGTAGGTCATTTGACACAATGTAAATGTCAGAATGAATGGAGAATGGGAACTTCTGGATCAGTGAATCATTCACTGTATGTACTCCATCCTGTCAATTGAAAGTCCAAATGGGTGCTGAGTTACACTGATGCGTATTTGGACTTGCCTTAAATTTACTGTCTCCAAACACAATTTGGCCCAGAATAAAACTGAGGATTTGATCCCAGAAGTTGTAGAGCATTCTGATTTACAATCCAGCAGTGCACTTAACCACATGAGTAGTCACGTTTACTTCAGTGTGTGAGTTAATTGTGTCCTTCATTTTAAACAGGTGAGTGTAACTATTGAAATCAATGGAATTACATGTGCTTAAGTGCTTTACTAGACTGACGACAGACTGATCAACAAGGTTCAACCCTTATGGTGAAACAGTGGCCCCAGTGAAGACAATGATAACATTCCCACTTACTACTTTGGGACTAGAATGTCATCCTCAATGTGTAAATCAGACAACACACCATGAATGAGACAGGATACTTCAGGTTTGCACTTCATTGCTCAGCACCTTGAAGAACTGAATTCTGAATAGATCTGTCCAGAAAAATGATAGTTTTTCAATTTGCTAATTTTTGTCAGTATCAAAATAATTTGAATTTGACAAAGTTCTGAGCTGCCTGGCTTCCAGCCAGCTCACCCACCTAGCTTCTCAGCAGTCTCCCTGGCAGGTTTCTCAGCTGCCCCAGAGCTGTGGAGCCTGGGCTGCCCCACCAACAGGCCTCATGTCCAAGGACAATTAGGGACCACAGCTCTCAGGAAACTCACCACACACCCTGCCCCAGAGCTCCATGTCCTTTTGTGGAGAATTTTGAAATTTTGAGGTTTCCAAACACCAAAATATCAGAATTCTCCATGAAATGAAATTACCATTCTCTGCACAGTTCTAATTCTGAATGAGATAGATACCCTGAGTGGTGTGGGCATGACCAAGGGGGTATATACACATATAATTAAAGACAGCATGTGCACAAAGGGAAGGAATGTGGTTTTCCAGAGAGCCAGATACATATGAAACAATAGAGCCTGAACTACAGCTCCAACAGGGGAAGAGAAATTTGTTTTAATGTTGATCTGACTTGAAAGGTTTTGAGTCAATTAAAAGAAACAGTTTCAGGATTGTTAAAATGTTGACTTTGATTGAAAATGTTGAATGTTTCTTTGCAGTGGTGTGGTGTGGTAACTGTGTTTATACCAAAATATGAGAGAGAGAGAGAGAGAGAGAGAGAGAGAGAAGGTGGATAAGGTACCTTCTTTTATTGGACCAACTTCTGCTGGGTGGAAGAGAGAAGCTTTCAAGCTTCAGAGAGCTCTTCTTTTGGTCTGGAATAGAACCAGTGTGTCACAACTGAATACAAGGTGGGACAGTTTAACATAAAAGACTAAAGCATGTTGTAAGAAACCACTTAAAAAGATGACCCTGGCAACTTAAAGGTGAGTACAAACTACACTACTAACATTTCTAGTGACATGACAGTCATGGAAGGGGTTATTCCATCCCTGTATTTAATCCACCTCTCCAAGAGAGAGCAACAAGGTTGATGGCAGAAGTCTACAGTGGGGCATAGGCCAGCTTAACTACGTTTCTTGGGTGTGAATTTTTCACACCCCTGAGCAGTGTAGCTAGGTCAACTTAACTTTGTAGTGTAGGCCATCCCTAAAATCATAACTCTGCTGCACACTAAAAATTATGGTCTGAGATGCTGCTTTTATGCCTCATTAAAACAATTTGTAACCAACTATCCGTCTTTTGTCTTATGACTGTAGAAGTATTAATTGACTACTTGGCTTAAGTGGGTTTTTTTTTTCTCCAATGTGTGTTAACCTCTTATGCTAAATAACATTTCCCACATTGTATTTAGTTGTGACACTCTAGTTACATTTTCCAGATCTTAAGAAGAGCTCTGTGAAGTTTGAATGCTTGTCTCTTCTACTAACAGAAGTTAGTCTGATAAAATATATTCCACCTTGTCTGTCTTAAAGTGTTTTGGCACACATTCCATGAAACATTTCAATTTTTCTGTCCTGTTTGAGGATGTTAATGTTGAAATTCCAAATTTTGCTAGCTTTAGAGAGAGTTCCCATTCTGACAAAAGCTAGCAGATGTTTTAAAGGGGATTTGTCTTTTTGGAGCATTGGATATTGATACCCACTACTGAATTGAAATTTCATGTTGTTATAACATGCAGCACATAAATAACTGTGAAGTTCCATTTTGGCCACAGACTTTTGTTGCATCAGTATTAAAAGTGAGTTTTGAAACCAGGTGGTCAAAGGTAATTGAGATTAAGTAGTGAATTGGCTAATACATAAATGCTAAAAAAAAAAAAAAAAAAAAAAGTGGACTCTCCTTTAGTTCATTTAAGGTGTCTGTGTGTTTGTAGCTTGAGCTTTGTGATAACCTGAGAACACTGAACTTCACAGTTAATACTAAAGAGCTCTGTCATGAATCTGGTAATTTAAAGTGACTCCGTCAAATGAATAGAACAAATTTGGGTCAAAGCATTAAAACATTAGTTTGCTTATTTAGTTTCAGCAGCTAGGCAAGTTTTATAGCTACTTGTATGTTTACTTCAAATCTAGGCTCCTGATTCCACAACCAAACTCTGTATTACTGCTGTCATTGTATAGATGTGCCAACGTCAATGCTAAAGTTTATTTTTTCTGTAAGAGTTCTGTATTAGAAGTGGCACTTTTATTTAGAATAATTTCCCATGTGTAACTATTGATTCTGCCAGCAATGAATTTTTTTTTTTTAAAAAAACAACTATGAATTACTTTTGACATTTTTACACAGGCATAAAATTCTGTTACATTTCTTAAATGTTAAACATCAATTAGTTCCATGTACTCAATCCCTCTGAAGTAATTATACTTGTGTAAGAGAAACTCAAAGAACAGCCAAGGGCTGTGCATACTGTACTGTGCAAGCCAAAGAATAATTGTCTTGCATGGTAGTGTCAGGAAATGTTAAATGATTCCTCACTGAATGTGCTTGCTAATGTCTTTTCCCCTCCTGTTTTTCTACTGAGGGTAAGGAAGAGCCATAAGGTTGTTATATGAAGTTAGATGCAGACAAGAATTGTGGAAGTTTCTTCACTTGTAATTTTTTAAAGCCACTAATCTCAACAAATCATTCTAAATGTATCTTTGAGATACTGTATCTTTATATACTTTTTATTAGTGGCTTATTTCAATGCCCTTGAAATAACAATAGCAAAGTTTTGGACAATGAAAACAATGAAGTGTAGTAAGATGCCAAGTAGCATTGACACAGTATAACAATATACAGAAAATAATACACACAACATATTTCAGGATTTTTTTAAAAAGTCATGCTTTTATATTTCCGAAGGGGCTGTGGACCTTGTACTCTCTTTTATCAACCCCCTTTCACTACATTACAGTTTATATTTTCTGATCTCATTGTAGTCTTGCAGGTCTCTTTATAATACATGTACAATGACAAACATATTTCCCTCATCATTCTTTCTCCTCCACTCCAGTTTAATACTTGTCAAAATGCTTCTGCCAGTCCTTATCCCTATTACCTGAATTCTGCATTATATCACTTATTAATATAGAGATGTTTGTTGCAACTCATAGCTAAGGATGAGTTGAGTTTTACATTAAAGCAGGGATTCATCTTTCTCATATATGGAAAAAATACTCTGAAAAATTACAGAACTTTAAATATAATATGAATTTTCTGAGACTTCATAGTGGTGGCCATTCTGAGAGAGGACATCTTAAATGATAGCAGCCTGAGACCTCAATCCCAGTCAGCAAAGTAGCAGATGGTGCCCCTTTTGACAAAGGACAGTTCTTTGAATTTCTCTGAAAAACAATATTTTCATTATTCAGCCTGTGCTCATGAATAAACTTTGGTATGACAACTAACAGCAAAATAAAACTATTCCTAAAGTGTTCTTTTTCAGAAATTACTCCTTACATCAGAACTACTCAATTCAGTGGACACAAGGAGGAAGCTGAGTGAGTAGATGTGTAGATGTCATGCAAAAAAGCAGGAGAAAAAGGAAAGTTGGGGTGCATTTGCAGGCGATTGTGGATGGTCAAGAGGGAACGTGATGAGGACATGCAAGAAAATATAGTGGATGAACCATGCAGGAGAAAGGGAGTGTCTGAACGCACATGGTGGGGAATGGTTTGGACAGGAAGAAGGGAAAAACTGTTTACTCCACATACTTTGTGATGTGGTGATTCAACTGATTTTGAAGGGATCTTGTCTTCATGGCATCAATATAGGACATAGTTCTTTGTTTGCACAAACTGCAGTTCCATACCTTAATGTGTCTGCATTTATTTTAAGTTTAACATTCACTCTGAAATTCCTGGGTTTATAAAATCACTTTTCAGAAAAATCAAGCCCTCGGCTTGGATCTTCTATGTGGGTATGTCTATATATGTTCTTTTAATCAGAATGCAAATCTTGTAATATGTTAATTGATACTGTCTACTATCCTGCAACTTCATTTTTTGAGGACCACAGGAACCCTCCTACCAACACTACAAGAAGAAGAATTCTGTATGAACTCCTCCTGAAGGTCAAAATGACAGACTGGACTTCTACACAGAGTGCTTTCACAGACATGCACAGGCTGAAATTGTGAACAGCATCACTTGCCCCATAACCTCAGCCATACAGAATGCAATGCCATCTAAAGCCTCAAAAACAACTCTGACATTATAATTAAAGAGGCTGACAAAGGAGGTTCTGTAGTCATAGTGAACAGGTTGGGTTATGAACAGGAGGCAACACTCCAACACCACCGTCTACAGACCACTCTCTTCCAGCTCCACTGAGGAGTACCAAAAGAAATTACACCATCTGCTCAAGAAACTCCCTGCTATAGCACAGGAACAAATCTACTTGGACACAACCCAAGAGCGTCGACCAGGGGTATTCTATCTGCTACCCAAGATCCATAAATCTGGAAACCCCGGACGCCCCATCATCTCAGGCATTGGCACTTTCACAGCAGGATTGTCTTGCTATTTGGACTCTTTCCTCAGACCCTACACTACCAGAACTCCTAACTATCTTTGAGACACCACCAGCATCCTGAGGAAACTACAATGCATTGGTGATCTTCCTGAAAACACCGTCCTGGCCACCACGGATATAGAAGCTCTTTATACCAATATTCCACATGGGGATGGACTACAAGCTGTCAGAAAAGTATCACTGAGGCCAGACCACATCTGGTGGCTGAGCTTTGTGACTTTGTCCTCACCCATGACCGTTTCATTTTTGGGGACAACTTATACCTTCAAGTCAGTGGCACTGCTATGGGTACTCGCATGGCCCACAGAATGCCAACATTTTTATGGCTGACTTAGAACAATGCTTCCTCAACTCTCGTCCCTCCTATACTTGCACTACCTTGATTATATCTTCTTCACATGGACCCATGGGAAGGAGGCCCTTGAAAAATTCCACCTGGATTTCAACAATTTCCACCCTACCATCAACCTCAGCCTGGACCGGTCCATACAAGAGATCCACTTCCTGGACACTACAGTGTAAATAATTGATGGTAATATAAACACCACTCTATACTGGAAACCTACTGACCACTACACTCACTTACATGCCTCCAGCATCCAACCAGGACAGATCATGGAATCCGTTGTCTACAGCCAAGCCCTAAGATACAACCAAATTTGCTCCAATCCCTCAGACAGAGAGAAACACCTCAAAGATCTTTATCAAACATTTTTAAAACTACAGTACCCATCTGGGGAAGGGAGGAAACAGACTGACAGTGAGATGGGTCCCCAGAAGTCACCTACTACAGTACTGGCCCAACAAGGAAAATAACAAAACACCATTGGCCATCACGTACATCCCCCAGCTAAAACCTCTCCAGCACATCATCAATGATCTACAACCTATCCTGGAAAATGGTCTCTCACTCTCACAGACTTTGGGAGACAAGCTAGTCATTGCTTACAGACAGTCTTCCATCCCGAAGCAAACTTTCACCAGCAACTACACACCACACCACACCACAGAAACACTAACCCAGGTACCAAACTCTGTAACAAACCTTGTTGCCTACTCTGTCCCCCTATCTACTCTAGCGACACCATCAGAGGACATAACCACATCAGCCACGCTGTCAAGGACTCATTCACCTGCACATCTATTAATGTGAGATGCCAGCATTGCCACACTCTCATGTACATTGGCCAAACTGGACAGTCTCTACGGAAAAGAATAAATGGCACAAATCGAACATCAAGAATGATAACATACAAAAGCCAGTAGGAGAACACTTCAATCTTCCTGGACATTCTACAGCAGATATGAAAATAGCCATATTTGAACAAAAAGACTTCAGAAAGAGACTTGAAAAAGAAACTGCAGCACTAATATTCATTTGCAAATTTAACACCATTAATTGGGCTTGAACAGGGACTGGGATTGGCTGGCTCATTACAGAAGCAAATTTTCCTGTCCTCGAATTGACACCTCCTCATCAATTATTGGGAGTGCACTACATCCACCCTGATTGTATTGCTGCTGTCAACGCTAGCTCTCCATTTCTGAGGAAACTCCCTTCTCTTCATGTGTCAGTATAACAAAGCTTCCATCTGTAATTTTCACTCCATGCATCTGAAGAAGTGGGTTTTTTACCCACAGAAGCTTATACCTATGCAAATCTTTTAGTCTTTAAGGTGGCACCGGACTCCTTTAGACATTTTAATTTTTTTTTCATGAAAACTTCAGCTATTTCATTTGTTGTAGCTAGTGAAGTGTCACACAGCAGCAGAAATACCTTGTAAATAAGCTCAGGGCTCTGAAGACCCTATCGTAGTGGTTTTTAACCTGTGGTTTGTAGATTCCTGGGGGTCCACAGACTATATCTAAGATTTGTATTGGAAATTTTTTAGTGAAAAGAGGTTGAAAATCACTGTTGTATTGCTATTATCATTATTGCTTTTGTTTTTGTTCCTGGTAAAGGATAGGCTTGAATATCATTACATGAGGATGATATCTTTATCATCATTATTATCCTCCTTTATCATCATATTATAGTATAAGTCCAGAAAAATCAGCACACCAAGAGTTTAACGGTATTCTCAAAAAGGCTAAACATGGGGTAGCAAGAATAGAGATTATAAAAATAAGAGATTTGGATTATTTTAGTGTCCTGGAAGCATAAAATGTAGCATATTTTCTCATATGTACAAGCATCAGAAAATAAGATAATAGACATGTATTGTCATAAAAACATAATAGGGTTTCATACATAGTGAAAGAGTTACTTGCAATGTTCCTCTGACTTCCACTGGCTTTCCATTTTGGCCATAGAAAGCTTCATTTAAACTCTTACTGGCCCTCCAATACTCTATTCATAGATTATATCCTAATTTTGCCTGTCTCCTTCCCAACTGTTGTAATGTGACTGTTACTTCAGAACCTCAGAAGTGAACAAGACTATGAAGGACAGTCTGAAAGGAAACTTTGTTGACACATGGTGTTTGCAAAATAAAATATGCCCTCTGAACCACCAATGGAAAGACATGAAAATGACAAGACTGTCAATTTTGAGCTGGTGTGTCTGCCTTGGAGCAATGAATACTGAAAGCCTGGGTACCCCCAGCCAGGGACAATCAACATGGGATCCCAGAAGCCCTTCAGGGGAGCTGGCAGGGAACCAGACTACACTCTGTCTGTGATTCAGAAAAATTTCATTGAACCTGACTTGATTTTTACTATGTTGTTTGCAATGGTGGTGTAGATGTGTTGGTCCCAGAATATTTGAGATAAGGTAATGGCTTTTAGTGGATTGACTTCTGTTGCTTAGAGAAACAAGCTTTTGAGCTGACCTGAAGAAGAGATCTATGTAAGTTTGAAAGCTTCTTTCTCCAATAGAAGCTGGTCAATAAAAACTATTACTTCACCCACCTTATCTCCCTTTCAAAAGAGATTTCAGGTTTGATAAACATGCATCTTCCAATTTAAACTCTGTTTCAATGAAAAATTTCTGATGAGATCTTGACAATGATCAATAATTTGTGAGATCTTTGGCTTCAAATAATGGTGTCTCTGGCCCTTCTAGGGCTTCAGCACGTTTTCAGGTGTCTTCCACTCATTCTTCCTGTCAAAGCTCAAATATTAGAGTTGCAGGTAGAGGCACTGATTGCTGATAGTGTTTCTGTGACTACTCGTGTATATGTGAACTGAATCTGTGGAAGTAAAGAGCTATATTTCCATATCAGTTCTTTAACTTTTTTTATTGTCCGTGAGACCATCCTGGATGCAGATGGTCTTCTTTGCAAATCTTATCTGTTCCTATGTGATTATGCAAACAAACTAGCATTGTAAAAGAACATAAAAATTAAGGTCCTCCAAACTTTGGAGAACTGTAGGGCTGACAATCACAGGTAACTAATGGGCTTCACTCAAAAACATTGTGATTAATCATACTCTTAAAGAGTAGAATACCAATTGACATTTATTAAATATTTTCAAAAATCAGAGAGGTAGTCATGTTATTCTGGAATTGCAGAAGTGACAAAGAGTCCTGTGGCACCTTAAAGACTAACTAAAGTATTGAAGCATAAGCTTTTGTGTGCTAATACCCACTTCATCGGATGTTTTTTCTACTTTTTCAAATATAATGATTTCTGTTACAACACAGAATACAAAGTGTGCAGTGCTCACTTTATATTACAAATATATGTACTGTAAAAATGATCAACAAAAGAAATAGTATTTTCCAGTTCACCTCATACAAGAACTGTAGTGCATTCTCTTTAGCATAAAAGTGCAACTTACAAATGTTTTGTTTCTGAGAGCAAAAAAAAAAAATCTATGTAAAACTTTAGAGACTACAAGTCCATTCAGTCCTACTTCTTGTTCAGCCAGTTGCTAAGACAAACAATTTTGTTTTGCATTTACCGGAGATGCTGCTTGCTTACTTGCTTATTTACAAAGTCATCTGTAAGTAAGAACAGGCATTTGCATGGCACTTTTGTAGCCAGTTTTGCAAGGTACTTATGTGCCAGATATGCTAAACATTCTATGTCCCTGCATGTTTTCGCCACCATTCCAAAAGATATGCTCCCATGCTGATGACGCTCATTAAAAAGTAATGTGTTAATTAAATTTGTAACTGAATTCCTTGCTCTGTTTTTTCTGCCATTCTGCCATTTAGTTCATGTTATAGCAGTCTTGGATGATGACCTAGCACGTGTTTGCTTTAAGAACACTTTAGCAGCAGATTTGACTAAACAAAAAGATACCAATGTGAAATTTCTAAAAATAACTACAGCACTCAATCCAAGGGTTAAGAATCTGAAGTGCCTTCCAAAATCTGAGAGGGAAGAGCTGTAGAGCATGCTTTTAGAAGTCTTAAAAGAGCAACGCTCAGATGCAGAAACTACAGAACCCGAAGCACCAAAAAGCAGAATCAGCCTTCTGCTGGTGGAATCTGATTCAGATGCTGAAAATGAACATGCATCTGTCAGCTTTGCTTTGGATCATTATCGAGCAGAATCCATCATCAGCATACATGCATGTCCTGTGGATGGTGGTTGAAGCATGAAGGGACAAATGCATTTTTAGCACATCTGGTACATAAATATCTTGTGACATCAGCTACAACAGTGCCTTGTAAAGGCCTGTGCTCACTTTCAGGTCCCATTGTAAACAAGAAGTGGGTACCATTTATCTCCTGCAAATTATAACCAAGTTTGTTTGCCTGAGTGATTGACTGAAGTAGGATTGAATGGACTTGTAGGCTCTAACGTTTTACATTGTTTTATTTTTGAACGTAATTATTTTTGTGCGTAACTTTACATTTGTAAGTTTAACTTTCATGATAAATTGATTGCACTACAGTACTTGTATGAGGTGAATTGAAAATATTATTTCTTTTGTTTTTTTACAGGGCAAATATTTGTAATTAAAAATAAAGTGAGCACCATACTCTTTGTTTTGTGCTATAATTGAAATCAATATATTTGAAAATGTATAAAACATCCAAAAATTTTAAATAAATGGTATTCCATTATTCTTTAGCAATGCAATTAATCACTTGATTAATTTTTTTAATCACATGATTAATCACAATTAATTTTCTTAATCGCTTGACAGCCCTAGAGAATAGATAATTAAGGTCTGACATATAATTGCTACTCAAATATTGACCATATTCAAGAATACAGCCAGTTTTACAGCAGGGACACTTTTTATGACCTTGTGTAAGAGAGCAATTCAGCGGTCCAGATTCTGTGTAGTACCATGCATTCAGCACTAAACTTGTGGGATTAGGGATCAGAATCTAGCCTAAACTTTAGAAAAAGAAAATAGATAAGGAAACCTGGAATATGTTGAATAAATAAATATTTGAGTTGCATTGCAAATATTTTAATAGCTCTGCTTTCTTAAATTCACTATTTATTCACTTCACTGGCAGACAGAGACCCTTCTCATTCATCTTAACTATAAATATCATTGAGAGAAAAAGACTCACACACATCACCGTTAAATAGTCCTGTTACTCCAGAATTTCTACAGATGAACAAAGCTTGTAGGGTTTCAGAAATATATTCATTAATCTCTAGATTTAGTCTCTTTGGAAGAGGGGTTGTCCTCCTTAAGTAAATGGAAAGTGCCTACCACTAATAATAATAATATAATAAATAACTTTAATTTCATATAGCTTCAATCAGGTCTGAAAATTTGTACATTGTTATTGCTCTCAAAATACTGTGCCATGCACACAGTGCATGTTTGAGAAGAGGACGACTTGAGCTGTATACCACATAAAAATATTTTGTTGACGAATACTTACTGGTTAAGATTATATAGGCAGTATATTATGTCCCTTAAATGTTTTGCATGTTTCTGACCTTTGCTAAAGCACATCCACTGCAATTTCTCTAAACTCAAAAACCAGGAAAACCAGCTAGTATGACTGTGCATGTGATTTTTTTTAACGTATATTTTAGCAGAGCATTGAAGGCAGAAAATATACAAAAAATATTTCAATGTAGGCATCTTTTCATCTTTTGACAGGGTGATTTTCCCCCCCTACTATGAACTAGAAGTGGAGAAATATACATAAAAGAAGGAAGATATAATTTTTGAAATATTATGTAAAATACTTTTTGACCAAAAAAGGCAATTTATTTCTTTAAAGTTGCAATGATGGAAAACATGCTAAAGAAATGTTGACTGAAAGACAGCCTCCAGAAACATGTCATCTTTTCCCAAAGCTCTGTCTTACTGGCAGTATAGTAGAATAGTTTGCATGTGATATTGTGCATGTAACAGTACAAAGAATCTGACAGCCTCCTTGATCAGTACTGTCTGTGAGGTTTATAGCACTGACAGCCTTATTGAAGGGCCAGTAAACACAACAATATTCCAACACTGGAACATTCTTCTTCAATGCATAGTCACTTAACCTTGAATTGAGATTACACATTTTGATTCTTTTGTGCTTGTGTAAGTCAAATGCAGAGCTCTTCCACATGGTGGAAAGGATAAAAGCTAAATGTTTTCCATCTATAAATATGAAAACTTTGAACTACATTTCAGCTATTAGAAAATTAAAGTTTACTTTTGACAGCAACTTGTCTGGAGTCAGCAAAACTTAAAGGGATGTTCTCTTGTTAAGATTCATGTGGGTTTATATGTGTGAACTTGGATTTTGAGCTTTCTAATGGATAGAAATTGTAATGTCATTACCATTTGTAACATCTTATGATTTGTGAAGTCTTTTACAATCTTGTGTGTTCTTAGAATTTTTCATTACATTGTAAATATGTCATTTATAAGGACAGATCTCTCACACTCACAATACTTGAGCTATTAAAAATGGATTTGAACTACTCCATGCTATTTGTGATATTTCCCTATCTTGAGAATGGGGAATATTGTGATTAAATTTAAACAGTGGAGACCAGTAAATGTCCTGCTCTTATTGGTGATTGCCTGACCTATTGGTTGATTTAATGATGCGTTAATTAGGATCCCTAATTTAACATTCTGTGGTTCGATAGGTCCTGTTCATCATCAGACCCAGAGCCATTAGAAAGTTGTTATTAGGATGAGAACCCCAATGTGCAGGGTACATGCTCATACTTGGGATAGGCCTCATGGCTTGGTAATATCTCTATTAGCACAGTAAGTAAAGTCACAAAGACTCCAACACAGGAAAGATGGTAAGAGATAATATAAAATGAACATCCATATACTCATAAATCCCTTGTGGAAAAATGTTTAGTCATCATCCTCACCACCGGAGGTTATCATACTGGCATTTCCCAAGGCACGCAGGCTGGGTACAGTTCTTACTGTCAGTTTTATGCTGACACCCACTACGCCTATCCTAGTCAGCTGTATATTCTAAGGCTTTGGGGCTACACCCTGATCATTAAGATTAGCTAATCAAATGTCTTGCAGTCCTTCAGGCTTGTAGATTTTTTGTGTTACTGCCTTAACTGATCCCTATGTCTTACGTAGCAAATACCTATTCCTATAGGCTACATGATGCCCGTGGTATATGTAGTGTAGGCACCAAACTATCCTTTAACTTTAATTTTGTTTGCTCATCCCCTTCATCAGACAAGAGCCTTTTGATCTTTTCTGTAGAACCATGGGGACCATGTGAATTTAGACAAAATTGCAAAAGACCTGCTGTGGATATTTAACTACTATGAGTCATACATATGTAGCTTGTATTGGGTGCCTATAATGTAGTCAGGCAAATTCAGATCAGAAGTAAATTGCAATTTTTTAATAGTGAGGGTAATTAACTATTGAAACATTTTAATCAGAGTTTGGATTGATTCTCCATCCCTGGAAATTTTAAATCAAGATTTGATTTTTTCCTAAAAGTTAGGCTGTATTTTAAACTGCAATTAATGCAGGAAAGTCCATTGTTATACAGAAAGTCTGACTAGATTATCACAATAGTCTCTCTTTTTGATTTATAATCTATTAATCCATATATACTAGGGCCTTCATTAAAAGGTGGACATTATCACCCAGATTATTTAAAACATAATGTTTTGATTTGAACGTAGAGAGAGGAAAAAAATGACTCGTGTAAAGGAAGAGATATTTTTGGTGTAGGGTTCAATATGGACTCTGACAAAATGGTTCTGCTCAGAGGCAGTTTGTGTTCATGCTCTTTTTACTCTATATTCAGCATCAGTGCTTACTCTCTGATCATCAGCAGTAAGGACCTAGGACTTTTATCCTCATTATTGTTAGTACAACAATGCTTATGAATTGTCATATTTTATAGTATTGCAAAAATGACACATCAGCATTGGGTACTGAATGCCACTGTTCCTGGCACTATAGCTGCAGCAGGAGATTGCAGGTGATGCTGCAGGAAGGCCTACATGGAAATGAGAGGTAATGGGAGAAATAAAATGAAAGATATGACAAAATGTATGATTAATTGATGTCAAATTTAAACCTTAAAATTATGAATACTTAATACATGGCTTCAAATACATTTGATAGTGAGAATATTAACAGGACTAATGGGAGAGTTATCTGAAGCTTAAGCATAGTAATACATTTAAAAGATGAATGTTCTGCTGAACTGTAAAATAAAATGAAAATAAAGTAACAAAATACTTTGAACGATTAATTAAACCATAGCCTGAGTAGTTATGGGTTACACAACATTTCCATTATAAATTAGGGCTGTCGCTTAATAGCAGTTAACGCACGTGATTAACTCAAAGTTAATTGTGATTAATAGGGAAATTAAAACAGTGATAAATTATGATTAATTTATTTGAACAATAAAATACCAGTTAAAATGGATTGAATATTTTGGATGTTTTTCTGCATTTTTGAATACAATTGATTTCAATTACAGCACAGAATAGAAAGTGTACAGTGCTCATTTAATATTATTTTTGATTACAAATAGTTGCAGTGAGTGCAATTTACAAATGTAGATTTTTTGGTTAAATAACTGCACTCAAAAACAAAACGATGCAAAATTTTAGAGCCAAGTCCACTCAGTCCTTTTTCTTGTTCAGCCATTAGCTAAGACAAACAAGTGTGTGTACTTTTACAGGATATAATGCTGCCCTGTTCTCACTTTCTGGTGACATTGTAAACGAGAACACGCATTTGTATGACATTTTTGCAGACATCATTGCAAGGTATTTATGTGCCAGACATGCTAAATATTCATATGTCCCTTCATGTTTAACCACCGGTCTAGAGGACATGCTTCCATGCTGATGATGTGTGTGGAAAAAATTGAGTGTCAATGAAATTTGTGACTGAACTCCTTGGAGGGGAATTGTATGTTTCCTGCTCTGTTTTACCCATATATTTTATGCTATAGCAGTCTCATTTGATAACCCAGCACACATTCATTTTAAGAATGCTTTTACTTCAAATTTGACAAGAAGCAAAGAAGGTACCAATGTGAGATTTCTAAAGATAGCTACAGCACTTGACCCAAAGTTTAAGAATCTGAAAGTTCTTCCAAAATCTGAGGACAAGGTCTGGAAAATGCTTTCAGAATTCTTAAAAGGGCAACACTCCAAAGCAGAAACTACAGAACCCTAACCATTAAAAGAGAAAATCAACCTTCTGTTGGTGGCATTTGCCTCAGATAATGAAAACAAACATAAGTCAGTCCTCACTGCTTTGGATAGTTATCAAGCAGAACCCATCATCATAGATGCATGTCCTCTGGAATCGTAGTCAAAGCATGAAGGGCCATCTTAATCTTTATCACATCTCACTCAAATATTTTGCAAAGCTGTCTACAGCAGTATCATGTGAACGTTTCTTCTCACTTTCAGGTGACCTTGTAAACAGAAGCAGGCAGCATTATCTCTGTAAATATAAATAAACTTGCTTAAGCAATTGGCTGAACAAGAGGTAGAACTGAGTGGACTTGTAGGCTCTAAAGTTTTACATTGTTTTGTTTTTGAGTGCAGTTATTTAACAAAAATCTTTGTTTTATTTTTGAATACTTGTATTCAGTGAATTAAAATATCTTTTGTTTTTTACAATGCAAATATGTGTAATAAAAATGTATATGAAGTGAGCACTGTATATTTTGTATTCTGATTTCAGTTATAAAACGGTATATTTGAAAATGTAGAAAACATCCAAAATATTTAAATAAATGGTATTCTAATAACATCATGATTAATTGTGATTAATTTTTTTAATCACACCATTAATTATGATTCATTTGGTTATCACCTAATAGCCCTATTATAAACCTTTCTTTTCAAGGGAATACAATTTGACCAGGGACATTTTATCTCCGGTACGAACGGTGGCATGCCTTATTAAAAGGATTTTTATTTATACTTGGGACGCTTGTGTGTATTAGTCACAGATTTGGGTTTTTTAGGATACTTTCCTCAGTTGGTTTATTATCTGGAATTAACTTATGAAACTTGAAGATAATCTGTATATTTTTCAATCAAGTAACAGGTTTTTGACCTTAATCTATTTAGTGCTTTTTCTATTTGTCTTTGGAATAAGGTTTATTATCTGGATATTTGAATAAGAATAAGCCAGATCCTCAGATAACATAAATTAAAATGACCTGATCTGTCACCAAATGTCTACACTATTTGTTAAAGTTGCATTCAGAGGTCCTATTGTACTACATGTTTTATGGACACTGACAAAGTTAGTCCCTGCCCCAAAGAGCTTGTCATCCTGTGCCTGTGTATATCAGTCTATACATAAAACATATACATCACTCATTTTGATTTATGATACTACTATTCCCTATTTACACTAAAGTGTATAACTTTATCAAGTGGCATGTATTCTCTTGGGGGCAATTTAATATTACAAATGGAATGTGACAATTATTTTTTGCATTCCATTTTGCATGAGTAAATCACTGTGCATCCAATTACATGTACATTTGTACTTACAATTATTTGCACTCTTCAGACGTGTACCAGTTAGATCATTTAGCTCATCTCAATTACAGTGCAGGATTCTTTTCTTCAATATATTTTCTAGTTATTTGACCAGCTCCATGGATTATCACTATAGTAAAGGTCCTAGAATTGAACTGGAAGCAATGTCAGTGGTATTTGAGGGCCAAGGTGTGCAATAGGGTATGATATTGGACAGTGAAGAGTAATTTTTCTCATTAGAGCACTTAGGAAGGAAATTCCTGTAGCATTTTTATTATTGATTTTTGCAAATGAGACTTAAAATCCTATTAGAAATCTAATGTGTATGAAAGAGAAGAACAAGACTTGGAAGTAAAGAAATGATTCTGTTTATAAGAATGACTTATACATATCTGAAGAAGGATGACAGGTATGTAGAACAAATGGAAAAATGATGGAAATTTTATAGTTCCAGACATTGGGTATGATTTTCAACTCTGTTGCACCAATTTACATCCATTGATTGTACTGAGAAATCAGGCCCTTTGGTTTTTACTATAGGAGTTACTGTATCTGTTCTCGTTTTTAAATACAGGCGAGTCTCATGTTAAACGGGGGTTCCATTTCACGGTTAGTGCATAAAGCGAAAACTGCATATAGTGAAACTCTCATTGAGCTGAATGGTGGCGGAATCGCCCGCACTACAGATGGAGTTTTTAAATTGTTGTTTGTTTTTTTTCTGTTTTTTGCCAATCACGCAAAACTGAATTTGCGCATGTTAAATGCGCCTAAGATGCAACTCGCCTGTAGGCTGTCTCTCTAAAAGCTGTCAACACTATATAGGAAATGCTAGAGAAAAATAAGTCCCATCTAGAACCCATTCTGATAGTATTTTATATATTTTCCCTTGTTCCTTATTACCAAGGAAACTTTCATGAAAACAGTATTTATTTTTGTTGCTGCTATTTATCTGTTACTAAACGCCAAAAATGCTTTATTTTTAACACCATAATGATTTCCGGAACAGCCAGTTATATTATTAGAAACAAATGGGTTTCACTTAAGGTGAGAAATAAGCAGCAGCAAATAACTCAAAAGAAACAGTAGTTTTTCTTGCCCAAAGGATAAAATGAAAATGATGTAGCAGATTTTTTTCCCTAAATAGAACATTAGTTTTAACATTCTCCTTGAGGTGTAAAAAAATTTTTTTTAATGGCACAACTTGAATTGACTTTCTGCTTTTGTTAAACCCTTACGTTATTTGTATGCATACTTTGTAATTAACTCCTAAGAGGTCACTGTCTGCTGTTTATTCTCATTTCTACAGCATTGTGTATGCGCACATGTGTGCGCACACACACACACACTAAAAGTTGTATGGCAAGGCAAGTTATATTCAGGAATTACATCATTTTGTAGGTTGCAATACTGATATAATTTATCCCACACCTTTTATGAGCTAGTGTCAGTGCCATAAATATGAATATACAATGGAAAAGTAATAAAGCAATATCCAAATATAGGAATACATTAAAATAGGGGAAACCAATAAAGAAACAAACAAAAATGCTATTTAATGTCCTAATTGTCCAATTGTCTATGCATGTGTGTAAATTTTTCTTGCATGACCAGCTTCACTGAAGTGGGACTAATCATGTGAGGAAAGATATGCACATGAATAAGTGCTGGAAAGATCAGAGCCTAAATCAGTTATTTAGAACCTCGTAAAGAAAACATTAACTTCAGTGAGCTTTGGATCAGGTCCTTAGTTTCCATCAGCAGATCAGATTAGTCATTTCTAAGGTGTGGAAACACTACAGTGTATCCAGATGTTCAATGGATATAGCTTTCCACGTGTATAGTGTCTGCATGTGATTTTTGTATCAAAGTCAATTTACATCTGCATAATAGGGCTTATGAGAGACTTAAGAAGCATACAGACCTTCTGCTGGCCCTCTGCAGAGGGGATGTTATATAAACAAAAAGCTTCTCTCCCTGACTCAGTGTTTGTTAAAGGGGACTTCCAAAGGCAGGTAAGAAATGAAAAAAAATACATAAAGGTTCACATTTCCATATAAGAAATGGAAAGAAATACTGAGTTTGAGATGTGACAGTTTGGAAAAGGGTATTTTTCAATCTAAAAGATTGCAGATGGTTGAAATGATCATGTGTGTAGATGTATGTATATAATTTCTCCTTCCTCCATTTGTCGAATAGTGGTTGTTTTTTATTATAACAGTCTTTCAACATTACCATTCACAAGTATACTATGTGTTGGACAGCAGCATAGAAATTTAGATCAAAATACCACATGGAGTGCAACAATGAAAGCACGATAACATTCAGGTAAAAAATGCAATACGAGAAAAGGGTCAGGCAGAATCAAAGATGGAAACAGATAAAAATACTATTGCTAGCATAAAAATGAAACATTACTGAAAAGATTGAGTAAATAAAAGAAAATCAAGCAGTGGCAAATATATATATATATATGTAGGTCATAAGTGAAGTAGCCTAGAATTAGTGTTTACCTGTAAGGGGTTAAGCTAAAGGTAACCTGAGAGGTGGACAACTGACCAATGAGAAATTCCTCAGGAGACAAAGGATTTTAAGTTTCAGTTTCTCTCTGGGTCTCTCTCTGTTCACCTCGGCTATGGGATGAACACAGCTATGTCTTTCACTGTAACTATAAGATTCTACCAAGTACTGTAGTCAGTAAGTTTACCTTCTTTTATCACTTGGAGGGTTCTCAGTGGTGAGTGTTGGCTGGGTGCTTCTTGAGATTGTAAGATTCAGCAGAGATATCAACAGTGGGAGCAAGTTGCCTCGGGGGAGAGGTTTGGTTTCTGAATCCTTTTGTTGATCATGGTAGATGCTGTTCTATTGATGGTTATAAGAGATTTATTCCTTTCTTTTTTCTTTTTATTAAAATCTTTCTTTTTAAGAAGCTGACTGCTTGTTTTTCATTGTGTAAGATCCTGGTTTTGGATCAGGCACGTCTCGCAGGAGCAGGCGAGGTTTGGTTTTTTTATTCTCTCAAGCTTTCCAGGGAACGAAGAAGTTTCCGGGGGTTAGTGGAAAGGGAAAGAAGGGTCCCAAACTACCCTAGACCTAGTTTGGTGGTGGCCGTGTACCAGGTCCAGATACAGAAGAATTTGTGTTCTGGGGAAAAACATTTTAACCCAAGCTGGTAAAATAAGCTTGGGGGGGTTATTTCTTTTTTCATGCGAGTCCCTCACATCTGTACCCTAGAGTTCAGAGTTGGGAGGCAATCCTAACAATGTAATACAGTTTTCAATGTGGAAATGAGAAGGAAGTGAGCGAATGAAGCTGTGAAAAATGTGAAGAATGTATGGGCAGAAATGTAGAATTTATTTAAGATTTGTTTACAGAAATAGAATAGAAATGATACTTAAAACAGTTGTAAAGAATATCCTCAATCTGGTTGGTAGAGGTTATGGTATCTTAAGGGAGAAGAAAAGTTATTGAATAAAGAGTATTATAGGAGGAATTTCAGAAAATTCACTGCTAAAACACGATGTAGATATATTTCAAAGAATTGTTGGATGAAATTGAATAGGTATTGCTTCATCAGAGGATTACCTCTTTTTGAAAAGATGCATTATTTTGTAGACAGTAAGAAGTTCACAGAATTGAAATTCCTTTGTAAAGTTAATGCTTTTTTTGTAAATTGATAACAATTTGCAAATATTTCAATTCATTAATCAAGTCATCGGTATAATTATATAGAGCTTGCACAATTATATGTCAATGTTTCTGGTGACTATTTGCAATTAATAATAAGTTTACAGCATATAACTGTTTAGAAATATAGTTTAAGAATAAATATCATTATCCAATATACATCTTTGAGTTTTAGCACAAGTTTACCTCATGACTTAATTTATAGATGCAAAAGATTTTAAAAATAGCTATGTGGTTCTACCAGTATAAATATTCAACAGATATAACACTAAAGCAAATAAGTCTGTACTAATAATGTAGTTACAGATGTGGGAACATTACTAATGGTGCTCACAGGTTTTCTCTCTCTTCTCTACCATATTCATGAACTAATTGCTAAAAATTCCCACCACTATATATTATATCTACAACACATGTGAAGTGTTTCTTAGATTATTGTTGTTGTAATTAAGTGATTTTATTGAAATCGAGAAATGCATAGTAAAGGCTGGGACTCCATGTTTAAATCACACTGCTATGAAAAAAAAAATCCCTCAATATTCTACTTATCTATGGAGCACATTATTGTAGTATCTGAGTGACTCATAATATTTAATATTTATTCTCCCAAATTCTCTGGGAGATAGGGAAGCACTATTATCCCTCTCTTAGAGATAGAAAATAGAGACTCGGTGACTTGTCCAAGTTCAAACAGGAAGTTTGTGGCAGAAAAGGGATTTGAACTTGGGTTTCTTGGGTTATGTCCACACAGCAAAGAAAAACCTGTGTGTGGCCCATGCCAGCCAACTTAGGCTGTGGGGTTGTTTTATTGCTGTGTAGACTTCCGGGCTCAGGCTAGAGCCCCAGGCCTAGGACCCTCTAGGGTGGAAAGGTCCCAGAGCCCAAGTCCAGATGTCTACACTACTATGACACGGCTCAGCAGCCTGTGCCCTGCTAGCCCAAGTCTGCTGATACAGGCTAGCTGTGGGGTTTTTATTTTGCTGTGTATCCTAATAAATCCTAGGCTAATGGTCTCACCACTGGGCCGGTTAAGAATATGAAGATAGCCTTGATCATGAATTCCCTGAATTTTAGAATTGGTACTTTAATTGAATATGTTTATGTATTTATGTATGTCTATTATAAGTGGAGCCAGTAATGCTGCATATACTTAGTGCTGTCCTGTGAGTCACCTTAAAACCCCTTTTTCATTTGCTTATAACTTTAATGTTTGTCAAACTATTAGACTGAAATTTCCTATGCCTGGGGTTTGCTTCGGAATGAATCTTCTTTTTATGTTCAGGAAAGAATGGTCCATCCATTCCCAGTCCAAGTTTACGGAAAAAAACCAGGTTTAACACACACAAACAAAACTAATCCCCTTGCTTTCATTCTTGAAACTTTAGAGGAAAACATAGTTTAAACTATTTGTTTCTTAAATGTTGAAATGGCAAAGACCTTTTGTGAAATGCATACTTGCAAATATGCTATCTAAATGCAAAGCTCTTAATATCACTTTGATCAATCAGCCCTCACATAGAGAGTGCCAATCACAGCATGTCATGTGTGCTGTTCTAGACAGTCCTCAATCAACCGCTGGCCAGGCTTACAGTGTAATGGACAACCTTTTGGGATAGCACACCTCATCCTCTGAGCGATCCACCAGCCTCAGCCTCCCAAGTAGCTGGGATTACAGCTGTGTGCTACTGCATTGGATGTAAAGCTTTAAATATAGCCCTCTATATTACTGTTATGTAAAAGGTAGAATGATTTCTGTACCAACATGGATTCTAATAACCTTTCTAAATTAATTATTACTATAAGAATCCATTTAAATATACAATATTTTTATTAATGGGAAATTACTAGCAGCATGCAAGCAACTCTGAGCCAACTCAGTAAGAGAAGAAAAATCATCTTTCCAAAAATTGTCATGTAAAATCAACAACTTAAGCTAAAAGATTTCTAAGAGACATTTAATTTTAAGACTGTTTTCAGAACTAAAATTTCTTACAAAAAGAATCTGGGTGTTTGGACTTCATTTCCAGAATTTCATTTCCAGTAGAACTGTTAATAAAATTGAAGGATATCCCAGAAAATGAATAAAAATAAAAAGTTAACTTCAATAAGTTATCTGTGATTTTCCTCCCACAAAGTAACTAAGGCAATTACAAATGTCACATTCATTATACAGACTGCTTATTTAGAAGTTGAAGATGTTACCTACCCGAGACCCAAAGGCCTGGAACCAATGGCAGCAACAAACATTAAATTAAAAACAAGCCTTAGAGGTGGCAAGTATCAGAGAGGTAGCTGTGTTAGTCTGGATCTGCATGCATCTGATGAAGTGGGTATTCACCCATGAAAGCTTATGCTCCAATACGTCTGTTAGTCTATAAAGTGCCACAGGACTCTCTATCCCTTAGAGGTGTGTGTTCCAAACTTCATGGAAATAGGAAGGACAAGGGTATAAAAATGTCTGAAGTGAGCATCCCTCCCTTTGCTACCCTGATTTCACAGCATGCATGGAACTCATCCTGTCAATCTCTACAAGCAAGCCACCACAAACAGCTAAAAAGAACAGAAGACTCAACAAGCAACCAATTGAGGAAACCAAAACAATGCCAAGGGGTTACATTTTAAACTTTTGTAGCGACTTTTATTGGAATGTTGAATTGCAACTGTAAATTAAAATGTTTTTCTCCTGTTAATTACCAGATGGTTAAGTCATGTTTTCCTGGAGAAAGACACAGGCTAACACTTAGAAAGCAAGAAAAAGTGGGATTTCATTAGATTTTAGATGCATAATATTCATAATTGGTCTGTCTTCTTAAGGTAGGTCTTTAAGTGATTTAGTCTAACTAACTGATTGGATTATTTTCTTCAATTTCATTGGATTAAATTTAAATTGTTTACTTTACCTAATTATAAATTCCGGTGGTTGTTATTAATTAATATGATCTGCCTTTCCATAAAATATACACACAATATATTTTGCCTATTTATGAAAGCTTCTTAGTTATCAAAGGATATACTAAGATTGGCTTCATGATAATTCTGGGAAATAAGAACTTGGTCTCAACTTTTCTAGAGAGAGTGCCACACCAAAGTTGGGCCCACTCTGAGATGTAACCTCAGCTAAAAGCTCTCCATTGGAAACACAGAAGAGGTTGCACTGGAAGTAACTGGTTTATCAGTTGTGTTCAGAGATTTGTGATTTTTTAAAAAAAAAATTGTAATTTTAATAGTGATGATTTTGCTTAGCCCCACCCCTGTAACTAAAACAGTGGGTGTCACGTTCCTGAA
This sequence comes from Dermatemys mawii, assembly GCA_007922305.1. Lineage (NCBI taxonomy): Eukaryota > Metazoa > Chordata > Testudines > Dermatemydidae > Dermatemys > Dermatemys mawii. The sequence goes on from ML677326.1 coordinate 73,102,774, forward strand.
TTGGCAGTAAGAAAAAACAGTAAGAGCTAACCTACGATTTCCTGTTTCTCTAAACTAAATATCTGTAGTAATTTTAAAAATTACATGGTGTCCAATAATTTTAAATTACCCACTTCTGTCCATTTGAAGAGCAAATCCTTGAAATCCAGCTGTGGGGATTACTGTGGTGTTACAGAAGAGCCTTTTGCTGATCCCATGAAAAACTACTATAGCCTTCCTATGACTTTGAGCAAGAAAGTCACTTAGCCTCTCTGCTTCAATTTCTCACACGTAAAATCATAATAATAGTACTTGCCTACACCACAGGGTTGTCTTCAGGGTAAATACATTAAAGATTGTGAGTCGCTTAGATGATATGGTGATGCAGACCACATAAATATTTAAGACAGATAACGTCCACAATCTCTCGTGCTATGAGAGCACATGTAGAAGCATGTTCTAATGTTGAAGACCCCTAAAACAGCCTCACCAAAGGCCTTCTGATTAAATTAAAGGCTCTTTTTGGCTTGTAGAGAGAAGCTGTTTAAGATTGTATAAGAAGTGCACCACCATCTTAACAGAGGGCAGCCTCTGGCTTTAGTCACATTTTACCACAGTAGCACCCAGTAGCCTCATCAGCCTTTGCTTAATGAGAATCTTTTAGTTGTAAAGAGTAACAGCAGGGGGGGAAAAAGTATTAATTCAAACAAAACAACCTTCCCCTCCATAAATTACCCATTCTATCATATCTACTCAAGTTTCATGTCTTTCAATATTTCTGTAGATACACAATGTCTGAGTTGAGATCATTTGTGACAGAAAACAATCTTACACAAGAGGCAATGTTTCTTAATGAACCCATTTTAAAATTAATTTTAATAAAGTAAAAGGGAAGTTGATAAAGGGAGGTGTTATGCCACGACAGATGAGATGTTTAAGGTTCACTTTGGGCTAAAATAGTGAGTGTTCTAGAAAGGTTAAGGGCTTTATGAATGCCTTTCCCTCCAGTTTAAGTTGTTCTATTCCCATATGGGTAACTTTGAGAACTGTTTTGCTGATCTACTAGTTCTCAATGTCACTATCTAAAGTGCTTTAGATGTAACATAATTTGGATTACCCATAACAGCTACGCAGAAAAATGGATGACATGAGTGTTTCAATACATTCCTAGCATTCTAACATGAAAAAGAGTCTTATTGTATGCCCTCTAATGTTGCAAGTAAAACACAGAAGTCAAGTTAGAATTTATACAAGCTATCGACTTTGCCTATTTAGAGGTTATGGCAAAAGCAAGCAAACCTCCCTTTTCTAGGATTAGAGAAGTGTCTTTTTAGTGAGGTGGGTTTTCAGTATCAACTCGGTAGAGGCTCTGTTTCTACCAAGCAAGAACATCACAGTAACACTGCATCTTACCAAACAAGGCTCTTAAGTTAAGATTCAGCAAGAATTGTAAAGACTAAAGGAAATCATAAACAATTACATCATATGAATTCCAAGATCATCCTGACTTTTTTTTATATTTGCAAGGAATTTTGCAAATGAACTTATATATTCAAGCTAGGGACAAGAATATTTTGACTTTTAGCCAGTTCTCTCCAGTTAGCTAATTGATTCCAGTAAAAAGTAAATTGACATTTATAAAATTGAATACGTAAAAAAGAAGCTTGTCAGTTGACATCTCTTAGATCTTTAAGACTGACATGTGAATCAGTGTGCAACACTTAACCAATAAAATACAGTCCTGTAATTAGGATTTGGTGAAACGTTAATTCTTCTATATGTTTGAAACTGATTTGGTTGCCAATGAACTGAATCTAGATGGAAAGTCATATCTTTGTGGACACTGGTTGCCATTTATTAACAGTTTAGTGAAGGCATGACAGGATAAACTGACAATTTTTGAGGGCTTCATCAAGCAATGTGGATTAAAAAATGTGGAAAATATTTAGTTCTGTATGATAATGCTTCATTTTCTGGCTATACCAAAATAAGGAAAAGATAATTTGACAGAGGTTTAAATCAGGCCACAACTTTATTATTAGATGCCTGGGACTACCCAGCGGATAAAAGTATACAGTGCAGGTAACTCTGTGTTTTTTCCATAATTACACAGTGGAGTTTTACCAGCCCCCCTTTTTTTCATCCAGGTCCCTCCAGCAAATCCATGGCTGAGACCTTATCATTCACACCCCTCCTAGAAGGGCTAAAGTGAGCTATAAGAATGGGGGATTGGTTCCTTGCCGTACCAACCATAGGAGTCCCCAACCTCCCCTCCCGCTTCGTTCCTTTAACAAACACTTCTTTTGAAGTCCTTTTCCAAGCCATTTATCTGGTCACTATATACCTATCCTATGGAATACTTGCACTGGACATCTGACCTACACTTAAATAATGAGTGCTGACATATGCCTACTGCCCTTCAGTTAGTAAGGCAAAAGCCCCTAAATGTACCCTAGCCAATAGGGTGGTAAGGGAAAAATTAAATTCCCAGCCTACCTAAAAAGGGGTGACTAGCAGGGCCGGCTCTAACTTTTTTGCCGCCCCAAGCAAAAAACAAACAAACCCAAAACCCAAGCTCCGCCCTGAGATTGCCTCCCCTTAGAAGGCGCCGCCCCAAGCACGTGCTTGGTGGGCTCGTGCCTAGAGCCAGCCCTGGTGGCTAGCGTAATGCCCACAGCAGGTCCTGACCAAACCTGATATCGTACTACATAAAAGAGAGGGATGGTGGGTTCTGCTTCAGACTGCTCTATGTAAAAGAGAAGCATCAGGCCCAGGGCTGCCCCTGCATTCCTAAAGGGTGAGTCAGCAACCATGCTGACCCTTTTGCAGCCATTTCATCTCTCTTTTTGCCCCTCCCCATCCCAGCAATAAAGCACTGTTCCCTTCATTCGGCCATCCAGCCAGACACCCCCTCATTAAAGGTGCAGGGCAGTCATTCTAATATATTAAGTGTTTCACAAGCCCTCTTCACCTGGATGGGTTTTAGCCTCTTAGCAGAATATTTTAATTAGTGTATATGAAACATATTGCAACTGAGGTTAACCAGGATGCACTTAATAATGTAGATGTACGTTATTTTCATTGTGTCTAAACCATGCCAGCAGGATATCTACTTTGTCTTCCACCATATTCTCATTCCCACAACATAATCCAGATACTTGTTTTTCTTTTGTTCCTAAACAGAATGGTTTTTATAATGAATAGTCAACTTGTAGGAGATTTATGGCCATATAAAGTTGGTGCACTTATTCTCGTTTGTGTGAAATAGCATGTGGACATCTTGCCAAAATTTGGCCCATCACCAAAAAAGGTAACTTTTTGAGGAAGCTTTTAAAAAATCTGAATACAATGGTTTATAATGGAGTTGTCATTTCAGCCATGGGTATAGAGTGATATCAGAATTCTCAAATGTGTAAGAGTAACCACGTTCCATAAAACATAACATTGGAGTAAAAAAAAAATCAGTGACAAATGAAGAGTCTTATTTCTATAAAGTAACAACAGCTGAGGAAATAATCAATTTTTGCAGATAAGTCCAATAGAATGAGAGAGAAAACCAACAGGATAGTATGCAAATATAATGTGATGTGGAGAAACTAATTAATCTTATAGAATTTAATAGTGATATATTTTCTATCGCTTTTAAGCATCTTACAGAAGGAATAAAGTTAGGGAACAAATCTTCAGTTGCTTTCAGTCAACGTAGCTCCTCTGTCATTCTCTAGTCTATTGTAACCTATAGAATAGTTAAAAAAAAATACTAGAGAACAAATATTGGTTTCTATTAGTCTGCAGGAATTTTATAATTGAGAAGTTGTTATAATTTATCATAGAAAAGAGACGAGGTTGTGTTTCCCCTGCATAAAATGGAACTACCAATGTTGCTGATTATCTTGCAATTTCCACAGTGAGTCTCCTAAAATTTGGTGTTTTTCTTAAAGGCCTCGCCTTCTGGAATCAGATGATTGTGAGACTTTCACCGTACTTTTTTTTTGTTTTTAATGAAGTTTTGAGTCCTCATGCTTACAGAGAGAGGCTTGGAAATGTGAACCTCAAAGCCCAGAAGATAAATTAAAAAAACCAAACACAATGTTTTGTTCAGAGTTGTGAACATTTCAGAGTTATGAATAACCTCTACTCCCAAGGTGTTTGTAACTCTGAAGTTCTACTGTACTCTCCTTTTGAGGTGTCTTTATCTGGAAAAGTTCCCTTCTCTTTGCTCTGTCCTTGCCCACTGTTATAGTGGGATTCTTTATTCAGCTGCTGGACATTCGCAGATAATGTAGCTCAAAGATTCAGGAAAACAGCTTGTGCTTCAAAGTGTTACTACATAGGTTCAGTATAAATTCTGGTCCAGATTCAACAATTATGGAATGGATGCTAACTGTATTACAGGTGGAATTTTGAAGTGTGAAAAAAACCTCTTAAATCAAGAAAACATGTTACCTATGTGTGCTCCTTTGGTCGTTTATCACATATTGAAATATTTGTTTAGTAATGCTTTATATTACTTGTTTCAGTATAGCTCTCTCCCATTTGGATGTGCCTCTGTCATCTCTGAAAGAAACTGAAGGCTCATATTACATGCAAATAAATTCCTGTAGCAATATGGAATTGTTTTGGTTACTTCTCAAACATAAATAAATATGTCAGTATAATAGTTTTCATATTTTTGTATTTAAAGAAAAAAGAAACACTAGCACTTAAATGTAAATATTTCCCAGCACGACAGCAGGAGGAGTAATTAGATGAGTACGGTTAAAGAAGAAACCAAAAGAAAGCTCAGTAACTTCACAATTCAGTACTCTGAGGCCTGGTCTACAGTATGCAATTAGGATAATTTTGTGCGGCTTTTGTCTCCTTTACTATGTTAAATTTCAAGACAAATCAACAGAAGCCACAACTGTAAAACTTTTTTACCAAAATTTCCAACAACCAAATTAACACCACAGAGCAGCTTCTTATTTTTTCTGAAGTCATTTTAAATAAAAATCATATCTGAAAGTATTCCATATTGCTAATCATTGGCTTATCTTCTTAAACCCTGTTTGAATTGTCACTATTTTAATGAAGATGAATGAATAACATAATAGTGAAAAGCTCACTGAAAATAAAGTGCTGTCAGTTTAGTAACCCAAAATTGGAATGTGAAGGATTTTGGAAACTGAGATACCAAATGACCGGGAGAAAAGGACAGACATCTAGAAAAATATACCTTGTAAGACTTATGCTTGTAAAGGCTTCAATATGCAGTTCTCAATGGTACTGACAAAGCTGATCTGCTTTGGGTTAGTGAAAATCCAATTTTTAAAAGCATTTAAAGAAATAGAAAAATGTCATATGGCTTAATCTGAACTTCCATGCTTACAGTGTGACCCCATCAATGTTAACGTTAATAGTGTAATAAGAACGACTGAGCTACAGAGCACTTCTAGAAGTGCAGTTTGAGGGAAAGAAGCGCACCCTGAACTCATATAGCAGACTTGAGAAAGGACTGATTAAACTTTGGCATCTCATAAACATTTGAAAGTTAATACTTCTGCATCTGGTGGTTAGATAAGATAGTCTGAGAAGCAGGAATATTACTAGAACTGCAACCTGCAGAGGTGAGAGGAGGTGTGGTGGTATGCATAAAGAATTAGAAAACAGAAAGCAATGCTGCAGTTACATATATGGTAGGTGAATTAATAACTCTCTTTGACCGTAGTACATCTTCTTGAGTGTGTTTGGGTTCTCTATGACTTGCACATCTTTGTCAATAAGCAGCAATCTTATGCATGATTTTAAAATGCAGAGGAAAGCCAACAATTTCATTACCTGCATTAAGTTCTCCTTGCTAGCTATGAACTAGATCTTGCAGCTGGATCTGTCCTGGCAAAGAGGTGCACACAGGAACATCCAGTTGCAGTATCTAGTTCTATTTTTATAAGAACCACTATCAGGATGGCTTACTTACTGGTCTACCTACGTAGAACTCTTACTGCACCTTCCTCAGTTCTCTTTCATGAAAAGGGATAGTACACTGTTGTTCTTGTTGCCATTCTTTAGTGCAGGGGTTGGCAACCTTTCAGAAGCGATGTGCTGAGTCTTCATCTTTTCACTCTAATTTCAGTTTTCACGTGCCAGTAATACATTTCAACATTTTAGAAGGTCTCTTTCTATAAGTCTTTAAACTATTGTTGTATGTAAAGTAAACAAGGTTTTAAAAATGTTTAGGAAGCTTATTTAAAATTAAATTAAAATGCAGAGCCCCCCGGACCGGTGTCCAGGACCCAAGCAGTGTGAGTGCAACTGAAAATCAGCTCGTGTGCTGCCTTTGGCACCTGTGCCATAGGTTGCCTACCCCTGCTTTAGTGTGTGTTTTATTTCCAGTGGAACTTGGCCTCCTTCCCCCCACATCGCCCAAAAAGGTCCAATTCCAAAAGGAGACAGAGTACAGTAAAATGTACCCTATTAAATACAATCCCAGGTTGTACACTTGAAATTAGATGGATATTTCATCTCATCATTAAGGCACAATATGACTTTGATCAACATAATGAGCAGCACTGCCTCGGGCTATATCAATTCTAATACAATGATCTTAGTATACATATTTTTGTAGCATATTCATTGCATCTGGCATTCAAGGAAATATGAATAGGACATATTAAGATTTTTAAATTATTTCTCCTCTTTCCCTGTTTAATACAAGCTAAAACTAGATCTCTGATTAAATTAAGTCAAAGGGGTTCAGTGTACCTTTATGGGCATGCTTAATTGAAGAACAAATTCCACACAGTCAAAAACTACTACTTGATTTTGATTCTTGAAATGAGAAAATTAATTCATTTATCATCAAATATATCTCAGATAATAATGGAATAATATTAATATTGGAATAACTCCATATCCAGTTACCCTTATGATAAACTTGTAGTACACATTCCAATGAACAGTTGAGTATTTATATTTAGGATGTGTGGAGAACAAATAATTTCCACTCTAATTTACATGGTGTGTAATAAGAATTTTTAAGTCCAACCAAACTAAAAACCCTTTAAAATAATTTTCAAACTGTTTGGCAGAATAGCTAATTTAATTGTAGTAAGGATACCATATGCAGTGGAGGTGAAAGAACAAAGTGAAAAAAACCCACATGGTTACTTTGCATTTAATTTTTTATCTGTGATCCTCTTCTAGTAGAATAAACAACATGCTGCCCCTTCTCTGAACTATAGAAATTAAAAAGAAATCTATCTTGACTTTTTCAATGTGTTTGCATACTTCCTGTCACATATGTTGTATTTGCACATGGTGAAAGTTATTCCTAGAATATTCTTTTGATGTTGAAACTGGAGTAAGAGATGCTCATAATTTGTTAAGGAATATGCTCTTACTGTCCCATTAGTGCAGATGTTACTGTACCTAGAGTAAGTATACTTCTGTAAACAATCATGTTTCCTGGAGCAATTTTATTAAAGAGATTTGGTCTTTTGAGATTTCAATGGCAGCCTGACTCATGAATAAATATTCAGATCTTAAAACCATTTATTTGAAGACCTTTGTGTATGTTTTTTCATATTTGTACAAAAATCAAAACCACACATCTCTAGAATAATCAAACACATTGCTGTTGCTATGCTCTCATATTGTCCTGTCCTGTCTCCAATATGTCAAACACAATTGTTTGCATGAAAAGCCATTGCCTTAGTTCTAACAAAAACTGAGCAGGTCCTGAATCGACACAGAATATCCAACCACAGGTTTTTATTTTTTGTTAGTAATCCCAGTTCTGATTCTCTCTTAATCATTATTCTAGGACATAACTGCATTAGAGATTTATCAGTCTAGAATACACATCATGTTTTTTAAGAGGTACCAAATGGGGTTTTTTTTTGGTGCTCATGTAGAAAAAGAGTAATGCTGTTTCATTTTTTCATCAGTGGTACAGTTACTATATGATATAGATATCAATGCCTAACATAAAATCAAAATAGCAGCAGCAAAGTTCATCTCTGAGCTACACTTATAATATACCTTGTCAGGGTTCCCTGCCCACTCTGAACTCTAGAGTACAGATATGGGGACCCGCATGAAAAGATGCCCAAGCTTATTTTTCCAGTTTACGTTAGAACGTCCCCAAGACACAAGTTTCTCCTCTGTCTGGTTGATATGCTGCCACCAAGTGTAAACAAAGAATAGGGACGGAGCCACTTGGAGCCCCCTATTCCCCAAGACTGCATCCCCCCTTCCTGGGAAAGACACGAGATAAACCCTTCACCAATCCTTCAGGTAAGCCTGATCCAAAAGCCTGGATCTACACAATGGAAAAAATCAGTCAGATTCTTAAAATAAGAATTTTAATTAAAGAAAAACAATTTATCTCTGTATAAAATCATTGTGGAAGTATTTTACAGAGTCACAAAAGATTAAAAGGAAAATCCACACCACAGAGGAATCCCCTCTGCTTAGTTTCAAAGTTACAGAGAAAAAACAGGAATATCTCCCTGAAGCATGAGAAATTCACAGGTGAGAAACAAATATAAGCTAACACACCTTGCCTGGCTATTTACTTACTATTTGTGATTTTCAGAAACTGATATAGAACTGGAGAGAAGAAAAGTTGTCTGACTCCTTTGAAATCCCCAAAGCGAACAAGCCACAAACAAAGACATACAGAACAAAAGCCTTCCCTCCCCCTGATTTGAAAGCACCTTCGGGTCCACATTGGTCCTTTTGGTCAGGTGCCAACCAGGTTCTCTTAGTGTCTTAACCCCTTACAGGTAAGAAGGAATTCTAGGCTACTTTATGGTTATAACATACCTTTTAATAGATGAACAGAAAAATAATTGGAAGCTTTTGCAGAACCCATATAGAGATGTATAGTATTGCACAAGATTGCTATAGTTCTGCCATCCATGCTCATACAACATTGAGGCTGTTTTAATTTGGACGGGATGAAATTATGGTAACATGAAGATAGTAGTGAGACTGCATATATTATGTTATATAATACACTTCTTTGAACCTGGTTTCTAATATCTAGTAAACATATATTATAGGTGTTTGCATTATTGTCATTGTAGGAGAGCACTGGGACATTCTGTATAATGCAAACAATGGAGAAATCTTGAGAGTAAATGTTCTTTGACAGTGTGTCCACCATCATTACTTCCTTTCTAGAAGTGTATATTCCTTATATGTCAAACTTCCATAGTTTCAGTAGCATCTTCTACAGGTGTGAACATTTAGGGATGAATGTAATCACTTGCTGACTAAATTTTCTGTGGTTTATGATCTGACATTTTTTGTAGCTTATTGTCACATACATAAGTTGTAATTGCAAAGTAAATTGTAAATTACAAAGTAAATCAATTTCCAAGGACTATACTGGTTCTGGTGAACTCTCTCAATGCAATTGATACAAAAATTACTGGCATCCATTTCTGAGAACAGTGGCTCACAGATGTTTCTAATAGATGTCAATCTGATAGGTTGCACTTAGTCTGATGACCTGGTGAAAATTTCTTTAGCTTGTTGCAAAACTGTTCTGATGTCACCATGCCAGTCTTCTGGAACACTCATCATGAGAGACATAGTGAGACAGCATAGCTATACTGAAGCTTGAGAAAATTTTGAGAAAAATTTGTCTAAGTTCTTGAAAACTTTAGTAATGATTCTAATAGCTTTATGTTGTGTACTCTAGACAGTTGTGTATTAACATGTATTTTGGATGGGTCTGGTTTTATGCCATTGTAGTGAGGAGGTGTGGGTCCCAGCTGCCCCGGAGAGAGACGAGTTCTTCCGGACAACAGAGTAGGTGAAGCCATGGAGCTTTGAGCCCACCTCCCAGAGGGTCAGGCGAGGCACCCGAAGTATGAAGGCCCGACCCCAGAGCTCACTGGGAGAGCAGCTGCCGAGGAGGCCAGAAGCCTCCAAGCTAGCTTGCGATTGGAAAACCCCAGGGGCCTGCCCCGTGCCAGCTACTTGGAGGAGTTGACGAGCTTGCCCCGCACCAGTTATCCTGAAGAACCCATGTTGCTGGACTCCCCAGAAGACACCACCCCAACCCAGCTACCTCAAGACGGGGAATATGGATGAAGCCTGGGGATAGCTGATCCTAATCTGGTTGCAGCACTGCTAGAACCCATGTCAATGTGTTGTGGCCAGGATCTCCACTGATTCAGCAACAGTTCTTCAGCTGCTACTAGGGCCCCAGGCTGGAACATTCAGGGGCTTGAATCCTCTCTGCCTTCCAACTCATGGGTGGCAGTCTCCTCCTCTCCCAGGCCTTTAGAAGCCAAGGGCTTGGGCTTACTATTATATATTGTTGTTGCTCAGCCCCTGCCTGAGGGCCTGAGCACCTGACTCACCATTGCACCATCCTGACCTAGGGCCTGGGCTTACTGTGTTTATCTCTGCCCTCACAAAGGCCACAGAGGAAGACTCTCATGGCCAAACTAATTCCCTACAAGACAGCTTCCCAAATTTAGTGAGGTGGTGTGGGTCCCCACAGCCCCGGAGAGAGACGAGCCCTGGCTAACCTCTCTACAGCCATCCTTAGTGATTGTCAGGAATTAGGGCTTGTAGCAGACCCTTGGACTTGTTGTCTCCACCTCCCAGGGAGCAACAAATAATTCATAGCTGAACCATGGCTGGGGTATCGCAGAATTGCCTGATTGGCTGGAGGAGCCAACCGAGCTGCTTTTAAGCCCAGCAGCAGCATTAGGTCAATGACTACTCAGAGCTTACATGTGCAGCTATGGTTGCTCTTGTACCTCCCAGACATGTTCCAATCCTGTGTAAGTCCCCTCTAGCACTGGTCCTCTGCTCAGTTCCTGGCTTGTGGTTCCACTCTGACTCTTGGCTCTGGATCATGGTTCATGATTGTGATTACTTGGTTAATAGAGTCTATTATAATTTGTGGCTGGCCTCCATTGAATTTAAAATAGCTTTCTTGGCATTTTTTGTAATACATCTCATATTTTCATCATGGGTTCTTCTATCTTTCCCATATCCAGTAATATCTCCCAGTAACTAGACTTCCTTTAGATTTGCTGTTCTTGAAATTTTGCTGATCACACTATTGAATAGGAATTTACTCTATTTTTTCCTGTATTTTGGTTTCTCTGTGTCTTGCTTTTCTTAAAATATTGATACAAACAACTTGGAGAAGTTATAATAGAGAATGAGATAATCTTTGACAAGGGCAATGCATTGCAAGAGAGGATTGTTGTAGCAACTTTCTGAATGAAGACCTCAATCAAGATGAAGGCCCCATTATGGAAGGGGTTGGGGAAAAAAAACACTTAGTAAGACAGTATTTCTTTCCAAAGAGATAACAATCTAATTTAAAACAAGATGTGTGTGTCTCAGACAGTAAGAAAAGAGGAGGTAGAATCAGAATAAGAGTAATCTTGGAGTTAATCTTGCTACATGCCCAACTTAATGATTTTGAAACATTTTTTCTTACATAATTAATTTATGAATGCACAAAATTACAAGTAATTAACATGAGAATTCTTCCTTCTGGCATTCTTGCTAATTTATCAAATGTTTAATTTACAGTTGGAATCATACCAATTTTATTTTAAACTTTAACAGTATTCCCAGCAGCAAATTACTACTTCTCCCTGAATACCACTTCTTCTAGTATGAAGTTTGAACAATCTTTTTTTGTATTAATTACAATGAGAGTTTAAATCATAACATGTATGATTTTTATATGAATGGATTAAGGTATGCAGAAACAAGTACAACCAGATTTTGTCCTATGGTCCTTTATTCTTTGCAACTATTTGATCAGTCTGGAAAATGCATTGCTTGTGGAATAGCTATGTTCATGTCCCTTCTCTGATTACATTCAATGACCATTTGAGCAATTTACTTTTATTTGCATGATGTCTCATATAAATGTAGCCTGCTTGCATATCTCTGACCAAAGAGAGTTTTGTATAGGCTGGGAAACTACTCAAGGGACAGAATCTTCCAAATGTTGAAATAAATGGGAGCTGGAAGAGTCTGAGTGTCTCACTGGAGTCTGCTAGCACCCAGAAAAAAATTGGATGCTCACACAGCAATGAGATGTATTTTTCATATCCCCTCATAAGAGAAAAAAAGACCCCAATCCTGCAAAGTCTTAAGCACATGCTTAACTTGGGTTCAGTGGGCCTAAGTGAGGCAAAGAAAAATCTGTATGCTGCTGTCATAACTATAAAAGTAGCCTAGAATTCCTCCTTACCTGTAAGGGGTTAAGAAGCTAAGATAACCTGGTTGGCACCTGACCAAAAGAACCAATGGGGACAGAAGATACTTTAAAATCTGGGATAGGGAAGATTTTGTTCTGTGTGCCTTTGTTTGTGAGTTTTTCGCTCTGGGGATTTCAGAGGAATCAGGCAGCCATTTCTTCCCTTCACCTAATTCTACATCAGTCTCTAAATATCACAAAAATAGTAATAGCCAGGCAAGGCAGGTTAGCTTATATTTGTTTCTCACTTGTGAATTTCTCTTGCTAGAGGGAGATATCCCTGTGTTTTCTTTATAACTTTGAAACTAATCTAGAGGGGATTCCTCTGTGTTGTTTTTGAATCTTTTGTGACTCTGTACAAGTACTTCCATCTTGATTTTGTCAGGTAACCTTTTCTTTCCTTTAATTAAAATTCTCCTTTTAAGAATCTGACTGATTTTTTTTCATTGCTTTAGATCCAAGGTGTTTTGGATCAGGCTCACCTGCAGGACTGGGGAGGAGTTTATCTCAAGCCTTTCCCAGGAAGGGGGTGTAGGCTTGGGGGAATATTTTGGGGAATTAAGAACTCCAAGTGGTTCTTCCCTGATTCTTTGTTTTACATTTGGGTGTGACAGCCTATCACCCAGGTACAAAAGAAGCTTGTGCCTCGGGGAAGTTTTAACGTAAGCTGGTAAAATAAACTTAGGGGGTCCTGCATGCGGGTCCTCACATCTGTACCCTAGAGTTCAGAGTGGGGAGGGAACCCTGACAGCTCCCTAAATAATTCAGACCAAATTTACACGTGACTTGTGATAAAAATTGGTAGTGACAGAAAATTGCAGTCCAGTAACTTCAATGTACTTGGCTCCAGCCAATACAAAAGATATCATTTAACTTAACAGAGGGCAATGCTTTCCAAACCCATGCTAGAGTCCTGGAAGAGAGATAATTAAGTGAGTTAGATAAGGCTTGATTACATCTTTGGCAACCAAAGCTATGCATGTATCTTCAGATATTTTGTGTGTAATAATAGATTTTTTTTTAAAAAAAAAATATGCTTCACACTGAGCCAGGGAGCATAATTTTTTTCTGGGAACAAGTCTATGGGTAAAGTCTAGGTGGTCCAGAAGCAAAGAGTGCAAAATTCCACACTTGTGTTTATCTTCTACCTCTTCCTGAGGGATTCTGTGATCCTGATGAATATATCTGTCTTGGTTCTCATGTGCCCCCTCAAACATCACCATAATATCTGAGCCCCAAATTCTGCATTGCTTCCTGCTGCCATTCAATGTTCTGTGTAATTTTTACAAAATTGGCTGGAAAATGAATGTATTAAAGCAGTTTTGCTTCAAAAACTAATGCATTGTTTACTAAATTAGTTCTCATTGATTAATTAAAAATAAAACTGTTAAAAATAGTCATGACATTTTAAAAAAAACATTGTCTCCCACTTATGTAAGATCTTTCATCCCTTGACGTTAGTACCCTTCTGTTTTCAAACAGGTTGTTCTTTTCTTTTTTTTTGAGGACCAAAAATAGAAAGAAGCTTTTGCAGACAGACAGCTGCTATAGAACAGTGCTGTGAGGTGCTGCAGACACTCCTTGCATGACTGTTCCACAGGCTATCAAGTGCCTGCCAACGATCCACTCCTCTTCAGGCCTAGTGGACCTATGCAAGAGCTATCCTCAGAAATGTTATTGCTTACATGCCAGATGTGACCAGTACTATTGGGCATTCCCCTAAACCATATTCAGCTGTGGCTTTGTGAAGCACTGGTTGGGTTTGATGGGAGTAGGCAAATGCATAATTTAACAACACCCTTAATATTTGCATTAACAAGAAATTTTGTTAAATTAATGCCTCAATCAGTGCTGCGTCGTTAGTTTAAGTACCTGTGGGAATGACGACATTCTTCCCACAGGGCTCAAAATGCCTCTACTTCAAAGATCCCTCAAAATATTAAACCAATGTGGTCCATCTCTGTAAATCATGCTTCAGCTTTTACTCAAAGTTGCAGATTTATATTATTATAATTAGGACTTGGCATATAAAACAGCCTTAAAATATACTATAGTGAGATAACTAGTCCTATGAATCCTTGAGGATCTATTTCAAAATGTGTTCAGATTCTGATATATATTACACAAATTTCAGCATATTGTCTTCCTTATATTTTATGTTAATTTGACTTTAATGTTAGCTGCCTATCTTACTAACAATAATCCATCTGACCCAGCAGGCGTGAATACCAATTACTGAAATGATTGGATTTCATCTATGAATTTCCTTCCCTCTATTGCAAGTAGACAGTAGACATGTCAGCAGATGGGAAATCACACAGATGTATTAAAGCTTTTCAAGTAACCAAGTATCTAGATATACTCTGTGTAATAGAGCAGGCTGTGGTTGACATATAAAAGGGGAGAAATAGATTAGAAAGCCTTATTATATAAAGAAATAAGGTGAATACGGAAAATAATCTAGCTTGAATTTATTTTAATAATGTAAGTGATTTATCTAGCTCACTAGCCATAGTTTTTATATTTTTATGGTTTCTTTATCTGAAATTTTGGAGAGTAAAACTGAACATTTCAAAGTGTGCATGCATTGCCTGTGGCCTTTGTGTAAATCTGAGTTGCAGACCTGCATTAGGATTTGGCCATTGATCAACTAAAGCAGAGTACTGTTTGCATGAAAAAGTTCATATATTCTTTTTCATGTGCACTTTTGAAACTTCGGGATCTGATTCTTTGCTCAGTTAAATCCCTAAACTGAGAGATTAAATTCAGGCCTTTTTAGGTTTTAACAATTTGAAAGAGGTTCAATCCTCAACTCCTAATCTAGTTGCTTTGCAAAATAAAGGAGCTAGAAAGCTGCCCTAGAGGGTCAGTTGGGGATTACTCCTAACACAAGAAAAAATTTAGCTTCTGTAGAACTGGCAGGTGTTAGCAGGGAATGGTAAGGGATTTAGCAGACTGTCAAGTGTTCTACCTGATCCTTGACTGGTGAAGCACTCAAGAACTGTAAAATGCTACTTAATCAGAATGATTCTGTTCTACTACCAGGTTTCATTCACTTTGCACTTGTGTAAATGACTGCCCTGGTGCTGGGCAATGGATAATCAGATCCTCTATATCTGATGTAGAGAGTAGAACCTCAATATAATTTTAAAATAGTCTTGTCTCTTCCTTTCAGATGAGTCTGTTTTTGTTCTCACAGTCTCCGTTTTTCTATAGACTCACTTTTTGTATGACATGCCTAATAAGACAGACTGTGTCCTGCATCAGTCAGAAATTTATACTCCTAGATTTCCTTCATGGAAAACTATAGAAATGAACCTTGGGGTTTTTTTGGATGTTGTAAAAATAGTAAATAAAAAGGAGGTGAATACACATTGCTATAGTGCTTAATTGCTTTCACAAAGCTTTATTACAAAGGATCCAGTGATTCATACTCTGTGTGTAGGAAGTTCAAACAAAAGGATAAAAAGGGAATTTATTACATTTCTAATGCAATTTCATCAGAGCCAATTAAGGTACAGTCTACTAGTGTTTAAAATGACACTGCTGTGGTATCTTCTATAATGTTTAAAATAACTCCTTAGCCACTTAAAAACAAAATATTGTTCCTTATTGACATATTCAGAGACCTTCGCCCATCCTAGAGGCTGGTTATGTAAATGTCGTGGAGGTGAATAACCTAGAAACAGAAAAGGAGGAAGTGTGTGAGGCTCTGTTTTGTGGATGCAGTAGAGAGACAGATGAGAAAAAACGGGGAGAGAGAAGGATAAAAGCAGGCAACAGCCACTAGAGCAAAGGAAAAAGGGGTCCAGTGAGAGCGGGGAAAAGGGGTTTGTGACATGTAGGCAACGAAGCTCTCTTTTTAGACTCAACTTTCTAAATTACTGGTGGCAATAAAACTGCATATTACAATATATTGCAGTATCTCTTCATACATATTCCAAAATCTTGAGCTACAGAGGTCTACATACATGAAAATAACAAACTGAGGAGGAGGTGTTACTGTTCTGACTGATAATATAAAGCCCTTTTCCCCCTAAGTCATTGAATCTTATTTTGCCCAGGTCAATACTTGTTGGAAGTCCTTTAATTATTGGATAGTTGCAAGGTGCCCTCATGAAGTGATTTGGCATTCTCCATCCTCTTCCAATAGACCGTATTGCAATAAAACAACACATCTATGGCAAGTCTCAGTGACTGGCAGCCTTGTTGGCACTCTCAGCAAAAAAGAAAGAGTGAAGTTATATAGTGACAGAACTCTCAGCCCCAGGTAATCTTTTGAGGTCGGGGTGGAGGTACATCTATAAGACAGTACAGGGAAGCTTGTACTGCTGTTGACCATGTGGAAACCTCACCTGTGGTTAGGTTCAGCCTGTAAAATTGTCAGTGCGCTGTTCTTCATGAACATTATTCTCCTCTAAAGTCTGATCCAAGTCCCAGTACAGTCAGTGGGAGTTTTTACCATAGGTGTCAATGGGCTTTTGCTGAGGCCTTTAATGATTTTGTAAGGAAAAAATAAAAGCCTACAACAGTCTGAAGTATATTTTTAACTTCTTAGTCTGTGAAATATTCAGACTAATTTATCATAACTAAAATGTTTAACTTTGATTTACAGAAACAAAACTTTTTTCCTTCAATGCTGTCCGAAGCTTATTGTTCATAAGAAGAAAAATTTAAATCAAGACATTTCCAAGACTACTTTAAGGGGAAAAAAACCTTTTAAACTTGAAAGTGGCAATGTCTGAATGACAACAAACTAAACTACATGAGGAAGAACCGCTCCTTTCTCACTAGTTACTCTGGAATTTCTAAATTTTAAAGGATAAGCCTTTTTATGAAGTTGGTGTTTTGCCTAGCCGGAAAAAGAAGAAAGAAAATTTTGAAATAAGATGAGACAAGATCCTTTGTTTCCATGAGCAGAAGTTTTCTGGCTACTTTCCAGCTACAGTGAAACAATAAACTTGTGGAAAGCAACACAGCTTGGTCTGAAAGAATATTTTTGTATAAGGCCAGATGCAAAATTTAAAGAGGATTTTTTTTCTTTCCAAGAATATTTTTTTTTTTTTGGTGTCTGGTTAACTTTATTGGATTTAGCTTTATTTTTTTAAACTAAAAATTGACTGCAAGATGTTGAAATCAGTCACGTTACAATGTTTGCTTTAGAGAATAATTATGACCTTTGTCTAAGATAGCAAGTGAAAGGCACCAGACTGAGAGTCCTCCTAGAGACTAAAATTCTCTCTATCTGCAGAGCAGACAAATATTAAACAATGGCAATGTAAGTTTCATTTTCCTCTCTCCAGTGTCCTATCAATGTGCCTCAATCCTGATCTGAAAGGAACATTCATATAGGGGGATGACAGGATAAATTGTCCTCATTTTATTATTTCACCCAGCTGCTGAGACTGACTGCCAACAAATATGCGCTTTATAACAATATTTTCTTATGATATTGACACATTGCCAGATCAGTGTGGGTACATTAAATGGTTTTCACAGAGATGATTATAAGATATAATCCAGAAGAGTGATTATTGCTTCTAATTTAGCTGCGCTGGATTTGGCTATTGACTAAAGTCGAAAGCTCTGTATTCCTGAACTTCTGAACTGTGTGATCTTTTGTCTGTTTTACTTAATAGTATGGTAATTTTTTTCTTTCTTTCAAGTATATTTAAGTAGCAAATGTTTGCCTATGAACCAATAATCTTTGTCCCCTGCTATGTATTATAGATAAATGCTAATTAAAATGCCTTCAGTAATACTAGACTGTCCCTGATTCTACCACAGAATCAGAAGCTGCAATAGTTAGCCTTCTGGGGCTTGCACACTACAAAACTCATGGATATTTCATACTTGGTTGAGCTTCTTAGTTCTTATATGCATTATTGAGAAAATGATAGTCGTGGCATAATATTTGGGAATGGCACTGTTTTGTTCTTAACTCTGCCAACTCTTTTCCTTCTTTGATTCCAGTGTAAAAGCAAATGTTATCTCAGGTTTGTACTTCTGTCTATGGTATTTGTATGGCCCTATTCACATCATATTCTGGCACTTTTACAGTCTGAAGTATTTATCCTCACAATACCTTTGTGAGGTAGAGAAGTACTGTTGGCCCCATTTACTAACAGGGAGGCACGAAGAGTCTAAATAACTTGTTCATTTTTCTCACAGAAAGTATGTGGTGGAATAGGTACTATACTGCGGGAAGGGGTGCTTGTATCCTTTCTCTATTTATTTATTTTGTGAGATGTGAGAAAGGACTAATCTGTGCCTTCCTTCAACCCAGCATAAGGTGCCTTTCAAAGGCTTAGTCCCCAAATCCTGTCCTTGGCATTTCTTACTGCCTACCTTAGGTGGATCCCTATTGAGTTTGCTGGATTCTGTGAATCCCTTGCTTAAGTGTCTAACTCTTTCTGGGCACTGTATAGGGATTCTGGGTATCTAATTTGGAGCTAAGGATAGCACTGGGTAAGGCATTGCAATACTCAGCATCACTAAACCTAAATTCCTTTGTGCATTTAACTTCTACTGCTCCACAGGATGGCTGAAATTCAGGCCACTTTTATTTAGGTACTTTAATAGGAATTTAGATGCCTTACCTTAGGAACTCAAAATTGGGAAGGATCCTCTAATAATAGGACTACAGACAAAGGAATATTCATCCATTTATTCTTCCACATAGTTGTTCAGCATATGAAACCGGCAGTTGCAGAACTGAAACAGGTGGTTTTCTGTTGTGTGTATTTGAAGAATCTTTAGGGATTTTATCCCTCACAACAGAAGTAAAACAAATGAAATATATAAAAGCAGGTCTATATTGTTCTGTTCTATTGATTTTTTTGTAGATGTCAAATAGACAGCTCTGGGAGTCCAAGTATCCTTCTGAATTGCCCATGAAGAATATAATACTCCATGAAGAATATAATACTACCTTTGAGGCCATTTCCGTGATAACAATATATGTGAAATGAGATGGCGAGCTATGTTTTAAATCTGAATGATTCAGTTCCTGGCCAATGTACATATTCAGGTGACATGCACATTTTCTTGATTCTGCAATACAGTGTAACTATGTGCATGGGTACTAAAAAAAAGAAAAAAAGGGTTATTGTTTAAATATGTGTTTAGTCTCAGCACAGAAGCTATTTTAATGTCAATACTGTCATAGTTTCTTATTCATTGTCTTCTGGCTTGTGCTTTTCTCTTGGTTTCCAGTCCACAAATAGCCCATGCAATATCTTAGAACATCCCAAAACATTTTTAATTTGCCAAAACCCTTGGGTTTACCAGAAATATTTGCCACTCTCTTCTTTTATTTATTTCTATATAATATATATATATATATACACACACACACATACAACCACTTTACATATAATGTATTGTAAATATATAGTATTACATTTTTGTAATACAAATATTTAATGTCTCTCTTGTGGGTTTTTTTTTATCTTCTCTCATTCATTCACACTAGTTTTTCTTTCCTTTTGCTGTATATATTGGCATTTCTCTTTCTTTACATTTTTGTCCTTTTTAAGTTTACTTTTTCTTAAATGTTCTGATATTTCCACCCTCTGTTTTTGTCTCTTGATTTCCTGAATTTTCTGACATTGAGCTTTATAAAAAAAGAATATTTTTTTTCCAGTGGCTCTAGTCTGTTTAGATTTTTTTCTAGAGAACTCCATTGATTCCATCCCTATACAAAGACATGAGACCTGACATGACTAAATATTCTAGTGTTTTTCTACCACCACCCCCTTTCTTATGTTTGTTATGTTTGTTATAAACATTGCTATGATAGTTCTTGTAAAATAATATGAAATACCAAGTGAAGTTAGTAATCATTAGTACTGGGTGTAACATATATTGAAACCACTGTATTACATTAATGATTTATGTATGATTGTGATCTGCTTCATATGGGCAGGGTTACAACAGCTCCTGCAGGAACTAAACCAGTGAGGGGTGATTAATGCTAATAGCTGAAATTATAAACCCCCAAAAGGTACCACCTCCCTGGAATGGCTTCCATATACTGGTTTAAACGGGGCTTTACAGAGACCAGCAAAGGACAAAGAAAGTAATTTTGTGTAAAAAGGATAAGTTTAAACTAACAAGATGTGCATTTTGATTCAGCAAACAAACAGGACCTTCGGTCTCAGGGCTGAAAGGAGTATAGGCCAGCTATGACTCCATAAGGAAGATGGGTAATCCAGGTATATTAAGTGTGTTTTATATCTGTTTATTATTGGTTTTTGTTTTGTTTTCTCTAATGTTTTTACCTTTATGATTAAAGGTAATGTACCATTGAGAGTCGTGTGAGTTCACTTGTAACTTCTGAGAAAGCGCTATTAAAAGCCTGCAGAGAAAGCAACACACAGGTACTGGCTTGCTAGTGGTATCACAGTATATGCTAGGGGGTTGTGCAGCCTTTTAAAATAATGGTCAGGAGGGAATGGGACAAGAGTCACTGCCCAAAGACAGCTGTTGTCTGGGGTTCAGAGACCTGACTGAGGTCTCTGAACCCCAGACAGGTGCAGTTACCTTGAAATGGGGATTATTTGACATATACTCATATTTAGAAGTAGTAGTAATAAATTCATTGTTTGAGAGGGAAATGTTATTCCTAAATTTAGTTGTGTCTCTGCATAAGGTGGAGGCATAGCTGTGTTGGTCCGAAGATATTAGAGAGAAAGGTGGGTGAGGTAATCTCTTTTACTCTTGGTGAAAGAGACAAGTTTTCAAGCTTATGCTGAGTTCTTCTTCAGGTCAGGAAAATGTATTCACAGTGTCACAGCTAAATACAAGGTGGAACAGATTGTTTAGCATAAGTAGTTAACACTCTGTGTGTTCTGGGGCTCAGCACCCGCCAACAGCCCTGCAGATCAGCTCCTCTCCCCTGTGCCCTCAGCCTCCTGCCTGCTGGTGGGCTCCGCCTATCAGCTCCTGCTCTTCTGCCCCAGCGCCTCCTGCCCACTACTGATCAGCTGTTCAGCAGCATGCAGGTAGCGCTATGGGGGAGGTGCAGAAGTGGGGGAAGGGAAAGGTGGTGGATGGCTGAAAGCGGGTGGAGGTAGGCCAAGAGATGTTTATCAAGCACGGGAGTGCAAAATTGCAGAGATTCTAGGCAATACTGCAGCCATAGGGCAACCCTGGGGAGGATGTCATAATGTAGACAGGCCCCCACTCTGCCCTCGGTTTTGATGGGAGACAGTCCAGCCCCCAAAGCAGCCCAAGATTAGGAAGCGCAAAGGTGTTTTAAAATCACCGTAGTCATCTTCCTCATGGGCTTTGAGAATCTCACCCATTAGTTTGCAGAATATTGTATCTATTTATTCTGTACCTATTTCTGTGGTACCTGAGTACTAAGAATGTTCACATCTTTACTCTAGTATGCATTACTTTGATGTTCTCCAGCAAAGAATATTAAGCCAAATAACCCCTGTTCTTCAAACAGTTACATTTTTGCTTAACTTTATGCATGGAGTAGCATCAATTAAGTCAATGGGTTACTCATGCACTTAAGTTAAGCACAAACATATGTGTTTGCAGGCTCAGAGCTTTATTGAATTTCAGGTTTAGCCTACTCTAAAATTTCAGTAATGTCTATTGAGAAATGTTTGCAAAAAAATAAACCATACAATATAAATTAGGCTTTTAAATTATTGACTGCTTAGTCATATAAAATGTCTTTTTTCATAGTGGATGTGAACACCTGCTACACTTTTAATCAGTTTTAAAATTATGCTTTATACCTGTGTAGCAAGACCTGATATTACTCTTTAGTTA
Source organism: Dermatemys mawii (assembly GCA_007922305.1). Lineage (NCBI taxonomy): Eukaryota > Metazoa > Chordata > Testudines > Dermatemydidae > Dermatemys > Dermatemys mawii. The sequence goes on from ML677326.1 coordinate 73,124,771, forward strand.
TCAAAGAAAATACCAAGGATGGCTTGTTGCTAAGAGCAAGAGAATGTCACAAATGATACTGCCTCTGCTAACAGAATAGATAGATCTGTTGAGAAAGGTAGATAGAAAATGGGATACACTGAGGGTTATCAGTCTTTTAAATTTTCTTGTCTTTATTGATTTAAAGAAAGAAAAGCCTGTCAATTTTTTATGACTTTTCCTAAATTATTTGTTTCTATTAATTCTTCTTCTGTATCCTAGTTTCTTTGAGTTATACATTTCTCAGGTGAAAGACACCTACAGATGGCAGCAGATGAGTCTAATTGTTAGACCCTCAGCAGGAGTCTCCCTATGAGATAGGAGAGGAGACAGATACCAGACACAGACTTGATATATATAATCCACAAATACTCTTTATTGCTTACGAAATAAACCACTCACTCCACACTCATAACCCAAGCATGCTACACCAGAGTCTGAAGATCAGAATCAAAGTCCTGATGGCCAGTCAACATTCACAAGAGGCAGGGAACCAGCATTACCACATCTTAATCCAAACAGGGCTCTGGATCCACAGACAATTTCAAATTGTGAGTGTATCAACCATCTTTTATAATCCACTTCATCATGTCATCAGTTGTCTGGGGAATTTCAAAGAGACAGTTCTGGGCAAATTTCCAAAACCCAAGGTGTTTAGAAAAGTCCCAGGCCCAAAATGTTCCTCGTTCCCCAGTTCTTGTTTACAACTGCAGCACGTACATTGCAACAAGTACATTGTCATGGCAATGCCCCCAGTGTTATTTCTTTATCTGGTATTTATCCACCTTTCTCCTAACAAAAGTGTTCCCCCCCGCAAAAGAAAAACAAACAAAAACAGCTCTTGACCTCTTAAAACCTCAAATTCTTGCTGCGGTTGTCAACACACAACTCATGTCAAGCACACTTCATCCACACTAGGCCTATAATATATTACATGGATATATGGATTATGCGTATATATATATATATATCTCCCAACATAATCCCGTCTACTAATTCTTAATAGTAAACATTACCGCTAGAAGAAATTGTTTGTATGTAGGATCAAGCACTATGCTTCTGTCCATAAATATTTTGATATTTCTCCTTTCGGTTTGTTCTCCCTATGAAAACAAAATCTCTAATCCAATCATCAGAGTAAATTCTTACATTTAATTATAATTAGTACATCTTAATTTTTGCCAATAAGGTAATTACCATTGATTTGGGACCAGGTACCAGGACTTGGTCTGGAAGGTGCAGTCATTGGAAATATGAATACCAGGTAGAAAATATAGCTTTGGAATGTCACTGTCTCTTTAAAGGATTGTATTTTTAGATACTGGAGAAGGAAATGGAAACAGGAAGAAAGCAAGCATCCGAGAGGACTGAGAGAGAAGGATGTCTCAGTTTTGCCCCAGACATAAAATATAGAAAGTGTAACTGAGGAGATTTAAGAGTTCCATATCTGTGAAGTTCCTTTCACTAATCTGAGGAATACTGAAAAACTGAGTAAACAAAGCTGGGGAGACAATGGAAAATATTGGTTTGTTTTGAGGTGGTCATAACTTTGCCAAAGACTAGTGAACAAAAACTAGATTGTGCTTGTAACTGTTCATGAAATCACATGCTAATTTTGATAGCAAAGAAACTACTGAAGCAATCCCTTTAGAAAGGAAAACAAATATTGCTAAGGGTGCAACACATACAATCATAATAAGAGTTTTCAGATTTGTGTTTTGTGATGGAAAGAGCTCCTCCATGACTTTGTCAGAACCACAAGTAGTCATTTCCTAGCTGTACTCCTATCTATATGGGAGTGGGTCTCTGAGTCATCCTTCTACATTCCAGTCCGTTTTGAAGCAGTTCCTCAAACTACACAGCTAAACAAATACTGTTGTTTGACAGCCATCTAGTTTTAGGTCTCCCAACTCTTCTCTTACCCTCCACTTCTCTGCTTATCAACCTTTTTCCTATATATTATTCTGATTTTTTCACATGCTAAAATCACCAGCAGATTTAGTTTGTTTGACTACAATTTACCATCTTCACACTTCCCGTAATTCCTTCATTACTAACTTGATCCATCATTGTAACTCCAAGCATTCAGCTTAACATTTTCATTTCCACTGTATTGAAGATCTGCTTCTATCTCTTCCTCAATGCTCAGCATGCAGAGTCATACAAAAGTGCAAGTCTAACTACTGTCTTCTAGATCTTCGTTCTCAGTTTGATAGGCAATCTCCTATTACAGATCCCTCTGCTCACTTTTCTCCATCTCGTCCATGCCTTTCATATTCTTCTTATAACTTTATAACTGAGTTCACCATTGTCCTGTACTAGCAAATGCAGGTGTTTGAACTTCATCACTTTTGATATTGACTGACTTCCCAGACATACAATTCCATCATCTTCCTGTAAGATGTCATCAACTCAACAGTCTATACACTGTTTTATTTCTACTGATTTTTCATGATGCTTCTTTCAAGTATGCACTCCCATCTCTCTAAATGTTCTTCCACTTTTTTTTTGCTCTCCCCTATAAGCATTGCATCATCTGCAAAAGCATTCACTAGGGTGACACTTGCTAGGTGTAAAGCTTTTAATGAAGCTGGACACTTTCCATAAATGTTTGTTTCATAAAAAAATCCATCATTTTCCATTTAAATAAATCAGCAGAGGTTGCATCACCAACCAGTGGAATCTTAAATGGGGCTGCAGAGGGAGATGTTACCTGATTAAGAAATTTAGAGGGGCTCCAAGACTTCCTAAAATATGTGAATCAGCAGCATCCAATAGGACAATAACACGTGACCTAACTTGAATTATAACTACCTCCTTTTCCCCATGCTGGCTCTTTGTGCCCTAAATGGGAAAAGGAGTACATTCCACCAGCTGCCAATACCTGCTCAACAGGCTGTGCCCTGTCAGTGAGGTGCATTAATCTGCACTCTGTGATGACAGATGTACTGTTAAGACAGTTATTAAGCATTTATTTTATAAAATTACTTCATGTGTTCTCAATATGTTTTCTTATAAATCCTCTCTACAATGAGAGAAAAGTAGACCCAGCTGGAGTTGCAGGTTCATGGCCCTGCTTAAGGTGATAAGCAAGAATTTCCATCAGATGTTTCTTTATTGTAAGGGACTAACTGTGCTGCTCCATTAAGGGTGTAGTGCTTAACTTATATTTGTATTAATTAAATAGTCCATCTTTTCTAGTTAACATTTGTTAGGTTTGGGGTGTGTTTTTATCAGTGGTATTTTAGTATTAGTTTGTTTCAATGCCTTTTTTCAGAAGTGGAGGATAATATTTGTTTTTTATTATTTTCATTTGTCTGCTCAGTTATTTGTTCATCCATCCTAGCTAAGAAGTGCAGCTAGTTGGGTGTATAACTTCTGTTAAGAAATGTTTTTGCTATGTATCTAAAATAGAGCATCTTTTGTCTCCCTTTTCAAATGTTTTTCATTTAATTTTGTAGTCTCTCTTTATTTTGTTGTTTATGATTTGTGCTTGTTTCTTTGATTGTGAGCTACTTGGAATATACCATGGCTTAAATGAAGTCAAAGTCTTATAGTGAATGATGTATTTTTATACAAAGAGTAGAATAGGCTAAGTTAAAATCAAATGTCAGTTAAAAGAACCTATTTTGAAAGTTATTTTTCATCACATCAGCTGTAATAAGTATCAAGTTACTATTATGAGGTTGACTATCAAATAAGATTATAAATGACTTTAGTAACGTGATGTTAAACTTCTGCACATGCTCTGTAGACTAAATGTTTCCAAAAGCTGAAGGAGATTCAGATTCCACTGATTATGCAGTTAAAAAAAAAAAAAAGCTGATTTCAGTAGGGCTCCTTGTGAATGTTGGGTTCATCTTCTACAGTTCACCATGTGTATCTGGGGCCTAAAATATTCTGATGCTTGTGTATTTATAGTCTCATTTTTAACCCTCTGTTAATATAGTTGAGGGAGACAATTAATTATACAGATCAATAGATCTGGAATTAATTATGTTTGACAGAGGTTTCTTGTTTAGTTTGATTTTTTTTTCTTTTTTTGTAAATACATGTTTGAATTTCCTCCACTTTATACAGCTGCTTCTTCTCCTCCTCTGCAATGGAAGGAGCAGTGGATTTCCACAGTGATCTGGGGAGATCTACTGGAGTTCAAGGACCTTGTATTTTATGTTTTGTTCAGTAGTGCATAGATTTAACCCTACCTTGGGAATGCTGCCCCCTTGTTTCCAACTCTTTTTACACATGGAACTCCAGTCTTGTTGACAGTGTGATGTGGAGTCTAGGCCTGATGGGGCTGGTGCTACAGAGGTGGCCAACCTCCTTCCCGCTCTTCTGATCTGGCACAAAGATTTTCTCCAGGTAGATCCAGGGGGACACAATCCAATTCAACATTCATTTGTGCTAGGTAGTTTTTGCATACAAAAGATTAAGAATTCTAACATTTCTAGAACCCCATTATCTCTGTCTATTCAACCAATAGATATTCAGTTAGGATTTATTGTATCTTTTTTCCTTCTATTGCTTATTGCTGTACAATCTTTAATTGATCCAGCATAATTACCTGCCCTCTGATTTTGAATGTATGTTTTCTGGTAGGTCAGCTTATGATAGATGTCTGCACTTCGCCTCTGCAAATGAACTGCGGTTGGCTTTACATATTTGACGTGCAAAAGTAACCTTTAGCATTTTCCTTTTCATGTGAACTGAAGCAGCAAGAAAATTCTCCAGGGGCTAGTGCAGTGTTACTGCTGTTGAGGCAGTCACTGAAATAAACGGTGTGGATCTATTTCAAAATAAACAAGACTTTATTCTCTTAAACTTCCAATCTACATTAGCAGAATACTAACCAACTGAGCCTTTCTTTGTTTCTTGGCAACATTTTGTATATATTTTATGTGCTGAATTTTACAATCTCTCCTTCTCCCTCTTTTTCTCTTTATAGGAAGGATAAGAAAGATTCCCCTGGTGCACATTGAATACAAGAAAAAACAGATGATGAAACTCTCATGAAACATGATGAAAGTCTAAGCAGTGGGACTTCATATTTGGTAGGTTTTATAGGCAAATACTGCAGATTATTCTGAAGCGGTTTCTCTTATTTATCACTGAGTTATTTAAGTCTCAGAAAAGATGTCTCTTTCCCTTTGACTTGCCTTTGAGTTTGCCAACTTTAAAATACACAAGAATAATGCCATATGTAAGACTGACATGCAGTGCAGAAGGCTTCTATGATAAGGATACTTAATCAAATAAAGAAAGTTTGTTTTCCGGCTTTCCTTAATCCTATTTAAATCTTATTGTATGTGTTGTAAATCAGTCAAGAGTGTGAGAGACAGCTCTGCACAAACATACATATCAATACCAGCAAGTTCATAAAATTGAAATTTTAATAAGGATGCCCAATTTTTATTTATTGGACCCTCCACCATTAGCCCCCAAATAAAAACACCTTAGTGAATCTAATTTTCAGACACCCTGTGTGGAACTATAGCCAATAAACACCATAAAATTAAAATTCGTTCAAAGTCTATTTCTCTTTTATTACCCAGAAATTGGAATTCATTTGTAGTTTGAAAGATTTCAACACAAACTAAAGCAGTAAAGTCTGGTGGGATGAAAGCTCCTGTCAAAGTTAATGTAAACTTGACTTTTCTGCAAAGCTCAAAGTGCTTTCAGATTAAGGTAGATTCAGGTCCCAAAGCCATCATGACTTTGAAAGTGCATATATAAAAAAGGGGGAAAAGTCTTCCCTTTACTTACAATTCTTTTGGGAGGCAAGTGTCATTTTTCTCCATGTACTAAAACTGCCTCTAAAAACACTCTTCAAAGTAATGGATCCTTCTAGTCAGAGAAAAAGAGAATGAAAATGGAATTGCTTTGTGTATTTCATTGTACTGATATTGGAAAAACTAAAAGAATACATACAAAAATAAATAGTTCCTTTTTCTCCCAATTGCCCCAGGAGTTTGTTATAGGGAGGCAGATTGTGATGGTCTTCCCGGGTTTAAAAGGGAGTGCAGAAAGCCACAAGGAGCCTTCTTCCTCCATATTGCTATGATATTTCTATGGTCTCTACATTCCCTTCACAGTGGCCTACCTCAATTCCAGTCTTTGTATTCCCTTGAGTCTGCATAAAGATATGGAGGGCAGATGAACATGCTCAGGGACCTGTCATGCTGGGAAGGGAATTAAATTTTCTTTTCCTGAATAGTGGATAAGGTTAACACACAGGGGGACAGTAATTTGTAAGCTGAGCCACACGTATGTATCCCTGAATCTGAACTGGACCCCACTGATGTAGATGCAGGAAACTGCCTCTTTGGAACAGGTTGCAGAGTCACATGCTTGGTTTCCTATCATCCCCAATTCAGAGCATATGCTGCATGGGTTTATGAACCTAGAGTGAAGTCCACAATAGTTCAAATGATTTCTTGTTAATGTAACTATTTAAAAGGCTAACTCTTTTCTAACTGGAGTCTTAAAAATCACAGACAAATTCTGCTCTCAGTTGCCCAAATGCTACTTCTGTTGAATTCAGTGGTGTTTGCTCCCTTGAATTTGAGAGCAGAATTCATTCCCTCATCTTTATGTAGCTGAACTAACCTTTTAAATGAATTTTCATATGAAGTTTTATTAGTGCAAGAACCCTAATGCTATCAGTCTAACTTAGCTTCTAGTCACTTATGAGACACAGATATAATTATTCTTAGTTTCTATAAGGGGAACAGTATAAGGGCCTTCAGAAAAAAAATCAAAAAGAATAACCATGGCACAAGTTTGTGCCTAGAGTAACATACTGACATACTCTGTTCTATAGTTCTGCAATGGTTTTTCTTATTATAGAAAAGAATTGAATCTTTTTGAACAGTAATATCTTTCAAACTCAACTTTTTAACAGGTTTAAAATATGCAAGAAGAATTCCTTTAAAGATTTTTTCTGCATAATTCATATTCATTATTCTATAGCAAATGCTTCTTTCCACTGAAGAAAGGACTATGGAGACTATGTTTAGAAATTGTGACTCAGTCTAACAAATTTAAATATAGATGTGCCCAAATGTGCTCTAAAAATTCAGGTGCTGTAGAACTTAAAGCAGAAGAAATTGCAGGCACATGTTTTCATACCCACGTTTCTAGCTACAGTCTATTATAGGCCAAATCCTGAAGTTTTTTTCAAGTAAACTCCCAGTGAGACAAGGATTTTCACTGACTTCCTGCAAAAGACTTCAAAATTTGTCCTGTTTTGACTAATACTCCTTCTACCTGGTTGTAATAGAACATTTGCTTTTCAGAATCAGTCTCTTCAGCGCAAGAAATTGTATCTCACTCTAAGTTAATCTCACTAAGTCTTTATCTTCTTTGATTTACTGGCTTCAAATAGAAGCCATCAATTTTGACCACATATTGCACTCAAGTTATGTTAAGCGTTTGAGATTATAAATAAAAGTGGCTCCATAATATGGAGCCAATATGCAAACTGACACCCTTTGGCTTATACTGGATAGTTTGTTCAAGTTGAAAAGTCCATAACTACATGTATTGATTCACTTAACGCTCATGTCATCCATCTGTTTGTTCTTCACTGTACTTCTATGCAGTGGTTCACATTGTCAAGAAGGCTAACTACAGATATGTTATTTCTCAAGTTTTCCATCTCAAAAGTTAGTACCTGTAATTTAACTTGAGCCATAAAGGTCAACATTTATGTCTTTTTATTTTCCTACCCACACAATGCTGAGATGCAATTTTCAGAAAAATAGTTTATTCAACAAAAATGCAATTTTGCTAGAGCCAAAAGTATTTGACCTGATGAGTTTTGGCTTTGAAAAAGTTTTTCAGGGCCAGCTTCAGAAAAGTGTGTGTTGGTCTATTCTTTCTCTCTCCTCGATACAACCTTTAGCCCACTAGGTAGGTCACTAGCTTGGGATATGGAAGCCTGAGATTTGAATCCCTACTTTGATGCACACCAGCTGATTGGCCTTACCCCCAGGCTGGTAATTTGAGGTGGATTGCTCTGTCTTTCTTGTTGAAGCTGTACCACTTTGTATAAATACTTAAATATTCCTTGGGCCAAAGAGAGCATGAGAGGGACTATGGCCTGGTTCTTAACTAACTCACCTGAATGGTAGGGAGTATGGTGTCAAATCCTTCCCCTGAATCAGACAGAGAAGACTTTGTTCTGATTATTGAGTTTATTGGCTGAACCAAAACAATTAAACAAAAACTGTGATTACCAATACAATATAAGTGTTGGGTACAGTTAAGCAAAATTATTATTAGAAATATTTTGGTTAGACTTATTTGAAAAAGTATACATCAGTCAAGTATCGTTCCCATATTTGCTCAGTGAGGTAAGCTTTCTGAACTGAATAGCACAACATTCACCTGATTCTCATTTGAGCTCCTAATTAACCTCTGTCATGGGTAGGTCTGCTAGTCCACTTTTATTACTTTCAGGTACTGATATCAGAAATACAGAATCAGGAACTTCCAAACTTCTTGAAAACGTTATCTACGAAACAGGACATTATTTTATTTTTTCTATTTTTGATGTGATATTTCTCATGTTGGGTTTATTAAACACCCTAGAAAGAGCACCATTTTAAATGCCTGACTATCTTAGAAGGTTGGTTCAGCTTTATGGGGAAATTTGCAGATGATGTCATTCAGGGTTAAGTTCTATAAAATGTGATTTTTTTTTAACAGTGTGTGTTTCATACTCCCTTTGCACATATTTTGATCTGTTTAGCACAAATTATATTTTGTAATACACCCACAATAAGTAGGGAGTTTATCTGGACCTAAACGATTACACTGATTTTCATAAGTATGTTTGTAGTATTTGTGCAATATTCAGATATATATAATTACGGCAGAATTTGGCCCTGAAATTAGAACATAGTTATAAATTCTTTTGATGATTCATGAGCAGGGAAATTAATTTTCCTTATTTTTGTAACTATGTTGAGTCTATAGCACTGTGTGAACAGGAGTAAAAAATATATATAGTTAACTACTTTTTCAGTAAAGTGAACAGATCCATTTTCAAATTACTTTCAAAATGTGTTTTTCTTTGCCAAAAACTGCAATTGCTTTTTCCCTTATTCAGGGTATTTCCACTGAGAGCCAGGGCAGATTTTGGACCACAATGCTTAGCTCTGTAAAAGCATATGTCCTGAACTACTGTCACATTGCCTTTTATGCTGTCTTTAAGAATATGAAATGTGGACCATAGTATAACAATGTCCTTGACCACATTAAATCCCTCCTTCCCCCTTTCCAAATAGGAGAAAACCCATAAAATTACTGTTGGCATAAAACATTATTTTTTAAAAACTGTTCTTCCACTTGGGACTCCGAAGTTTGTTTGTTTGTTTTTTAAATGACCCTGTTTCAGATCATATTGGCAATGTGACTTTGTGTGCTAGAGTGAAATAGGGTTGACTTCCGTTAAGTGGGATTTTAGGTGTCTGCTTCCTTTAGTATGCACACAGAGCACTCACATTACCACTTTTACTTTTTAAAGGAAAAATGAATAAAAATATGATAAGAGAAGAATGTTTTTATACTGTTACTACTAAAAAAGATTAGGCTATTTGGAGATGAAAAGTTTTTTTTTTTTTTGCAGGGGGTGAAAACATTTGAAGCCAGTCAGTCAGAAGTCATCACAAGAAATTTATTGCTTCCTATTCTTTTAATAGCAGCAAAAAAACCCCCATGCAATACTTGACATTATGAATTTGAATAAACCAATGGGGAACACATGCATCTGCATATGGAATTATTCTTTATTCCTAAAGAAAAACACATTAGTTAATCTTGAGAGCCTCTGACAGAAAAATGAAGACCTCAAAGCATTCACAGAAATCATATGGACATATGGAGTAACCGAATAGTTGCTAATGCAAATGAAGCAAACAGTGGCTTGGTACTATATAGCTAGAGGCAATGTATATCATTATCTCTATTCAATAAAGTTTGGGGCATCTGTATCTATTTGCAAATGCCAGAAAAAACAAAGAACCTATTTTTGAAGAATATCCCTAAAATGGGGATCTAAAAATACCACCTCTGCCTCACCTGCTCCCTCACCCCACACAAAATAAATGAGACATTATGGAGGGAGGGTTTTTGTGTTTTGTTTTATGTTCTTTGGGGCTTTTCAGCTAGCACACTCTCTTTCTCTCTCGTATCCTGCGGACTGGAGATATGCTGCCGCTGTTCCCCATTTCTGTGACAGAAGGTAATATTGAGCCATGCATACTTTCTGCAAAATTATTTTCAAACAGGAACAGCTTCACAAATTGATATCTCAGTAAAACAGAGGATATCTGAAGGGAGCTAAGAATTGTCTGGTAGGAGATAGCCAATGCAAAGGACAGCAAACTTATTGCTGAAGATATAAGGCTAGCTAACAATGGAAATGGTAGGTGTGTGTCACGGAAATGCAGATCACCAGATCTGATTTTTTTTTAAACCTTGCCTAAGATCAAACTTACTCAGTCAGCATGTTGTTATCCTACAAGGGGTAATCCATTTCTATCACCACTTAATTCCTATGTCAAGTATTATGAAACAGCATGCAATCCCATTGTAATAGTCTGGCCTAATGCCACTAGAATACATTGACTTAGCACATGTGATGGCATCAGGTCTCCTAATGACTGATCCTAGTGCATTTAACAGTTTGCTACTTCCTCATAGGTAAAGGAATCCATCTTTTAACTCTAGTGGTAGAGGTCTGTGTGTTTGAGGTTGAAGGACTAGGTTTGATCCTCTCTGTTGCCAGGGTGTTTGTAGTCAGAATTCATTAGGTCATTATACCACAGGGAGCTTTAATCATTGAGCCAAATTCTTTGGACTTACATGCTGTGTGGCCTCATGAGAGTCTCTGAAGTCAGTGGGGTTTCATGATGTGCAAGTCAGTACAGAATTTGGCCATGCAAGTTAAATTGATCCCTAGCACTCAGCTCGATGCAATCAACATCCTTCTATGTGCTTAAACACCATTTTCTTCGCTCCCCCTTTTCACCGTCTCTACATTCACAATGCCTTTGACTATTTCACATTGATTCCATCAGGCAGTAAGAAAAGCCTTCTATTAGTCAACATCTACGCTACTATTTAAAATATGTGGACAGCACTGAAGTGGATATTATGTGTGTGAATAAGGTGTGAATAATTTTTTTTAAAAAAACCATATTTTCATTCAATTCTTTGATATATGTTATGGAGGAGGTATTGCACAGTAATTGTTCCAGGAGTTGAAAACAATATGGGCCTTCTACGGACCAAAATTTCCTTTAAGGCCACAGAATTCACATTGTGGTGCAGACCTCCCTACACTCAGTTCCAAGTGACTGTAGATTCTAATAGCAGTAAAAGTTAACACACTGAATAACCTTTTTTCACATCTGTGTTGATGCGCTAATGACATCAGTTTAAAGTACACAACACCATACTGCCTTACAATCCCCCTGAGTATCTTAAAAAATGACCAGCCTGGTTTCTGTCTCCAGGGTGGAAGTTTTCTAATGTATGAAACTCATAACTTTTCTTGCTTTAGGTTATATTGAATCATTATCTGCCATACTGCATTATACTCTGTTGTATGTGATGTGATGTAAGATCATGCAAACTGCCATAATGCAAGTAACAAAAAGTGAAAAGCAGGATTTTTTTCACTCTCCCTAGTGGCTATAATTTGAATTGCAAATTCATGAATTGTTTTTTAATGTTCAGAGAAATAGTTTAATTAGCAAGAGAAGTTGTGGAATCACTTTCACTAGGAATACTAGTTTTGTTGTCCATCTAATAAGCAGAGAGTGTAGTGATAACTGATCCTGCTATGATAAAGGAGATAGGCCAAGAGGGTTTTTTTAAATCTAAATCATTCTGTAAATGGGCATGATGGATAACAAAATGTCTGTATTACTTGGAATCAAGTAGATGTGCTTGGCCCCACAGTACAAATTACTTTGAATTCAGCAAGTTTATCATACCATGTTGCAGATACAGGTGCTGCACAGCTACCAACAAGTTCAGTATAGGCACCGCATCACTATTGCCCAGATTTTGCCACCCTTCAGTAGTACCATACTCCTGAGTAGCTGGGAGTAAGGTGCTTCTCAGAGTAAGCAAAAGTAGCAGAATGAGTGTATGAGCAAAGCTTTTTATATTTCCTTTTTGTTCTTAGGTTAAGATTGGCACATTTCATGCTGGGAAATATTTTTGTGATCTAAAAAGCAGCAGATTTATTTTGTATAAAGCAAAAAATCTGGTAGATTCTTATCTATTGTACTTTATATTGGCAGATCACAGAACAAAATATTTATATTTTTATATTGATAATCACAGAACCAAATAATGATCATTAAGTACTCCTCGTTCTTGATCCAAAGAGTTTACAATCTAAGTATAAGCATCATTAATATCATCATTATTGGCCCTGCAACACATAACTGCAGTAGCAAGCCTGAATGGAAGGACATCCAAATGGAGTGAATAAAAATGTAGCCCAGCTGTCTTATTGGAGAGATCTAGGGTCTGTGATAGAAAAGATCTAGGATGTGAGCTGAGCAGTCCTGAGATAGGAATTCTAGTAACAACCATGACTGGGGAGAAGGGCTGAGCTTTTAAGCTGCTGCTAATTTGTTAATAAATCAAACTTAGGGAGGTGAGTTTTGAAAGCTAGGTGAGCTCCTTTGCTATAGAATTTGCAGGATTGACAACTCACTGGTGAATCATGCTCCTGAAAACACTTTGACAGAATGTCCATAGTTAACTAAGATATTAGGCAAAATCCAGTTGATGGGCATCACCCCAGGAGAGAACTAGAACCAATGTGTTTAAAGCATATGAAAATGGGCAGGTCTGGCTACTGTTACATGCCAAAAGAAATTCCTTTTGCACAGTCCGGTGAGTGTGGTCCTTTTGTATTCTAGCAGGTGGTAATGGTCAAGAGACTTTGGAGGAGGGAAAGGCAATGTCCACCCTTTCAGTGGCTGCATCAATGATCTACATTCTAGAATTGTACTAATATGTACACAGTATAGCAATAGTTTTGACAAAATACTATAATTCTTTTTAGGCGCACAGAAAATAGATAAAAATTTTGTGCCATCCTGATATTATTTTGCAATGATCTCATACTTTTAAGTAACAATATATGCTATTGTTCCCAGCTGGTTTAAAACTCATAAGAGAAGCCCCCTTAAAATCATAGTCTGAGATGCAGATAGTCAACTAGGTTCTGAACATGCCATTCAAATGACGCAAAATTTTAAGGATTTGGGTATACATTTTGTAATTGGGTACTTGTTGCCATTGGGGCAGTGCCTGCCCATCTTTTCAAGTTTTATAAGTTAATGCTGAAATTCTGTATCACTGCCCCCCTCTAATTCTGGTTTGATGCTAATGTATTGATAAATCATACAATATCCACAAGTATTGCCATTCCTAGAGGCAATGAAGCAGAAATGCTCTGTGAAAGTTTCATGTCAAACAACATATGAAAAATGTGCACTGCAGAATTTATCACTTTATCAGTTTCCATGATTCTGATCACTTAAAGGCAGATCTCCTATGCTGTATGAACATTACATTCAGAATTTGACTCACTCCCAAATTGTGTATCTTTGTGTCAATACACATCATACCATCTCAGTCTCCCTATTTTCCATTATTTCTTCAGAAAAAGAAGAGTAAAAGCTTCATTGGTATATTTAATTGTCTGTGTCATAGGGAAGCCTCCTTTAGGACATCCCTTCATGGCATTATAGAAACACAGCAAATGGCCTACTGCCTCAGTTTCCCCATTCAAGGGACTTTTGAGGATTATTGACTATTTCCCAGCTCTTCTTGGATTTTGGTTTATTAACTGAACATACATTTAAAATAAAATTCTCAAAACCCTCGTCAAGTCCATCCCATATCAGTTCACTTCCAGGTCTTTCCTGCCTCTTTCACTCCTCAAATTCCAGATGTTTTTGCAGTAGCCTGCTCATTCCCAGAAGCCACTGTTCTCCCTGAGATAGATGTCTCTCTCTCTCTCTGCACCTTCTTTTTGCTCTTTACAGGGGAATCAGCTGAACCCTGCTCAGATGTGTCTGCTTAATAACTAGAGTTGGCTAGTCCCAGGATGCTAGCCTTTAAAAGAGCAAGCCACCCTGCTACTGTCTGTATTGGGAGCACTGTCACACCAGAAACAGTCAGTACCATAGCAATCTTTACATTAATATTTTCATTTTACAAACATACTTAAATGTGTTACAATAAGGGAGCCAGGTAACATTGAAAGTTATTGTGCTATCCTTCCACTTCTAGGACCCTGGGTTTAATCCGGCTTATGTTACAAGTGAAAATGTGGATGGTAGTCTGATCTTAGTTTTCAGGAGATGTTTGTCCACTTCACAAGGATGACTGGAAGTTTCTTCTCATAAGAAGTCAAGGATTATAATGGCAGTGGAAGTACTAGGCCAGGTGTGCAGTGGAATTAAAGCTGTTTATGGAAACTTATGAAGTTCTGCTAATCATAAGGCTATTATTGCCTCACTTTTACAAGTACTTTTAATGAGACTACTCTTCTGTGTGGACTTGCCTCTAAAGTCTGAAATGTATTGTACTTGCTCACGTGCTATAGTTGCTTTTGCCTTTGTGAGTGTGTGTATAAAACACACACAGGTACATCACAGTGTAAACCAAATCAAACTGACAATCAAACTTCAGAAGCTGTGGCTCTGTGATGATTAAATGTTCAAATATGCTAAGCCTATTTATTATCATTTCTAAATGTGACAGCTAGTTTATACTAAAACAATTTTTGATATGTAGCATCCAAATTTACACTATGCCTGTAATAGTAATACATGTGGAAATTACCTTTGAGGTGACAATTAGAGAGTTGAAAAATTCAAGACAGAAATTACTTAACAGCTCCAATAATTACAGAACATGAAGCATTATCCATTTCAAACACAGCAAGTCAGAGTTCAGAATAGTGTGCAATGACAGGAAACATAAAAACTTGATTTCATTAACTAGCATTGATATAAAAAGAAGTTTGAATAACATGTACAAAGTTTGTAATTATAATAAGCCTCATGACATGAGAATGTCTGCTGTCAGCCACGAACTAAAATTCTAATATACCAGAACATTACTGTGAAATATGCAAACAAATCACATTATTTTATACTACATCTAAAGCAAAAGGATGATTCTATGTCACATCACTTAATATCAGTAAATACTGTGTATAAAATATTTGCATGGGAAACTGGCAATTATTATAAGGAGTCTGTAATACATGGCTCCTGGCAGAGAAGGAATTCAGAAACATGTATTATCTTAAGGCTAGAATGCAGAACAAAGAGAAAATGATGTTTTGTATACTAGTGTTACTGTCCTAGTTGCAGACATCTTCCACATCCATCTGGGTGAATCCATCAAGACTGAGGGATTCATGTTAAATGCATTCCTCATTACCCATTTATCTGTGTGCAAGTGCTATCACCTATAGCTCATGCATAAATAATATTGTGGTTTACTGTGCTGTTTAGGCTGCTTTGAAAATCCGAACCCAAGGAAGCTGTGTCCAGATCCTACTGAATTTCAGTTGCATAACTCACAGGTCACCTCAAGCACATGTGAGCTAAATATTTGGTATTAAAACAACAATTGAATACATATTTCTAAAATCTAGCTCTTAACAAAACTCTAGAACTACTCTAGAATTAAACTTTTACTCACATCTTCTACATGGGGCTTTTCTCCTGTTTTTTGCCCTGAACAATACCTAAACATGTAGGAAAACTTTGCTAACCACAACTGCATAACAAGTGGGGAAAAAAAGAGGTTGGGGGAGAAAAATATTAAATAAGCCTGATGGTAAAGTAAATAATCCCCTCCCCTTCCCCACCAATGAATTCAGCAGTTTTCAATTAAGCAAAATGATCCATTTTATGAAACTGACTCTGTAAAAGTAACTGCCATTGAAATCAGGACAATCAAATGTGAAGGCTTGCAATGAATTTAAAGTCACAGCACTCTGAGGTTGCGTATAAAAGTCTCCATTGCTTGTTATCTCACAAGAGAACATTTTAAAATACATTGCTATTGTCACCCTCATAAGTAAAATATTTTCCCATTCATATAGTCTGCAGGCCACTTGCAGCTAAATGACTTCATCTCAGAAAACGAGTTAAATTTTAAGCTGATTGGCACCATAAATGTGTCAGGAATCAATATAAATTGAAGATCATTAAATATTGCATAGGAAGATCTTTACTGAAATTTAAGATGCTCTACAACTATTGATAAAATGTCATCCTCGGTGTTTAAAAGATCCAAATCACAGACGATTTGCTTGATAAAAAAACAGACTTGGAGTGTAGTGAGGGCTGAGGAAATAAAGCATTTGCCTTTATGGATTAACCACAGAAGAAATTTCTCTCCCTCTCTTTTACAACCCTTTATACAATTTTAACTAATTTCACACACATTTGAGCTCCATTCTTAAGAAGCGAAAGGGTCTTTAAATGATAAAAAAAAAATCTGTGTGATTTAATTCAACATTAAAAAAAGTTTTATTCTGTGATAAAATTAGAGACAAGTGAAAAATGAACCCTTTGGAGTAAAGTATATTTAATTTTACGATGTTATTTAAAGGAGATAGGTTCCAAAAGAAAGGGTCCTAAATTGAACCCTCCAAAAAATACAAACAGGCATTTGTGCGCACAGGTACCCATTTTTAGCTCTAATCCTGCTGGGACTCCTGAGATGTTATGTGAGAAGAGAGAGAGGTGGTGGATATATGTGAATATGGGATTACTCATTGCTTTCTCCTCCTAAATCAGCCTAATGCAATTGGATCTATGAGGATACAATAGCCTACTTACATGTATTTAGCTGCACCAATGTGTTTTCAAATATACCATTTTTGTGCATGGAGCATCCATTTTAAAACTATGATCTTAAAATATTGACATCATGAGTTCATGCAGCATGTATGTACATAAGGTGTTTCTATTAACTTCTTACTCCTGACACAAGGGAGGCATCATTCCTTTTCTTCTCTGTCCCTTGCCCATTCTGCCAGGACATCAACCTATAGTTTCCTGCCATTTTTTCCCCCCTCACACCCTAGTTCCCCCTACTCATTCTGCCAGGACGTCCACCTACAGTTTCCTGCCATCTTTTGGGCTCATGCCCTAGTTTTCAATTTTCTTTGGGGGGACCCTGAAGCCTGGATTATGCCATGGAGAGCTGGTATAACCCAGAACTATATCAGTCCCTTTGTTTGTTCTTTGAATTTTTTGTTTCTCTGTCTTCTTTCTATCCTCTTCTTCCTGGTGCTGTATGCGGTCGTGTGCTCATCCTCCTTTCCTTTTCAACCATCTTTCACATGAACATTTTTTCCTTCCTACTTACCCTCTCTTCCACCATCTGTTCCTTCTCCATTTCTTCAGGATAGCCAAAAGAAAAGCCGTGCTGGAGAAGTTTTGTGGGAGAGTTGTGAGTGGGCTAGGGGACTGGAGACCAGAGGAAGAGCAATTGTACTTCAAGTAGGAAGCAGATGTCATGCTCCCCTTACGGCTAAGAAATGGTAGAGAAACGTCTGCTGCACTGAGAGGCAGAAGGGAGCCAGAAGAGTCTAGATGATCATATTTCCCGCAGCTCCACAGAAATGAGAGGTTTGTGCATGTGTGGGAAAAGTTTTTGTAAACCTGATCTAGAGACCAGGGCAGCCGTGGCAAAAAAAAAAAAAAAAAAAAAAAAAAAAAGAGTGGGGGAGAAGGATTCCTGGAAGAGCAGGAAGTATGAAATGCTAATACTTATCTTTAAGACTGCAATTTTCATCCATGGATCTCAAAGCACTTTACAAAGGAGGTCACTATCATTATTATTATTTAAATCTAGGGAAACTGAGGCACAGGAATGTGAAATGGTTTGCCCACAGTCACCCAGAAAACCACCAGAAGAGCTGAGAATTGAACCCAAGTCTGAGTCCCCCAGTCCAGTGCCCCTGTCAATGAGCAAAGCTACCTCTCCTAGGTGTACATAGTAACTCTGCCGCACTATCCACAAAGAATTAAATTTACATCAGATAAATGCTGCACAATTTTGTGGTGTGCAATACTTAGATTTTTATATATTGTCTGTGTAAATAACTTCTATTAGAGGAGGTTGGGGTTACCATCTAATACAACATAGGTTGAAATGAAAGTAATTACAAATTTGTATCAGGCTATCTGAGTGCAACAAAAGACTGGAACAACTAATTAAAAGTAATTAAACTAATGACTTAATCTTGAGGAAGGAATATTAAAATGAGAGATGATTTATTGTCCATAATTATTGGGGTTGAGGAGAATAAAATGAATTGACCACCAAATTCGCAGGGAGGAGAGGGAGTCTAATGGAAAAGTCAAAGGATACTTTGAGATTGGATTAGAAAAAAGAATACCAATAGACTGCAGTAGGGCTTGGATTAATACAGGACAATAGCAGGTTGATAGACACAGAGAGATTACACATAGCTCAAAATGCCACACTGAGAGCATCTGTGCCCAGCAAAGGAAAAGAGACTTATTTTAGATGTGCTATTAGATCAAATCAATGCTTGTCACACAAAGCTCTTTGGCCTGAAACGGTAGGATTTGTACAGTTTCTAATTTCTGCCAGCAAAGCAGCCTGATTATGGATGTGTGTCTGAACTCCTAGTCATTGTAATTAGTGGCTATAGTATGTACTGAAACGAATGGCTAAAGATCTAGAGAGTAACAAATAGAGAAATTTGGGTTGAGGGAAGTGGAAGAGACTTGTGAAATACTATTGTGCCTTTACTAAAGCAACATTTCCTTGGACTATCTGCAGATAAGAACTCAAGTTATGAAAATTTACAAGATCCCTCATTGAAGCAGATAGCAAGGTCTTACCAAAACATACATTATAAATGGCTTTTAAAATTAGTCTCCAATGTTCAAATTAGTCTCCTAAATTGTTCTCCCACAGAAGTAAGACTTGGTACGTATAACCACAGGTGCTGGAAATAAGGGTTCTGGGGGTGCTGCCGAACCCGCTGGCTTGAAGTGGTTTCCATTGTATATAAAATTGTTCCTGCACCCCTGTGTTTAACTGGGCACACTTAATACAAGAAATATAGATCCTGAGTCTGAATCCAGATCCAGTAGTGAAGGCACCTGCACAGATTCCTTGAGATACAGGCTCTGGTGCTAGCGAATATCAGCATGGGTCTAGAAGATCATAGTGTTCAGAACCTTATTCCAGAGGTAAATGTGTGTTATCTGATTGCAGAAATGTGGAACCCTGATTGCATTTGGGACCATTAGGTGCTACTGTCATATAGGTAGTGCGTGACATGCTAGTCCACACTATAATTTACACCTCTGGTACAGACTAATGTACCATGTAGACAAGCCCTAACTTTCATCTCATCAGTGGCCAGAGTGGTCTGTGATTTAAATACAGTCTCTTTCAAAACATTTTTAGGTTAGCATTCCATATTCGTTACAATATTCAGGCTCCTCTCTTGCCCTGAGAATGGCTGTGTCTTTATCAGCATGTTATCCACTCCTTCTCCACTCTGCTCCTCCACCTACAAAGCCTTTTCAGCCATCACACCTAATCCTTCATCCTTTGAATCACATACTCCCCTGATGCTACATTCCCCAAATGCCTCTAGCCACTTTCAAAAGTACTGCCATGGTACTTTTGAAAGTGGCTAATGGCTCATTTAGCACTTATCAAAATTCATGGTGAACAGTTTCCTGTAATAATTTGTGGATATAATAAGAATAACTTAGAACACTTCCCTTAGAACACATCTCTGAAAAACCTGAAGGCTAACATGTTCAATGTTTTCCTTTTGCATTTCCACCACAGTTTCATGTACTTAAGGATTTTGCTATTGTGAAGATCAAAAACATTGTCAAATTATCTACTTACATTATGGCTCCTACCTATACTCTTCTGCAAACACTATTATCTTTCTGTTCTCAAACAGACCTCCTCCTACTTTGGTTATGGGCTGAGCAAATGTTCTTCTCAAGCAATCAAATTCCTTTTCCAGTTGCTTTGCTGTCTGCAACCTGATTTTTCCCCTTTCATTCCATTCTACACGTTCCTATCACTTAGAAGGGGAAAAGGGACTTTGACCAGTCAATGTCAGATCTTGAACATGTTGAAAAAAGTTAATACTTATGCACCAACATTTCATAAAAGTGTGACTAGTTATTACTCTACAACCAAATAGATTTCCTTATTCAACACTGAATGTAACACATATCCTTGTAGATGACATGTCTTATTCAGAGAGAGACTATTACAGTACAATGAAATATCCTTTATCCTTTGTGGTAAAACTTGAGTATAGCAGTGTGTTTTACTTTAAAAAAAGGCACATTTTGCCTCCTTTGCCAGTGAAACTGCATTAAGTGACTTTATACTGTGCACATCGGAGAGAGGGACAGGAAGATCAGAGGATAAATTATGCCTGCTGTGATAGTTTTCTGTAGACTGAATCTTAATCACATGACTAGCAGCACTCAGAAGAGTGCCAAGAGAGGGAAGTTTGTGTTGGAGTCCCAGAACATGGGAGAAGAAAAGCTTGGGAAAACTTCACCAAGGAGTGAGAACTCTCTTCAACTTCTTTTAATTAAGAAAAGTTTTTCCTTTTTGAATGTGAAAATATGGAAATAAGAAAGTGCAAAGGAAGTGCGATGGGGAGACAGATCTGGGAGAGAACCAGCATTAGTTAGAGGAACTGGCAGGTCAGGCCAGGGCGCAGTGCAATATGAAGAAAAGTAGCTTTGCTCCCTCCCCTTCTCAATCCTTTCCTGAAGTAGCCATTCCCCACAGAGAAACAACAGCAGTTGCACCAGAAAGATGCTGGTTACAATGGTCATATCTTAAGTGGCAGTATTGATATGAATAATATAAGGCAAATAGTCTGGTTTACAAAGTGCACTTTAGTGTGCAGATGACAAGCTTTCGGGGATACAGGGTTTTGTTTTTTAAGATACCACAAAGATTAGACAAGGAGGCCTAGATGAATGTCCTTTGGATTGAACTCATTGTGTATTTTGGTTTGGAATGTTACTACTATTCATTGTTACAGATGGCTTGAAAAATGCACTTACTCAGAGGGCAGGGTAAATCCTAACACTAACCAGGTGAGTACATGTATCCCAGACAGCCCTGCTCAGGATCCTGTGAGTGCTGCTCATGCTGCTTCCACACTGCCAGCTTCTGTTGATGGATGCATGGTTGCCTTTGACTGTCTTTAAGCAGAATGCGCAGAACACCAATCACAGGAGTTCTTCCATGAGTGATCTCTTGTGATTCATGCACATCAGACAGACCGAAGAAAGGAGCCCTCACAATCTGACAAATGCTGAAGAATGCACTTTGCTGCAAAGGGAAAAGCGATACAGTGCTTGGCCTCATTAGAGATTTGATCTTCCAAGATGCTGAGCATCTCAGTCCAGCAAAGCACTCAAGCACATGAGAAGTACCAATGAAGTCATGCTAATCACAAACTGCAGAAACTTGTTAAAGGCAGAAAGTATCTCTGACCTCCCTCTCAGCCTCTCTACTGTGTACATGGCTCATTTTCACTGAACACAGTGCAATTCCAGTTGAAACCAATGGGACTCATCACTTGCTTAAAGTTAAGCACATGCACTATATTAGAATTCAAAACAACCTTGATAAATCAGGGAAGGGGTCTGAAATCAACAAACTAAAATTCATTAAAAACCTTATACAATAAAAGGAACCTAAGGATTGAGGAAGCAGGACTCTCTTGCAGGGAAGGAATCACATTGAACAAAGCAAGCAGACTCTTGTGAAAGAAGCCCTGAGAGGAAATTTAGGGGATCTTAATGCCACCCTATGGGGATGCAGAAGAACCCATTTTGTTTATTGTTGATGGAAGCCTATGATGATGATGGACTTTTGATATTTGATATTCTTGAAGGGGATGAGACTGGAGAAGTGTCCTATTCAGAGAACTAGGTTACATAGCACAAAGACAAAGGACAAGCTATGTACTGCAGAGGAAGTGACCCAAGGGGATGCTTGAGAGACAGATCAGTGCAATACCAATTCCTGATACAAGGAGGTGCTATAACTGTAAGTAGGGATGTTTACAGAGTATCTTATAGTCTTTTAAATATAATAAGGACTGTTATGAAGAGGACTGTGACCAATTGTTCTCCATGTTTTTTGAAAGTTGGCTTCATCTGCTGCAAGGGAGACTTAGAAAAACTATCCACATATTCAAGCTAACTGTAAAGTTAGTTAAATACTGGAATATGATTCCAAATGAGATTATGGAATCCCTATCATTGGAGGTTTTTAAGAACAGAGGAAACAAACACCTGTCAGGGAAGGTCTAGCTATACTTGATCCAGCACAGGTGACTAGACTATTTTTTAGTTCCCTTTCAGCCCTGAATTTCTCTGTTTCTGTGCCTAATTGCTTGTGCTGGCTCATGATTAGAGTGAATTCCATGGAACTACACTGATTTATGCCAGCTAAGGATCCAGCGCAATGGCTTCAACAGAACTACGCGATTTACAGTAGTTAAGGATTAGCCCCTAAATCTACTAAATAAAAAGCTAAAATGCATGCATCATTCTCAGAACCTGGTTGAAGACTGTAATTCCTGTTAACTATACAGAAAAACATTGGGGACAGCCTTGCAATAGGCAGTGGTATGACTGACATTATTTTCAAACTGGTTATACACTAAAGTAATCCTTAATCATGTCTAAATAAATTGACCCACCATCTAGTTGCACTATCTAGTGCTTAACAGGAATTTGTAGTGGGATTTTCAAAGTACTTAGGCACCTAACTCAAATAGATGGTAAGTGCCTTTAAGCTTTTGAAAATCCCACTAATGAAAATTTGCACTTCTTACATAAAATCAGGAAACTGTGAATGGAATGAACCTTCTCCTCTGCAGCTCTTGCTGACTGAAACAGCTTTTCCATCTTTCTGTTTCATTGACTGTCCAGCTATTTTCAGACGTCTGAAAGCATGTACAACTTTTATCAGTGGTTTGGGGTCAGGCATAGGTCTGTTGCTTTTGTTTTTAAACAGAGAAAAAAATATGTTTTAAACTTTTATACCTGGTCTTTCTCAATACTTGCTTATTTTTCTAATCCTTAGAGTTAGTGATATTCATGTTAAATAACTTCATGTCAACCGGAAAAAAATTCTGTGCTTGAAAAGTGATACTGTGTGTATACAAATTGTGTTACACTCAAGTAAGGAAAAAAATGGTGGTTGTTTTTTTCTGTGTGAAGTCGGGTAAAACTTGCAATGCCCCATTTGTTGGTCTGTCTAACACTATGTCCCTTAGTTTCAGCACTGCATTAATATTTAAATACTACTACTACTTTGCACTTATATAGATCCTTTTATCTGAGAATGTCAAAATGATTTTCAAATATTAATTACTGTAAGCCTCACAAAGCCCTTGTGAGGTAAAGAATCCTTGTAATGCAGTGCTTGTTTAACTGGTGGATTAAACTGCGGCTCAGAGATTAAGTGACTTGCTTAAGATCTCATAGCGAATCAGTGGCAGAGAAACTCAGATTCCTGTCTGTCCAGTTACCTGCTCTACATAGGGTTGAAAATATTGCACTCACAGAATTTCACTAACAAAGTATTCCTTGGGTTTAAATGTGCAGGTCACATTTGACAAACGTATATTACTCCTTTTAATTTAGGGAAGTGAATATTTTAATGAATATGTCTGTGAAATATTGCTTTTCCAGAAAACTTTGTTAAAAAAGTAGTGCATATGACTCAAAAGGTGACAATTAACATAAATATTATTGTTCTGTGGAAGGAGATGATTTAATTAAAAAACAGTAATTGCTGCAGACATTTTACTTACAGTGAAATATACATGACAATACAAATATCTGAACCTATATCATAATGTAATCTTGATTCATGAGTGGGTGTCATCTGGAAATCAGTTTAGATAGATGTTTAAGAAAAGCAGCCACTGCAAGCAACAATCTAGGGCATATTTTTATTTAAACATAAGAAGCTGGAAATCACTTAAAAGAACAAATTTCTTCTGTGGCAACAAATGTGATGCAACAGCTATAATCTAATTGCACTAATTCCTCTTCTAAATTAATCTAGTGATTTTTTTTAATTAATGACACTAACCTAATTAATGTATCCATCTTCATTTTTTGTAATTGATCAACCCATTCTCCCTAGAATCAGCCCTTTCAAAAGCAGTTTATTAGGTCTTATCAAATATTTCTACAAGTTCCTGAGAAACCTACTTATTAATATAACTAATGAAAAAAACTTCATCATGGTTAGATGATCTCTCAACAGTATATTCTGTGCATACCAGCATATATAATCTTAAAGGAGGGAAAAGGTATTAAAGAGCAGATGATAGAGCTTTGATCCCTTACTATTGTTCAGATATGCACATTAAAAGGAACCCTGCAAATCTTTTCAGTGTTCTCATTTTACCATATTTAAATTCCCACCACCAACCTCAAGCTGTTGGGCTGTCTTTTCCCCCACCATTTCAATCAGAAGGATCTGAGATTTTTAAAAAGGATTTGGTAATCCAATTTGAGACAGTTGACTGAGAAATCTAATTAACTACTGAAAAACAATCTTTAAGGATAAAGTAAGACTCTGAGATTTGAGAGAAGAAAAACAAGACAGTTCTCCAGTCTAAAACTATCTTAAAAGCACAAATATTTATCAGACCTATATTATGTTTAAACTTGTCCTTCAATTAGTATTGAATTGTGAAAGGAATATGCTTAAATAGGTTGTTCTGCTGCCTTTGCAGAAGTGCACGTTTTCACCAATGACAACAATGCAGAGTCCATAGACGCTAGCGGAAAGCAGCCTCACTGAAATTTGCAATCAAGCTGCCCTGCAGAACTCTTCTCTTAAAACCAAACAAGTTATGTTAATATACAATACAATATATGAGGGCAGCATTTTTCTACCTTTTCAGATTGGCGACCTTGTACTTGAAGTTAAATATTTTGGCACCCCTTACTTTTGTTTAAAGTAATTTTTGTGTGTTTCTGAGAGGTGGACAGAAGATAATTGAAGTGTGTGGCAGTCTGCTGAGGTTTCCAGAACTGGGAGTTACTGTGATCTTTCTCAGCCTCAGCATATGAAAGTTTTGATACTATTAAACTGTTGTCTGCCTTGCCAACAAGCTCTTCAGGACTCTGCCAGTCCAAGCCTTGTTTTACAGGCAACAAACAATAAATCCCAAAGACATCTCCCTGCAGTGTCCAGTGCTTTCACTGAACATTCGCAGAAGTTGTTCCTTTAACTCTGCAGCTCATTGGCTAAACTGAGGTTAACACACACTTCCCTTCAATCAGTGCACTGAATTTATTTAAACTAAAACAAGTCTATTTAAGGCAAGGACATAGGATTTAAGTGATATCAAGTGTGAGGAATAAAGTTAGAAAGGGTTACAAGCAAACAAAAGTTAAAAGTACATTTCTAAGACTAAAATATTATTTACCAAATTACAAACTCTTGTTCAAAGAAATGTTTCTCGCCGGCATGGCTGACTAGATTCTCTGACCAGGACCCTTCACAGATCTCAAAGTGCTTGGATCCTTTTTCTGTCCAAGTGAAGGATGTCAAAATGGCTTTTTCTCTCCTTATATCTTCCAAAGTTAATTGATTCTGCTTCACGAGGCAGAGAGCCCTCCTGGGGGCTCAGCTTATTGCACCCACAAGGGAGGCTGACAACATGTTAAATTTTGCAGTCTTCTCCCCTGCCTTGATATAGGTAAGAGGCTATCTCCCACCCTTGCTAGGTTGATGATTTTGTTTACCTTTCAGGGAAGTGTACATTCATTGCCTCTTCCTGATGATCAGGCTGGTCAGACAAGCAAATACACATTCCTTTGTCTAGGGCAGACTGGCCTTATGAATTGATTGCCAAACACATTTTAAAAACATAATTCTGAAATATATTTGTAACTCTTTGAACACACCTTGTACATACATCATGCAGTAATTTTGGGGACCACCGTGTTAACGGTTTGTATATGATAGCTTACATGACACATTTTAGGTGCAGATTAGGACAGCAGCGTGATAGGTGTAGTGAATGTCAGACCTGACAAGTTGCAGACACAGAGTAGTAAAACACTGATGGGCATCTGTCACAAAGAGTAAGGATGTGCAGAGAGGATGGCATGCATCTGACAAAGTGGGTATTAGCCCATGAAAGCTTATGCTTCAATACTTTTATTAGTCTTTAAGGTGCCACAGGATTCTTTGTCGCTCGATGTGCAGAGAGTTTTCTTTGTTTAGATTGTAAGAAAATTTCCAATGATTGGGTTTTGACCCTGAGAGGGATCACAGAAGGTAATCAAACACCTGGTTAGGATATCTTGCAGACTATAATATATTTACTTGTATATATGGTATACCGTACCTGGTATTGTACCATATTGTATCATATTGATATGGTATTGTACCTGATAAGCACCAGGAGACAAAGCTGGAACTTGAGCTGTGTGGAAAACGTAGTGTCTATAGATGGTAGTGGTTTTTCTTCACCAAATACCTCCCATTTAAGACTGACTGTCTTGTGACATAGAATGAAATATTATTTGGCATTCATAATAAGATGGCACAATTTGGACCTTGTGGTTGAAGGTGATGGTGATTATGAAAAAGAAAAACACAATTTTTTTCCCACTGCCAGAATGACTTTCAGTTAGGATCATTTTATTTGGACTGAGCAAATAAGATATTAAAGTAACTAAAGAAGAAAATAGATGACACAGAACACCAGGTGTGATTTCTGAGAAGTCTTTCTGACCACATTTTTACAATCTGACAAAATTTGGAGTGTAAACTATGCTTTTCATGAATTTAAACGCTGTGTAAATATTTTCTCTGCCTAAAAATGGATCCAGAGTAAACTCTCTCTATATAAAAATAATTTACTAGACTGGAGTGCTAGCCAATGGTGCTTTCCCTCCCCTACCTACTCCTTTTTTTACCCCTTGCTTTTCTCCTTAGTCAGATGCTAAGACCACTCCCCAACAATTAACTCTTTTCCCTATTCTTTTGTTTGTTCTTGGTTCCTTACCTGTCTCATCTCAATCTCTCTCCTGGCTTCTTTCCCTTTAGCCTTAAAATAATCTCCTTTAAAGTTCCTTCCCTCCTTTTCCTGTCTTATGCCTTCCCCCACATCTCTCTCCACCACTCCTTATTACATTTATGCTTTTATTATTATTTAATATATATATTATTGTGCAGACTACAGGCTTCAATTAGGGACCAGGGCTTCTTTGGGCTAGGTACGGTAAAAACATATAGTAAAGAGATAGTCCTTGTCCTAAAGGACTTGCACTCTGTTAATGACAAGACACATCAGGAGGATGAAATGGACAGATATGGATGTGGGGAGGATGGGTATGGTAGGAATAAAGGTGTATATTTTCATGTAGACAAACTATGCATCAAGTAGAATTCTCTACCTAATTGGCTGTTATCATGGTAGGGTTATGTAAGCATCACAGTAGAAGAGAGTTCTAGGAAGAAATTTGAAATGGGATCTGTCTTCTGCATTTTTTTTTATTTGAGTGCTTATTGTGCGCAAGAAACCTAGTGGGAGAAAGTGTGAAAGTGTCTATGAGCTAACTGGACTAACATGCATCAGAGGCAGGAAAGCCTGGCACTACAAAGGTAACAATTAATTATTCAAATTAATGCTAAGTTGGGTGGGGCTCAGTACTGAAGTGTTTTGAAATGGAGGGGGATAAGCATGTGCTATGTTTGATGTGATGAAACAGGTGGAGGCAGAGCTGGTGTTATGCCTGGAAAAGGGGAATAACAGTCAGCAATAAGAAAAACAAATATTTTGGTGGTAGCATTTTGAATGGACTTGAGAGCAAGATTTCAGTCACCAAGTCAAAAGAAGAAAAAAAAGAATACAGTATACAATGAGAGAAGTACAAAATTGTTGGTGCTGTATGAACCATATTAAGTACTGGTCACTCAGTCAGAATCTAGCCTAGAGAATGGTAAGCCTCTCATTTATTTCAGAAAATAACAAACAATGGTGAAGAAAACTGAATTGATTTCTTTTAGCAGGTAAACCATAAACAATAAGTAATTGCATATCTACAAAAAGAATCAATCATTTGCCTCCTCCTCCCCACACCATAATAGCAGAGTTATAAAGCAGTATGCAGCATATTAAGAAGAGAGATTTTTTGTATTCTTTATTGGTGCTTGTTAATGTGCAGTATGTCGGGGCATGACAGCAGAAACCAGATTACAAAAGAGCTATGCTTTAGAAAGGTTTACAACATTTAGATGCTAAAAATAAATGTATATTATCATGAATAGAAACTGAAAAAGAAAAATGGACAAATACATATTACCTTCCATTATATCAGCTTCCTGTTCTTAAAGCTTCAGCATACTTGGATCAAAATATGAAGGAATCACATCAGCATGAGAAAATAATGAACAGTTAAAGCACACTGTTCCCTCATGCTTGTGCCTTTTCTGGTTTTAGCTGTAAGTGGAAATACCAAAATGCCATAAAAAACTAAAGTCTAAAGGTAGCTGGATTTTTTATAATGTACACTGTCACAATAGTGATCCCATTCCTTGTCTGAGATGGTTGCATTTCATATTATCTGAAGATACTTCTGATCTGAAGAAGTTTTCTGGCATATCAATAGCAGGCACTGCAGTTTTACATTGATTTAATAGCAACAAAGAGAAAGGCATCTGGAAATAAAACCAATGTATCAGGCAGGCAACTGAACTGGAATAGATGGTATGACGGTTGTTATGTTATGTGTTGGTGAAAGGATAGCCAGCTAAATGTTTTAGTTAAAAGGATCTAACTTGGATTAAATTATTCTGCTTCAAGAGTTCTGTGAGAGAGGGCCTAAGGTATGGCAACAAATTACGTGGCAAAGGAAGATTTTAAGCATGGGAAATCAATACTACCTCAATAAACAGCTAACATGGAAACTAAATACATCCAGCATGAGGGTGTGATCCAAAAAAACTAAGAAGAAGAGATAAAAAAATTAGAAGTCAGTTACTTTCATTGAGTAGGAGTGTTTATGAAAGTGAAGATCCAAATGGTCTTTGAAATGCTGTACTTGTAGACATCTAGCTCATGGAACTTGGAAAACGGGTCAGGAGAAGGATATGAGGAACTCCTCTGGACACATACTTAAGAGAGGCTGTGTCAAGGCTAATTAGAAAATTATCATATAGGACTTATTATTAGACATGAAAGAAAAAAATCTTACCCTTTATATCTAAGCCAGGAACGCCTGTCTAGTTTAGTTTATGAGAAGAGTAATGCTAGATAAATTATGCAAATTGTTTTTCAAGGATTTTTCTCTATCTTCAATCACATCTTAAGAAAGCTGCTGTTTTGTGGGTAACTTGACAGAGATGACCCAAACAGATGAGATTTCCTCTGCCTCTAAATAGAGGATCCGGAGGGTAAGTCATTTCTGGAGCCTAACCACCTCTTGTGATCTGTTATAGAGGGCATAGACAAACATATTACTTCCCCTTGAAGTGTATCACATAAGGGGTATAGCTAGCGAACATGTGGTGGTGGGGTAGGGGAGGCAGGAGCCAAGAGGAGTCTAAAGACCAGGGAGAATATGTGAATTGGTAGAAGAGCAGGTGGCAAGTTCAAAAACACACAAGTTCTCAATTGACATGGTAGGAAAAAGTTATCTTATTTTTAAAACAGCCTTTTCCATGATGTTTTGTTGGACTTTTCAGGGCCAGGAAAGACATGTGAGAAAATGGGTTGGGGGCTGAAAATCTGAGTTCAATTTGAGTTTTGAATGAATCTTCAAGTCAGGTAGTGGTGATGTTGTTACAGTAGTACCCAGAAACTACAAACAGGATTTAGGAGTTATTGTGGTAGGCTTCGTATGATGATGTGGAAGTAATTTGTTTAGCTCGAATATTGATCATACAGATTTGTTGCAACAGCTGAAGGATAGGTGAGGATTATCCAGCCCAATGTTATCGATCTATTGTGAATTTTAGACTTAGTGAAAGTGAGCTTCTTCTAGAACAAGTGCATGCTGGCCTTTTCTTAAGCATCAGGATTCTTAATAACTGACTGTCCTTAGATGCTTGTGTCTTCAGCTTCCAGTCCAAATAACAAGTAGTAACAAATCCCACCTTGAAAATTGACTGCCAAAAGAAGTCAGAATGGCAGCAACACATTGGTATAAATGTAAATTGGGTTTTTTACTATTATTTCTGTGAAAGTGATGGGGTAGCTGTCAAAACAAAATAATGCTAGGAATAGGCAGTGTGAGTTATTTTTATTTATGACAAACCACAGATCCAAGAGATATAAAGGAACAATGGTCACCTGTTAACTTACTGACATTTGTCTGATAGAGCCCTGAATCCTATTACAAATTTTGTATCCATCCACATATAGATAAATCAAAGTAATGCTGTGGATGCTTGCTGATTGGTTTATTACTTGTTAATAAAGATTTCAATTATAGAACTATTAAACACAAATAACAAATACTATGATCTAGTTAAAATAGTGCCTCTTAAAAGAATAACCGGTTAAAAAATAAGAAGTGTTATAAAACTGATTTGTTTGAAATGTTAAATGTATCTGCCACTTCTTGGTTTAAAAGAGTGTAGTTTGGGGTTTTTTGACACTATATCCATTGTGGTAAAGCTCTGGCCTTGTCCCTGTGGGTCCTGCGCTTCCGGGTGGTTTGTGCTAGCCTCAGAGGCTCACTGCAACCCTTCACGTAGCCCTTCTCTCTCTAGGCCAGGGTTACAGTCTACTGAGCCCTTTTCATCATCAGCCAGCAAAACTGTTGGTGAGAGAACTCCCACAATCTCTGTTGTCTCTTTGGGCTTATTTCAGGACAGTATAACCTCCTGTCCTGTTAGGGGCCTGCCTTCCCCTTCCAGGAAGTGTTTCAGTAGTAGCAGGTTGAGGGGAACCCGGGCCTGCCCTCTACTCCAGGTTCCAGCCCAGGGACCCTAATGGTGGTAGCTATTGGCCGCCAACCTTTCACTGACAGAGTTGCTACTTTTCCCTGGGCTACTTCCTCACAGCTCTCCCACTTCTTCCTTACCTCAGGGTATCACAAAGCTTCCTCTCCTCCAGCTCCTTTCTCCTTGGTTCCCTCACCTGACTAACTGGGAGGTTTTTAACTGGTTTCAGCCAGCCCCTAATTGGCTTCAGGTGTCCCAATCAGGCTAGCTATTTCTGCTGCTTTCTAGAAGCTTCTTGATTGGCCTGGAGTAGTTTTTGTTTGGCTATCCAGGGAACAGGGACCTGCACATCCTGAGGCTGATATACCTGCTTTCCAGCACTCTCCTATACCCTTCTGGTCTGACTCCATCACACCATCTAAAATGTGCTAAAATGCTAAACTATGTAGTCTGTTTATACAGTTTTATAATGAATGCTGTGCTGTACAGAATCACCAGATTGGGGACAGAACATGGAGGAAAAAGTAAGTTAATTTTTCAAAAAAATTACTACTATATGTAAATAATAGTGTGGATGTAATGATTTATCCAGTTACTTGTTATTCATGTGCATATGCCAAATATTTTAGAATCAATACAGACTACTTTTTATAAAGTGCACAGGAACACTTGTATGGTTATGATGTACTAAATGTATGCAGAATATCAGTGGAAACTTCATATGACTGTTCCAGAAACATATTTTTCTCATTTAAGTACTAAAATATCATTAAAAAGTCTTTATGCTTACATATCTTCTTGCTTTTGTCAGTTTGTCTGTGGCTTGGAGGGCTATCTTCATATAACTTTTTGTTCTGAAATACTTTTAGGCAGGAAAGAATCTCTGTTTATTTGTACAGGGCCAAAATCCGTACATCTTTACTCAATTTTTACTGATTCCTCACACAGAAAATTTCTAACTGAATTCAGTGAGATTTTGCTTGCAAAAGAATGTCAGGCCACTCACCCATGCCTATGTTTTAACCTATAAGAGAGTGTTAAAAGGAAAGAAATGTCCAGAAGCTTTTTCCTTGCAGAAATTTCTTCGCAATCATTCTCGCAGGAGGTATGGGATTCCAAAGCAACAAACCACAGAAGTGGTCAAGGACATCCATACAGATCTTTGGGGCTCAGCGCTCTGCATGTGTTTCAGCTCTGTCCTTCTTCCCCACTGCAGTTCTGTCCTTTTTCCTTGG
The DNA here is from genome assembly GCA_007922305.1 of Dermatemys mawii. Taxonomy (NCBI): domain Eukaryota; kingdom Metazoa; phylum Chordata; order Testudines; family Dermatemydidae; genus Dermatemys; species Dermatemys mawii. The sequence continues at coordinate 73,157,068 of ML677326.1, forward strand.
CAGCACAGTTTCAATGGAGACAGGTTGCAACAGACATTCCTATCTGCAACTGTAACTGACTCTCATTTATAGGGGATCCCTCTGCGGAGTTCTTAAGGCATGGAAATGTAATATAACTTCAGTCTCCCTGAGCTCTACATGATCACTGGGGATCAAACTGTCCTCTGATTCTGCCCATTCCACTGGCATAGATCACCAAAGCACTGACTGATTCCGAGCAGAAGTGCAGGGGAGTACACACTGATGCAGGCGGCTGAGCCCCTAGCCCCTTCCAGGCAGAAAGAGGAGAGCTGCGTGCAGAGGGTCAAGTACTCTGAAACTATAAAAGTAAAGGGTACCTTAAACAGGTTAAAAAAGATAACTGCATGTCCACAGTTTTAAATAAGAATAGTGTAAAACAGAAGTTAAATCTAAATGCAATTAATATATGGAGAGAGATCAGGAACAATTACCTACTTGAGGTTTTCTTTCTAAATCCTAGATGCTTCACTGGCAACTTTATTTCTAACAAAATGTTACTAATATCCAATCTAAAGTTTGTTACATTCTAGAGTAGCAAGGACTACTTGATAGCATTCTTAAATTATAGCATGTCCTTGGAGGTGGGGGAAGGGCAAAAATTCATTGTCAATAAAAACACTACATCTTCTAAGTACCATGCTCCTCAGTAGTCACCTAATTTCTCTTAGACTACTGATTAATCCTCCTAGAGATCAAAATGAGCAGCAACTTGGAATAGTTTCTCTCCCAGCAGAGCAGAAGAGCCTGCTAAAAGCAGGAAAAAAAGATGATTTAACTGTCATAGGGGGAATCAGAATACTAAGATTAGCAAGGATGTGTAGGACTGTTAGAAAATCACAAATGTATTTAAAGAAAGAAATAGTTGAAGAAATGGTTGTCTAAATTTTATCAAACTGGAAATCTAGGCCTGATGTATCCTGTCTGTGTATGTATCTATACAGCTCTTTATATATCTCTTACCTATCCATTTATGCACATATATTCAATATAAATTAATAAACATTCATCAGTGTAAATTTGAGCATATATTATATTTACATATAAAATTGGCCTTTGGAGACTGCCTATGATGCCATTAGTTTCCTGACTTTAGGGACCAAGAAATTCCAAGGCTAATCTCTGCATTCACTGATATGTAAGAAAGTTTCTACCTTTTTTTCTTGCAAAAATATCTTGGAAGCTACAGTACTGGGACTAGATCTTTAGTTGATTTTTGTGAAGATCATGCATTATTCATGTTTGACCCCAGAGTGACCTCGGTTTGTTCTTTTGAGCCCACTAATTTACAGCCATGGATTCCCTGAGTTTAGGGAAAGTGAATTAAACCAGCTCAAAGTTTGTAGGATGGGTGGTGCAGCTGCTGGGATTAGGGTGCTACAATACTGTCCCAGCTGTTGGCAAACAACTTGTGATGTATCTGGTTTCTCTGCTAAATCTTAAGGAGAGGGAGAGACAGCTAGCTCAACAGCATGTGAGGCATTACGAGCCTGGGACAAAGACAGGCTGAAGGGTCTAGAAGCAGAATGGGAGTCAGATTTGGATGGGGCACAAGCAGAGGGTTCTGTAAAGCCTAGGGTGACCAGACGTCCCATTTTGGCAGGGACAGTCCCATTTTAAAGCCCTATCCTTGACTTTTTGGCGAAAGTGAGCATTTGTCCCATTTTCAAAAAACTGCAGTGCAGAGGAATGTGCAGGAGGATGAGTGGCGATGGCAGCCACTCACATGGGTGCAGAGGCAGGGCTTGGGTTGGGGGTGGGGGCGGCAGGGCTCAGGCAAGCAGTGTCATCAGTCCAACATCGTGTGGGATGGGAGACAGGCGGGATTCGGGTGACTAGGTACACCAGCCCTGTGTAGAGAGCAGGGCTCTGGCCAGCCGTAGGGGGTGGGGCCAGGCGAGTGACTCCTCAGTCCAGCCCCATGTGTGTGGGGGCAAGAGCTTGGGCTAGCCCCACGTGATGTACCGTCTTCCCTTTGGGAAATATGGTTATCTAGTAAAGCCTCAAAAGGTGGAGTAGGATCCAGGATTTGTGAGTCCCAACATTTCTCTCCTGTCTAGCAAATAATTGTGAAAGCCGCTTGCAAAATCTCTGTCTCCTACCTCCCTAGTGATAGCAACACATAGGTGATAACCACCTTCAGCTGTTACCACATACTTTGTTACCTCATATGACAGAGCAATGCACTGTGGATCTAAAGATTCCATCTTTGCTGATGTGAGGATCAGTTTGTTTCTGCTTGATTTTTTTTTGTTTTGTTTTTAAATTCTTAAAGACTTAGGATATTACATCAATGATAAACCAGGAAATGCCAGAATTATGGTTGCCTGTGAAATTCTCCCATGTGCATTTGCATTATGATGCAGTCTTTAATTATGTGATTACATAGTATTTTTTCGTCATTCAGGATAAATTGTATTCACTGAATGAACTCAATTCTCATCCATCAGTGTTTAAGTAGACCTTACTTCCTGATTTTTGCATGCTTAACTTACTAGCCTTAATGTTCTTTTAATATAGTTTTTAGTATGCAATATATGTATGGGTGAAGAGAGAGAGAGAAAGAAAATACTGTGGTGGTGATTGCTTAAATCTTGCCGTTAAGGTGGGCCCTTACAAAAAGTTTTCTTGTATCTACAGTTTTGATGGGGGAGGAGCAACTGAAGGAGGCCCCACAGAACTGATTCCCCAAAAATGGCCTTTTCTTTTTAAGGTACCTGGGAATGTAAAGGGGTTGTGAGGAGCCAAAAATCACTGATTTTTACTTCCTCTGTACAGAAAGTCTAGGAGGGAATTTTGTGTGACTTGTACAACAAATCTCATGGGCTTCCCTCCTACCTTTTTTTTTTTTCTGCTAGAGAGACATTTGGACCTTATAATTTACATTTGTCCTTCACGTCTGCTGTTGTGTGTTAGCTTTTATTTTTTTGGCAGTCTGTGTTGGATTTATAATTAATTCAAACAAAAAATCATTAACCTTGAGTAAAATTTGCTAAACTGCATGTCTTCCACCAACACAAACCCTCTACTTCTCCTCTCATCTGTTCTCTTTCAACTTTTCCCTTCCATTACTTATAGCCCCATATCTCCACCTCATCCTGAAAAACCAATGGTCACCCTGAAACTCCAGCCTTGTTTATTGGTTTTATATAGTTGTGTTTTGATGATTAATACAATTTGAGTTAGTCTTTCATAAATTACATTGTCCTGTACATGGTTTTATATTGGTTAGCATGTGGTGACAGGTTGTTCATGGTATATATGGAATAAGTGGGGGATCATTGTTCATGTTTGTTTAAAACATGGTATTTGTTTCTTTGCAAACATCACAGAGCTGAAATGTGACTGAGGTGTTTTATAGATGGTTGATTGTCCAACTCATGGGACAGCAACACTGAGGAAAGCCCTACAAACACTGATGCCTCAATTTAGAGAGACTTTGCTCCCCTGGCACAATTAGAGACACTCTAAGCAATGTCAGCAAAATTGGGGAGAAATCAGAAAGGAAGAATTTTCCAAAAATTCCTCTGAAAATATAGTAAATATTTTGGGAGTCGATTAGGAAGGATAGAAACCAGGCTTTAATGCAAATCTGGCTTCGATTTTCACTATGGAGTGGCCAAGCTATGATTATTCCATAAAGGGACTTAAATTTTTGCTTATACTCTGTGGTATTTAGTGAATTTTAACCCTGTTTACTTGACAGTGGTGGGGAAAGGAGTAATGGAAATTCCCTCTGGGGCAGAGGAAGTAAGTCAGTCTCATCTGGGACCAGCTCAGGCCATTTTCCTTATATATTTTCCCTCCCCATCTGGCAGATGGGTTCTGCTGCTTCATTATTTCCCCCTTTTCCTTTCTCCCCATCATATTCTCATGCTCCATGTCATAGTGTGGAGGGAGTGGTCACATGCTGCATCTGGCTTTGAATTCTAGGGCTTATCCCATCTACCACAGCTTCCATTGAGCATTAGAGGTGCTACTGTGATGGATCATTGGCTCCTGTGCGGTGATGGAAAGGGAGCACTGTGACAATGTGCCTCCCAGATGGGATAGCCACGGTGGGCTCCCTGTTTCCATCCCACCCTTAATCTATTTGCTGTATCTCCTGTGATGCCAGTAAGTGCAATGCTGATCACCAGTTTTGTGGTCCAGAGATGATTTTTATGATATAGTTAAAAAAATAGCTAACATCTGAGTGTAGTTGTCCATCTCCATATGGGCCTCTGATCTACGAATAACATTTTTTAAAAATACTCTGCATGTTTAGTAAGAACAGGTTAGACAAACACCTCTTAAGGAGAGTCAATGGGTTTTTTTGCTCTGTATCAGGGTAGGGGGTTTATCTAGATGGCTTCTCAAGGTTTATTCCAGCGTACATGTTAATTTTATTATTGCTTTGAGTTGATTGCTTTTGGTTTCTCACATTTACTGGTACATGTTGTAATTTTTGAGTGAGATGCTGTTTCACAATTATATAACTTTTGGTCAAAGCATACTGCATTTTTTCAGGATGTGACCCTGAGTATGACATTAGCAGAACATTATTTTTGACATTGTCAGAGACCAGTTTTTTCTTCTACCACCACCACCCTTCACCAACCTCCCCACACAAATTCCTGTGAACATAAGTTTGGTAAAACAACTTGAGTAAAATAACTTTCAGTTATGCAACACAGGCAGGGATTAATTAAAAATATTTTCAATGTAATCACACAATTTTTAAAAAAATCAGGGATATTTTTCCTCCCCGCCCAAGAACACACAAGCTGCACCCTTTTTGTTTGTAATGTGTTAAGCACCCGCTACTTTCTCATGTGAGTCCATATCTCAGGATCCTGTGTTTCAACCAACATACTCCAGCTAATGCCATATGTAAACAAAACGGGTGTTAACATTCCATGTGAGTGAATTAGAAAATTGCAAACATATATCCTTGATGATGACTTTTTTTATTATTGTTTATTCATTTAACTTTTGTAATGCAACTAGAGATATCGGTAGGTATCATCAAACAAGAGTTAAATCAAATATATAAATAAATTTATTCTAAACCTAATTTCTGCAGCCATATCCATTCAGAAAGTTATCTTCACAACCAGAAGGAACAGAAACAGTCATTTTAAAATAAAGTTTAGTATTAGTAGAAAATGAGAGGAAACAGATTTTTGCAACCTCTCTTAAGGTTGCTACAAGTAGGTTAAGGACCACTGTTCTATAGGAATGGCCCAGCACATTCCAGTGTACAATGGATTTATGCCCTAGTGTTTGTTTAATTGCACCCGAGACTCTCCCCTTTTCCCCTCACCTCCAAAGCCTCTCAAGTATCTTGTTTAAAAAAGGGAAATTAGATACTTATGGTGGGATTTTCAAATGTGCTGTATTGACCTAACTCTGCTCCATTGAAATTAATGCTAAAGCTAGTGGTGTTTACAGTGTGAACAGAGTTAGTTCAACACTGAGCATTTTTGAAAATCCCACCCTAAGTGGTAGTTGGTGAGATGTCTAGCATTGGTGGAGGGTCCATTGGAACTTACTTCCCTGATTCACACCTAGTATTATTTATTCTTTCTTTATTTGTATTTGAGTTGTGCCTAGGAGCTCTCTCTCCACCCCTCTTCTTTACTCATTTCTGTTAAGAGCCACATAAGCACAGCATTATAGAACAGTAATGCCCGGGCAACATCTAGCTAACCATAAAAGATTGAAACATAAATAAAATCAATGTGGAATAATTAGAATTTCATTGATTTACAGTGCTGTAAGAAGACTTGAAGGAGTGCTCTTACTGTCTGCTTGAGAATAGGGGAGAAACAAAGTGCTACTAAGGTCTTGAGAAAAGATAAAACAGCCATATGGTAGAGACTCTTTGGATCCTATTGTTTCCTACCTTCTGGGGACCTCTCCATTTTTCACCTCCATGATGGGGTAGCAGATGTGAAAACAAGAGATAATAAGTAAAAATGAAGCTGGGGATCTGTCTGCAACTTATGAATTCTCGTTGATACTGTGAAGTTATTATTAAGTTATTGAACTGCTGTATAATAGGAAGCACTTGTGTAACTGTCCACTATTGCTGGGAAGACCTGCACCACAAATACACCAGACTGAGGACAGTAGGGATTTTAATTATTTCTTTGACTGGGCAATAGATAAGCTAACTGGGTTTGCTTGAGCTGGGAGATATTACTTCTTCCTGTCTAAGGAAAGGGGTGGAAGTAGGAGAATGGAAAATTCACAACCACAGACCAAAGAAGACAGGTGACAAAACAAGAATCCGTGAAAGGAGTCTTAAGGGGAAGTCACACAGGAAGTTTGGGCAGGAGGGAAAGAAAAGGATAAACCTGGGTCAGAGCAAGCAAGCTGAACTAGAAAGAAGGCTCTGTTTCAGAACATAAACTATGCTCTGGAGCAGAAGGATGGACCCAAGGAACTGTGACCTCAGAACAAAGAATGTCTTGGAATAGTGAGGAAGCTGAGGCAGGGAAATGTGTGTAGGATTCATTACTTTTCTGTAAATCTAGGTATTTCTTGTGTGATTAAGTAAAAAGCAAGCATGTGTTAGAATTCCGTGCAAAGTGTCTTATATGTTTAACTCATTCTTCTTGGCACTATGACTTGCTGATGGCTACTAGGCCAGCTAAGAATGATAAGCTTCATTCAGTGCTGGGTAGGGCAAACATATATTTTAGCTTGTGCAGTAGAGGCTCATGCATTAAGCTTCAGAAGTCCCAGGTTTGATTCCACCCACCACCAACCATACTATTTAGGTATTACAGGTGCGATACCTACCATGAAATAAATCAGAAGGCTCTTACCGTTGGATGGAGTTCTGACATTTCTGACATAGTGTGTTTTTAAGTAGTGGGGGGAAGCAGGAGTCTAAGGAGTCAACACTGGTTCCCAGGAGCAGGACAGTGTGGTCCCAGCTCTCTGGATTGGGTGCTAGACAGAGGGTCTTGCACCTGAGAATGTGCCTAGGGACCCCAAGACTGGGATAGTGCCTGGACTCTGTTTGAACTTGGGAAGCTTAAAACAGTGGTAGATTCAATGGCTCAATCCCTTCATAGCAGTCTGCTGAGTCATCATCAGGAGAGCCTGGGAAAATCTGAGACCAAAGTGGGAATGGGGGGAGAGAAAAAAGGAGTAGAGGAACAACAGGAGAGGGAGGGAGGAAGACCTTAACTGGGTAAAATCCAAGACTTGAAACCTTTTTGGATATCTATAGTAATAAAGTTCCTCTCCTCATGGAAAAGAACTTTCATCCTCCTCATATTTCATGTAAAAAGTCTAATAGGGATTTAGGGAACTCTGACAGGCCATAGCTGATCTTAAAAATAATAAGCACATGTTTAAAACAACTACAAGTAAGTGACATTAAATTTCATGTCCAAGCTCATTTTTTTAAAAAAAGCTTAAAATGATAAAGGAAGCATCTCGACTAACAGTGCAGGCTTCTGCAATGAAATATGATTTTAATACTGTTTGGCTGTGACTCTGGGGTATGGTTTTCAAATAGTACATATACGTCAAACTTTTCAGAACTATCATTTACTTCAATGAAAGTGTGAATGTGTTGCTGGGGGAAAGGTGTTTCTTGGTTTTTATAATGTGTGAAGGCTTGTTCATCATATTTGTTAGCACTATACATGCAACTATACATACAATATGATGGGGGCTAATTTAGCTACAACTAATCAGGAAAAAGATCTTAGAGTCATTGTGGATAGTTCTCTAAAGACATCCATGCAGTGTGCAGCAGTAGTCAAAAAAGCAAACAAGATGTTAGGAATCATTAAAAAAGGGATAGAGAATAAGACAAGAGAATATCTTCTTCTCCTTATGTAAATCCATGGTATGCCTACATCTTGAATACAGATGTGGTCTCCTCATCTCAAAAAAGATATACTGGCATTAGAAAAGGTTCAGAGAAGGGCAACTAAAATGATTAGGGGTTTGGAATGGGTCCCATATGAGGAGAGATTAAAGAGGGTTGGATTTTTTAGTTTTGAAAAGAGTAGACTTGGGGGCCGGGGGTGGGATATGATAGAGGTGTGTATTCTATTATGGCCCTACGACAGATTTCTGTGCAACTTTAGGCAAATCACTTATGATCCAATTCAAAAACCGCTGAAGTCAATGGAACTACTTAAGCCATTAATTCTTCATGCAATGACTTCATCCACAAATATAGGCTAACAAGCCTGTCCTCATTCAGCATTGTTGTGTGTTCAAATTCATGAATGTTTTAAGGGCTCATTATAGCTTTACAGAGAAGGTTTATATGATCAATACCTATCTCTTATACAGTAGAAAGCACTATTTTTACTTATGGATTTCTATGTAGAATGCATAGGTATAATATTTAAACTGTTTCAGTACAATCTCCATATCAATAACAAATTCACATACATTCATGAGCACTCAACTGATCCCTTTCCAAGGGTCATCACATGTTTCAATGTTTGTATTGCTGTTAGCTGATTATATGGTCCACTGGTGGACCCTCCCTCCTGCATTGGATATATCAAGGATGATATTCAAATCAATGCAATTTTTAAAAAGAAATCCAGCATAGAACACTAATTATTTGTGAGGAATACATTTTATTGCAAAAGTTTGTTTTGCTGATACAGTATACAAAAGCTCAAGTGTGTGATAAAAGCTCTTGGTTTGAAAGAAATATGCTCTTCAGTTTTGATTGCGTTGATCTTCTCTTTTCCAACTGCCTTTTATGAAGTAAATTCCATCTTTAACAAATTATCTACTCAGAAATAATCAAGAAAATCTCAAATGCTAAAGTTTGCCTAAAGCAATCCAAGGACTTTCTGTTTGTATTAGTTTGAGTTGTTTTGGCTGTCACCTTAAAAACACAAAACAAATTTTCAATTCACTGTAGTAAATGTACTTTGATTAATATTGTGGACTGTATTTCATATGCAGATTTCAAATTGCTTTCTGAAATCTGCAGTAAAAAGATGCTGCTTGAATGATCTTTAAGAGCAGAATCTTATAAAGTATTATTGTGCTAGGAGAGAATAAAACTGACTGGTGTCGCACTGAAGCAAGCAAGCATCAGAATTATTGCATGCCACTGCCACAGTGAATTCTTTTCTTATGGGGAATTGCTTATAACAGATAGAGACACATTTGTTTAACCAAGATTACAAAGATCAAATATAGTCTTCGCAGCCCCTTTCTTTGCCCACATCCACACTTTTGCACACACAAAATTAGACCCTTCTTATGTTTTTTTTTATGGAAAAGCTCAGCAGCACATTTGTGATCATTTTATGCTTTGCCACATGAGGAGTGCCTTTTCTGAACTAATTACTCTCTGAGAAAAGAATGTATGAACTCAACTGAGGCCCTGTCTGGATAAAATGAGAAGAAATAAATAGGTGGACTTCAGAGTTTGGAAAGTAATTATGTAAAAGAACACCAGCAATGTTGTTGACCTCTGGTGACTGACTGATGGATACAGGCAAAATCCCTCAGCATCAGTGTGAAAGACAAGTTTTAAACCTAGCTTATTAGGCTGTAATGAGCCAACTCTGCTTCTGAAAGTGTCAGTTAATGGATTTGAGTGACAGGGGACTTCTCCGACGCTTGTGTATGAGAGCATTTCTTATGATTATCAAGTAAGAATTTACCAGATCAAGAGTGAAAATTAAGTCCAAATGTGGCCCGGAAGAATCAAATTCTGTACAAGGGCCTTCAGCAGTCGATGTGGTGAAATGTTTTGGTAAAAGCTCATCCCTTGTTTTGCAGACTGTTTTTGTTCCTCTGTTATAAACAGTGATTTTAATATACAGAATCCTATTTATGCTTCACAGTACAGGTGCTCCATACTTAATGTACTCACACAGACATTTTTCAGTAATGAGAACAAGGCAATAAAAATGAATCATTACAAAACAAATAATTCCAAAACAAAATTGTTTTCAAACTAATTGAATGAATCCAAAGCAATGTATTAATAAATAAATACTAAATGACAGTTCAGTTATAGGGACTTGATATGTATGTAGGTAAGGACAAATAAGGTCTTGATTATGAAAGGTGATAGAAGTGCTTGTTCGGAGTATTAAAAATCACTTTGTCCACAACAAAACAGTGTTTGATTATTAAATATGGGTTACAAGTTCAGAAGCAGTTTATTTCACTTAGATCAGAGAGACCTGCATAATATAAAAAGGTCTGGTAATGTCATTTTCTAGGAAACTTTAAGCTTCTTGCTGTGCATTATCTTTTTTGTAAAGGAAATGCAAAGGATTATCATGGGTATAACCAAGCTGGTGAAATTGGTATGTTCTTTGGAGTTCAGAATAAATAGCTGAGGTAACTGAACCATTAAAGAATCAGTGTTATCAAATGCAGCTTTTTCAAAACAAGTGTATCTACTGGTACATAAAGCTGCTGTCTTGTGCTCTTAAATTTTTCAAATTAGCTCTGTTCTATAAGCGCATATGACACTGATCCATATGAAATGAAAACAACCGTGCAGTAGCAGAAAATGTGTCCAGTTCATCAGACAGGTTTGTCTCTGTTAAATGACTTAGTAATACTTTACAACTAAAGTATTCTTTGTAATCTTACTATAATATGTTGACCTTTTATCATATGTACAAATGATTGTCTCTCCTCACTGAAAATATGCCTAACTCAAACAAAGATATAGAGAGGAGAGAAGTAAGAGATGAAATATCTATTTTGTGCCCAACTACAACCCATTTATTCTATATATTTTTCATACAGATAAATATACCTATGTATGACTACATATTCACATGTATTGTGTATAACATCACATCACATAAATAGTGATAATAACTCCATAATTTATGTGAGGGGGGTGACCTTTGGTTAAGTCACAGGTTTTGTTTGCTAAGACCCTAATACCTCATTTGTGGATTCACCAGACAGAGTAATTTATTCATGTAAATAAGACCTTTGATCCATCTTCATGTATTCATATTCTCTTTGTATATGCTTATATCTAACTGTATAAAATATAACTTCCAATGAACCTACAAAACTAACATGTATAGCAGTTGTGTTTTAACTAAGTTGAACAAAGTTGCACTAGAAACCTAGGGCATATTCTAAAAGTATTGTCTCGAAGACCAGCCTAATTCTCCAGTCAATTACATGAGTTTTACATTGGTGTGATGTCTCTGAAGTCAGCAGAGTAATGATGACCATAAAACTGGTTTATAAGTGTGGCAAATCAAGCTCCAGGCATCTTAACAATAAAGCAATGAAAGATCTGTGCCTTCTGCTATGATGCTCCACCTGCATGTAAGATCTCCTCATCTTGATGGACCAGGTACAAATTTTTTCTTCATTTAACTCTCTCCTAAAATGTAATTTCTTTCCCAATGCCCATGCTAACCCACATCAACATCCTTCTCCACCTCAGCATTATATAAGATATTTTGAAAGGATAGGTTTTTAATGTATTATTTAACCTTATCTTTTCTCTGGGTATGCTGTCTTCTCTGCAATGTGGTCTTTACTCAGGACAGGGACCATCAGTATTTATGATGTGTATAGCATCAACTCATTGGCTTTCAACAAGCAGTACATATAATGAAAAACATCCACCAATTGAACTCCTAGTTCAATTTTCCCTATATATTTATCTGATTTAATGTTTAACAGGACTGGTGTACAGTAAAGTGGACTAATTGTATAGAGATGGTGGATTGCATGCCCTGGGTCATGTTGTGCTGTCTTTCTGCCAATGGCAGAAGGTGTTGTCATTGGTTCAATTTTGACATTTCACATGAGCATCATGATTGGTTAGCAGGTAGTGAGGTGATGCCTCTAAAGACAGGTATTAAATTCTCTTGAGCAAGTATGGAAATATTGAAGGGTGGTGGTGGTTCTTATGACATCCAAGAGATTGGGAACTGAGGATAATGTTCTTCACTGAGAACTAACATCCAAGTCTGCATGAAGATGGGTTGATCAGCAAAGAGGCCTAGGTCTAGGATATTCAATGGTTTCTTTATGCAGTAGCCTGCATAGGTATGCATCCTTTAGAATAGTCTGGGCCCTGATAGAGTCTTAGGTTTCCGAGGGATGGGTAAGGCTGGGACAGTTGTGCATGGAAGGCAGGATGAGAAAAAAAGCTTGGATTGGGTGCTGCTTCCTTCATTTCACTGGTGCTAGGAGAGTTTGCCTTGAGGAGTGATCCCGTTACAACTACAAAGTTTGATGAAGTTGTTACCACTTCTCCCCGAAAATCTGAATATTCATTTAAATCCTCATTGACCATTTTGCCATTTGCAGTATGGAGGTACAGAGGAAAGTCCAACTTAAAATAGCAGAGAACAGTTTATGTATGATTATTTTTCTTCTTTGTATCACTGTCAAGAGTGCCAAAATAATTGCTAAATTTACTGTATTATGATTCCTCAATGTATTTCTTCTTATTTAGTTGAGGTGCACCTCTGGGTGCTTGTCAGTCGGCAGTCCTGACAACTTCTCTGGGTCCTTGGCATTGTAGCACTCAGTCTTTAGCACATAGCTGAGCAGGAGACATTTGCTTTCTTTCTTGGCTCTTGCACAACTTAGTTGTAGGGCCCTCCTTTTAAGCTTCCTGTACCACCCCTCTGCTTCTGGTTAGCGGTAGGGAACATGGCTAGTTTGGCTCCTACGAGGGAGAGTGATGTATTCCCTCCCCATTAGTTTTTGAGGGAGGCATTGCTGCCTTACTACACCCAGTAGAAGCCTGCCGAGATGATCACATGCAACCTACCCCTAACCTTATTTGTTGTGTGCTCATTACCATACTACCTAAGACCTTGGAGGTTGTTATATAGTGGTTAGAGCAGTGAGACTGAGAGTCAGGATTTCTGTGTTTGCCTTGTATTGCATGGATATGCAGACCTTCTATGATGGAAGAGCTAAATCTAAGTGTCCTTAATACTCAGACCCTACGCTTTAGCCACAAGATCCCCCTCTCCTTTTAGGAGCTGGGAATAAGTGTATGACTGTAAGTCACTACTTAGGTTTTCTGCCTTTTGAGGAGGTTAGAATGCTTTTCTCTCTTAAACTGGATGTTCCATTTCATAGTGTCTGTCTTGTGCCATACCATTGAAAGGAATTGGTGAGTAATGTTTAAAACCATGTTTTTGCTTGATAGATCACTTTGACCAACTAGCCTACTTTTGAGTCTTCCCATTAATTTGTTGCACTATCAGACAGCTGACTTGATTTCCTTTCCTGAGTTGCTGTCATATACTTCAAGATGTAACTGTTTGCATTATTGCCAAAGGGGAGAAAACAATAACCATGGCTTGGTGATGCCAACCAGAATAATGAGCAATCCAATTGCTCAGAAGGGAGAAGAAGCAAGCACATCCACTGTTTCCAGAACATATGATCCAAACTATAGTGCATCAGAAATCTTCTGTTAAAAGGATTCTCTGATGGCAAGTAGTTTCTGCAAAATCGAAATTGTCCACTGAACAATTTTGAAGTTGCCAAAACCAATCTGATTTTTCCATTGAGAAAATGGTAATATATTTCATTTCAGGGTGGTTTGTTGTGAATTGGAATATTTTTAGTTCTATTGAATAGCCTCAAAGTATTTTATTTTAAATCCATTCACCAAAACATAAAATTGGATATCCCTAACAGCACATTGCCTTATGGGCATGTAGTTTGGGCCTCCAGCCTCTCCTATGGACTGCCCCCCCCCCCAAAGACTACATCTCCCATAATATAATGCAAATCTCCCACTGACCAAGCTGCATTGTGCACCATGGGTGTCACATGACTGTGGGGGTATCATAGGAGAGGTGCTCTGGCCAGGTACCTGGGGGAAAATTGCAGCATCAGATTTGGGCAGCCTACAACTTCCATGAGGCAATGCATCACAATCAGAAAATGCAGTTTAATGTTGTACTAACTTGAAATGAAACATTTTAATTTTGATCCATTTAATTTTGATTCAAAATGTTGGAATAAAATGTTGAATGGTTAAAGTAGATCAAACTGGCACAGTAGATCAGCATTCTGCAACTCCACCTTAAGACATAATCTTGTGTAATAGGATGTAGATATAGATGTAGATGGAATGAGGACAAGATAATAGCTATATCTGAAAGGAGTTAATATCCCCAAACAGACTTCCAACCCATTGAACAACAATCACGTTCATGAAGATGTGGTGTCTATAATATCAGATTTTTGGCCCCTGAATATGCAGTTTTAATATTCTTTCACTTTAGAATAATGATACAGTGAAAAGCTCACACTTGAATAATGTGTCCTGGTATTAAAACCTAACCAAGGCCTGATTTTAGGGCAGGTTACATTCAACTGAACCTAAAGACCTCCAAACCTAAATAACAACCTTTCCTTCATGCCCGCTATCTAGATTTCCATTTAACCTTTTTGAATATACCTGTATTAAATTGAAACACTAACGTCAGAAATAAGAAGCAACATGCCAAAAGGTCTCAAAATATACTTAGCATCAAAACAGATGTTTCAATTCATCCCCTAATAAGTGACACAGAAATCTTATACGCAGGATGTTAACAATCTATTTTCTCTGTGCCCATTCAGGGAATAGCTCCTTGGTGAAGAGTCAAGGTCCCATCAAAGGGGCACCATAAATCTGTCTCTTTCTAAAATCAACATTTCCAAAATTGTTTTGAAGATCTTTATTTCTTAACTTTGTGCAAACTAGATGATTCAATTACTACCATTAATGTACCTATTAACTTATTCCTTTGCACATTGCTAACATAATAATTAATCTCACAACATTATCTAATTCATGAGATGATGAAAACTAATAAAACCCAACAACAATGTTTTAGCCATCCAGGGAACAATAAAACTCTAAGGCCAAATCTTATTTTATGATATTTCTGCTAAAATCTACGCTGCTTAAAGAAAGACTTTTTGGTAGAAAAGTAAGTCTCTGCAAAAATGTATATAGTTGAATACATTCACATACATGTAAGATTTTTTTAAAAAAGCTTTGTTATTAAAAATGTGGCATATAAAATCATTTTGTATGCTCTTAGTAAATCTAGGAACATTGTAAGAATTGTGAAGTTATGTTAGACATTATTAGTAAGAATTAGCTAATGTGTTGCTAATGGTTTAAATGTCTAGGACGATGCTTCAAATAAACTAGAACTCTAACCAGTTTGAAATAAGACATTTCATTATGAACCTCAAAACAGTTTAAAATTATAATTAACCAAAAACCAAAAGCATCTCCTTCACATCTAACTGAATTCTTATAAACTGTTCATCTTGCCTAGAAATTCACCTTGCAATCTTGTATATTACTTGCTTAAAATGCATTACTGTCTTTCATCAGTTCCCAACCTTAGGCTGTTAACTCCATCAGATCACAACTAATCTTATCTGCTTTGCACTGTGGAATAATGATTACATTGGTTGATTCAGGTACCTCTGCTTTGTTAAGTATTATTGTAAGCATTACCAGCTAGCTCTGTGTATCTAATCACTGATTATTTTCAAATTGTAATTATTACATGACTTTGAAGTTGCCTAAAAATCATATTTAGCATCAAAATACTATTTTCTTAGGTCAAAAGTAAATGCAGTAATAATTGTTTAGCTGCTGTGTAAATTAACAGTATTATAGTGTCCTATCCAATTTACCTAGTTTCATCCTAATTTTCAGTTCATAAGTGTTTTAATATTGAGATAAATTATCATTGCAATATATTTACTTCATTGAATTTATACTTGGTTATCTGGTAATGCACTTTTAACTTTAGCTGTTGAATTATGTTACTAATGCTAGCTATAAGTTAAACTTAATTAGGGTAAACAATTGGTTGATGCTGTTAGTATCCTAAGTAACTAAATAAGCACCATTCTGGCTAATGTTCATAGCACTTGAATTTTATACTCAGATTTATAACATTCAATATAATTACCAACCTTGTTTTAATTTACTTTATATTTTAAAATTTCATGTTTAGTTAATAATCTGTTTTAAGAGTTGCTACATTTTATGACCTTTTTATCTGGTTATCTGATTTAATTGGGGTTTTTTATCATGATTTCCATTTTGCTATCATTTTTTTTATTTCAGTTGTTTATTTTGAGGCATCCCTTAGAGCAGGGGTCTCCAAACTTTGAGACAAGGGCCATATTAGATTTATGAAGGGGCTTTGCAGGCCAAAATGACTGTGTAAAAAAATCAATATATGCAAATATATGCAAAATCACCCCCCTTTGCTCCTCTGGCCACTGCCATGCCCCCACTTTTGCTCCTCCGGCTGCTGCTGCGGGGGCACTCACCCCTCCACACATGGGGCCACTGGCAGCAGCTTGCGAGATGGGGATGGGGGCCTGCTCGGCATGCCTGCTTAGCTGGTGAGCCAGACAAATCAAAGCCATGGGCCGGATACGGTCCCCGGGCCGTAGTTTGGAGACCCCTGCCTTAGAGTACAGGAAAAGAATTCTTGGTATATGTCACAAGGTCCAGGCCAGCCCTGTGTTCTCTCTGCTCCCCAATAAAGGCCTTAACACCAATCCACAGTGTTTCACCAAGTGTCCTTTATTTGCAGTCTTTGTGCGTAGCTTCCAAGTGACAAACAGTGCTCCTCTAATCCCCTGACAGCTATCCCACTGTCCTGGTTCCTGGGCTTCCAGGCCCATGAGGCACCCTGCTTGCAGCCAGGAGACAGAGCTTCAGTCTCCCGTTCCCTGCCTGGCCCTCTTTCTACTGACCATGAGTCAGGGGTTTTCTAGCCTGGTCAGCTTCCTGCCTCAGCTGTGGTCAATCAGCCCCAGCTAGCTCTGTGAGGCAATGCTCATTAGGGCTTCCAGCTAGGCTCCCATGCCAGATACTGCCAGCCTCTACCCCTGCCCCTGCGCCTGTTGCCAGGAAGCAGGGTTTAACTCACAGGGGCAGGGCATTCTAGGGGTTTTACCCTTGCCCTGCCACAGTATATTTGTAGTCTCATTAACTATAATCAATAATTCCATCTTGGTTTGCTTTTCCTGTAGTAGTCATATGAGAACCAATTCATAATTCTGTCTAATTGTTATTTCTCCAAATTATCAATTTTACAAATTATTTTCTTTTCATGTTTTTGACTTTGAAAATTATCTGGCCTCCAACCCCAGTCTATCCCACAGATGTACTGATCATTATCCTCTTGGGTGCTCCCAGTCCCATTTCTATAAATGCATTATCTAAATTTGACCAGGAGATAAAATCTGGATTTATAAAATGGGGATGGGGGGGTGTCAGTTTTTTTCCCGAAAGTCTCAAATACACGTATCTGAAACAATGGCACTTCAGATAAATCAAGGCAGATTTATTTAAATTAATTTTCTATTAATTTGCCAATGACTACCTAAGAGAAGATGATGTTATGAGATTGATGAAAGATCTTCTTTCCCTTTCCCCTAGCAATGAAGGAAAAGCAAAAAGACAGAACAGATTTCTTTTAGGGAAAAGGGCATGGATGGGTACTCCTAGATGAGGCACTTATCTATTCGGATAGGTGAAGCATTGATCCACCTACTGCCAGGAAGGCTGCAACACCAAAATCTCCTTTAGCCAGGCACCAGCTCCTCCTCATGCTCCCACTTCAGAGTTCCTTATTGAGCAAGTCCACATCAGCCTAGGAGCAGCATTTCTTTAAAAAAGTGAAGGAAGGATAATGTAGTAGATAGTGCATTTGTTTGGGGCTTGGAAGACCAGGATTCAATTCCCAGTTCAGTCTCACACTGTATGTGACCTTGGACAAATCTCTTAACTTACCCTCAGTCTGTTTGCTGTCTGTAAAATGAGGATAATATTTGCCCACATCACAACAGTGTTATTAATGATTGTGACATGCTTAAATATTATGGAGAAGAAGGCCACATAAGTACCGAGATAAGGAGAGAAAGGGAGTTCTCATGCTTTTATTAGAGATGGGGAACTTCATTCCCCTGGCTTTAACAGCTTGCCTAAAGAAAGCTATCCTGACTACTGCACTAGATAAATGTATTACTGCGTATCAGGTTTGTGCTACAATGTGTCAAAAGTTACACCATGGTTAGGACTCAATTTAATTGCGATGAGGTGCTCTACTCATTGTTGAGAACAGTCAACTTCTGTATAGCACTGTTTCTTTCACCAATGTAAACTTAAACTAAAGATAGCAGGAAGAGAACAAAAATAGCTGTCGATATTTTGTTCCATTTTTCACTAAAGTTTATGAGATATCCGTCACTGTGAGTACCTGGATTTTTATCAGCATCTGCAGAAGAAGTGATAACTTCTGACTGGGCAGGAAAGGAGATGAAAGTAAAATAGTGAGCTTCCTAATTGTGCTGTGACTGCCCTGTCGAACTAGTAAAGCAGTAATGTAAGTAACATTTGATCTGTACTGCAGATGTATTAGCAATGATACACATGCAGCTAATTTTAAAGGGTTAGCAAGGGTTTGATTTGATATCCTCCACTCACTATCAAAGCCAAAATGTGTGGCGGTCCCCCTCTATCCTTCCACTTAGTGTGCAGTGGGAAGAGGGAAGAGAGACAGATAGCCGTGTCCTCTGCAATTAAGTCAATGCTTCAAACAGACTTTAGTTTCAATGTTATCCATATTTAAAGTAAGTCAGTTTCCCTTCCTTTCACCACAATGTCCCCTGGGTTTAAGTAGCCACATGTTATTACATTATAGTATATAGTTTCTATTTTTGTAAATGAAGAGCAAAATTATTAAGGGCAATTGGAAGGTTAATTATTATTCACCAGGCCTTCTGTTGTAATGCTAGCAGTGCCTTTTGTGGCAGTGTTTAAAATGTATGTAAAATGGGAATGAGGGGGAAGGAACACAAGCTGAAATAGGAAAAGAACAAGTGAAAGAATATTTAGATAAATTAGATTCAAATTGGCAGGACCTGATGAAATTCATCCTCGAATACTTAAAGAACTAGCTGAAACAGTCCTGGAACCATTAGCAATTATCTTCAAGAACTCATGGAGGTCCCAGAGGATTGGAGGAGGGCAAACATAGCACCTATGATAAGGAGAAACAAAAGGACCTGGGAAATTAGAGACTGTCAGCCTAACTTTGATACTTGGAAAGATTATTAAAGAATCAGTTTGTAAGCATCTAGAAAATAACAGGATTATAAGGAATAGCCAGTGTAGATTTCTAAAGTACAAATTATGCCAAACCAACCTAATTTCCTTCTTTGAGAAGGTTTCTGCCCTAATGAATATGAGGGAAGCAACAGATATGATATTTCTTGAATTTAGTAAGGCTTTTGATACAGTCCCACGTGATGATGTCAACAGCAAACTAGAGGAATGTGATCTAGATGAAATTACTATAAGGTGGGTGCACAACTGGTTGAAAGACTGTATTCGGAGGTTTGATATCAATGCTTCATTGTTAGACTGGGAGGGCTTATCTAGTGAGGTCCCGCAGTGGTCAGTCCTCGGTCCAGTACTATTCAATGTTTTAAAAAATGACATGAATAATGTAATGAAGTGTGTGCTTATAAAATTTGCAGATGACACCAAGCTGTGAGGAAGCACTTTGGAGGACTAAAATTCCAAACGGTCTTGACATATTGGAGAATTGGTCTGAATTCAATTAGATGAAATTCAATAAAGACAAGTGCAAAATATTTCAAGTAAGGAGGAACAATAAAATCTCCAACTACAAAATGGGGAATAACGGGCTAGGTAGTAAAATTGCTGAAAGGACCTGGAGGTTATAGTGAATCACAAATTCAAGATGAGTCAACAATGTGAAGCAGTTGCAAAAAAGGCTACTGTAATTCTAAGGTGCATTAACTAGAATGTTATATGTAAGAAAGGGGAGGTAATTGTCCTGCTTTGTTCAGCAATTAGCATGAGTATTGTGTCCAGTTTTGGGTACCATGCTTTAGGAAGGCTGTGGACAAACTGGAGGGAGTCCAGAGGAGAACAACAAAAATGATAAAAGGTTTAGAAAACATCATCTCTGAGGAAAGTTAAAAAAACAACTAGGAATGTTTAGTCTTGAGAAAAGAAGACTGAAGAGGGACTTGATAACATCTTCAACTATGTTAAGGTCTATTTTAAAAAGACTGTGATTAGTTGTTCTCCATGTTCATGGAATGTGAAATAAAATGCAAGGGGTTTAATCTGTAGCAAAGGAGATTTAGGCCAGATATTAGAGAAAAACTGTAATTAGAAAGCACAGTTAGGCTCTGGAATAGACTTCTGACTGAAGTTGTAGAATCCTCATCACTGTGACTATCAAGGAGAAGTGGGCAAAGCAATCATGCTACAAATAAGGTAAACTTCAGTAATTTACATTTTTTAATTTTGAAATAATATAAAAAACATATTGAATGAAGAATCACCTAAGTCTGTTTATGTATAGTGCAAGTGTATATTGGTTAGACTCTTGTTAAGGGCTAACAGAATATAGGAGTTAGTAACTAAACCTCAGCCAGACTATGCTCTATTCATGGTAAAACAAAGCTTCCATCTGTTTTAGTCCAACCTAACTATATCTGAGCAAAATAAGATTAATTTAGAATGTCTGTGCCTGCTTATGCTACATCTTATTTAGGCCTAATATACCCACTTCTTGGATGGAATCTCCAACAATTGTCATATTATAGTAATCCTTTACATAAAAGTGCATCTGGATCCCTATTTAATCCTGCTCAAGTCAGATCTGATGACAAATAGTATCCTTTCTCACTGATTTTGTTTAATTTCTTCCCCGAGCATTGCTGCATGATGTTTTGAAAAGATTCATATGATTTTTAATGAAGTACATCTGTAAAGTTGAAATATATGCATTTCTCTGTATTCTCAATTGACAACACACTACCAAGTTTTACTTTGTTTTTAATCTTTAAATTGCAATGGTTCTGATGTTACTCTCTTAATACCTGATAGATGAGAAACAAATCCTAGATAGTATGCAATCAGGGAAAGTTTGATACCATAAGGCAGTTTCATATTGCTTAGCTGTTAAGAATGACAGCATAATCTACCATGGGACCTCTTGGGCCATTATGAGTATGTATATTAGCAATCATGGAGAATACAGTTTACATGTTGACCCAAAAACTATTGACTAATACTAATGGTGTTAGTTTTACTTATTTTGCTCTTTAACAAGGTAAATCTAAATTCAGATTCTTCCTTATCTTCTATTTATTCAAAGAAGGGTGGCTGATGCTGTTTTATCAAGCTAAATTAAAAGTACAAAGTATAAGTCCTTCTCTTCATACTAAGAAACAAAATATCTACCTATTATAAATCACAAAGGAAACATTTCTTTAGTGTTTATACATGTAGCAGATGTGAATCTCCATTGACTTCCATTGGCTATCATGTATGCACCAATGTGTAGCATGTTGCAGCATCAAGGTCTTCCACAGTGTGTAAAGGGGTAGAAAAATATATAGAAGATAAGTTAGGGACAGTTAAGGGTATTACATACAGACTATTTTGTCATTTCTACTACTGTCTCTGGTAACATGTTTTATATTTATTGTATAAGACTTGCTATTGTTAGTTTATTATAATATGCATGGAATAGATTGTAGCACAAACAGGAACATCTCATACAAGAGAAACTTACCCATATAGTTTTATCAGAATTGCACATTTGGAGAATGGTGAGTGTTTATTGATTTCCTTTTGTAGACATGGCCTTGGATTTGGGACTAACCTCGATGGTCTGTCTTGCAGGATAAAGTCCATTGCCTGGTATAAAAACTCCAAAGAGATACAAAATACCACCTTTCATCTAATGGGTTCATCTAACTCTGAAAACTCAGATATGTCCATTTTATTCTCATTAACTATTTCACTGATGACTGTTTTAGCAAAAAACGTGCAGCTACTTTGGGTTTGTTGGAGGAACTTGATTACTGCTCCACTTTCTTCCTTCTTCTCTTCCTTTGTGTTTGACACAAAGACAGAACATGCTGAAATAACAGGTATAAACATTGCTCTTAATACACATTTTAAAACAATATTTTTAATGTAAGCATCATTCAAATTTTTGCAAGGAATGAATTTTGTGTCTGCTCCTGTAACTGACTTGTTAGTAACTCATGAAGCCATCCAGAGTATGGGTGGGCTCCTCTATGATGTTACATACTCATTCTTTGCATCATGGGACACTGAATTCAGAGGTTGTGTGAAGGTACTCTGAGATTACAAAAATAATTTATAGACTAGAAAAGTTCTACAGGATGTAACTGTTCTTGTTCTTTGTCACAAAGAAGTAGACATAGATTTATAGAAGTTCCTTGTGTTGAATCAAACAAGTGTTTGGGTTATTTCCCCCCAATGAAGCTTGGATTTTCTTCCATTCCCCTTTTATTTTGTTCCAAATTGTCCAAGAACAATGACAATGCATGGGGATGGTGAAGTGGAAAAGGCATTGCAGTGGAACAGTAGTCAGGAAGTGGTTGTAGTGCCTCACTAATACTTCCACTCATTGGCATCGTGATTGAATAGACTTGAATAGAGTTTTCTCTAAGTAAGCTTTGGAATTTTGAAGGGTCCAAGAGTTTTTAGAAGTGGACTATGGTCATGGTTTGTTCTAAACTTGGAGTGTGGAGAGTTTTGATTTTTTCATAAAGGAGGAAGTTGTCTGATCAGGACAACAGATAATTTGTGTTTCTTATGCCCAAATCCATTCTGAGGAGCCAGTCCAAGGTATGTCAGGCAGTGGATTTTGACTGAGAAGATTGTCTGTGAGACCTCTTGTGGTGAGGAATTTTGATAAGATCTTGGTGCTGTCAAATCAGAGACATTTTTCATGTGAACACTGAATGAATGAACCTTGTGGACTTAATCGGACAACATCTGAATCATTCCTCTGTGAAGTCTTTGGTGGCTGGAAGTCTCCATGCTAGCAGGATGTCCACATTAATCAGTGAATCTGGAAACAAGATTAAGATGGCATAGGAGAGACATTTGAAAGAACAATACAAAAAAAAATCTGCTGTTTAATGCTGGCTACCATTTAATGGGTTCTCTTTGCTGATTTTCAGCTATTACAGTTTAGACCAGTAGACTGTACTACTCATGTAGCATACCACAACTTTCCTGTACTGAGTGTAATTTAGAGTGCTTCAAAATAATATGCACAATGCTTTACAGTTTCAGTGCTCCAGTTGCAAGCAGCATGAAACACAGAGAAGTACCTCTGATTTAAAGCATGACCATGTCCATAAAAATGACTATGTGAAAATATCTTCTTGTTCTCATTGTGTGTTCTGGATTCATCTGCTTCTTTATGGACACAAATAAAATTTCAATAATAGCACTGTAGAAGAAGTGCACTCATGGCATGGTGAGTTGGATATTCTGTCCCTTGCATCATCCAATTGAAATAAAACATCCTGATTTCAGAATCTATCCTGGTGATGATGAAACAGGCTAAAAGAATACCACTCAGTGTTCAGATCTCAAGCTGACTTTGCGAGGTTGGCAGTTAGAAAAGCTATCATAATTTTGCAATGTTCTTTTTCAGAGAGTCACTTGACTGTACTTCAGCTACACTGCAAAGACTTTCAGCTTTACAAATTTCCAACTGAAGCTGATATCAAAGCTCTGGAGTATAATTACTGAGAGCTCTGGCTCTGATAGTTTTAAAATTATATTGCCAACATACAAAGCAGTCCACAGACTTCACTTTGCAAACCCATCCTCTATTACTTATTCAGACCTTACTTAGGCAAAAAGCTCATTTAAGTCAATGGAAGACTTACCTGAGCATTAATGACATTGGGTAAAGATTGCAAGATTGTACTTCATGAATGTGAATAGAAAGCTATTCTAGAACATTATTAGTGAGAGTATTTTATTATTGAGAAATGTAAAGTATGATGACTTTCAAATTAATCCGGTATTTTAGAGAAACCAGGGAGGAAAGTTTAGAATCAGAGTAAGTGGTTGGAGCCAGAGAGCATTTGAACTGCAGAAGCTCAAGTGAAACCATGGAAAATATAGTGGAAGATTATAAATAAAAAAATGAAGGCGCTAACCTTTAAAATGACAGTCATGACTAGTATCTCCAATTTATTTTTAAATGAGAAGCTGTTTCTGTGAGGCATTACACTATGTCAAAGATGCTAAAGAAACAGATTTTGCCACTCTTATTCATGTTATGTAGCCCTTTAGTCTATGAATAGTCCTGTAAATCATTAAGAATGCTTGTAGGTTAGAATACTACTCAATATAAATAAGGATGACATAATCTTGTCCAAGATAAAGAGGAAATCAAGAAAAAAATGCTTCATAAAAGGGTAATAGGAAATTAAAAAATAAACAGCAAATACTAAAAATGCAGAAGTGATGGGTTGGACCTCCCATCTGGGATAGCATTTGAGGTACTGGGGTTTCACTAAGCCTAGCTGCTCCACTTGCCTGTGTTCCCTCTTCCTGTTTTGCTGAATCAGACTCTGCGGCCTTTGGCCTATAGGTAGGGGCACACCAGCTGTAGAAACACAGAGTTTGCAAGCAGCTCTCTATGAGATAGGAAATTTCCCAGCGTTCAAGTGCAGTTCCCCTCTGGGAAGTACACCTATAATATTGTCTTGCACTGTAGAAAAATCTATACAACCTAAACTCATAAATTTGCTCCCTTCTGCAATATGGAGGAAGATATGCATAACTTCTTGCCCCTACCCTAGTAATATATTGCAAAAACTGGGTTTTATAATAAACATAAACAAGTTTATTAACTACAAAAGGCAGATTTTAAGTGATTATAATGGATAGCAAATGGTACAAAGCAGATTAGTAAGCAGATAAAACAAAATACGCATACTAAGCTTAAGATCTTAAAGAGATGGCTTTCACAAAGTAATTTCTCACCCTAAATGTTGCTTTTGGGCAGGATGTGGAAATTCATGAAGGTTAGCTACCCTGCTTTCAGTTTAAATCTTCAGACATCATATTCACACACCAGATCCCTTTTGCAACCTGTACTCAACTCTTTCTCATGCACCATGTATCTGTGTTTCTCAGATCTTTCCAGCCGTCATTCTGCGTGGGGATTCAGTGAAGAGTGAACCCAGATCAACTTACTTCCCGACCTTAAATCGAATTTATATAAGGCGGGAACCTTTTGTTTCCTGGTCTTGACTTCCCCCTCCATTTAGTGGAAAATCACTAGAAGTCCAAGATGGTGTTTAGTACCAGGTGACATGACCACTTGACCTTGTAGTTTCAAAGCAATGTCCCAGCTTCTCAGGAAGGAGAGAGGTTAGTATCTTCAAAGTCTTATGGCTTCTTCCCAGTGGCCATCAAGGCTGATGGCCTGCTGTCTGTTGGGTATTTCCCAAGTGTACACACACTTGTAATTGTTACATAATCAATATTCCTAATTTTAGATACAGAAATGAAACATGCATACAAATTGGATAATATTATTCAGTAAATCATAGCCCTTCCAATTATATCTCACGTGCCCCATCTTGCATAAAACATCTTAGTTACTCTGTATTCATATCAAAACAATATTTCTATGAAGACTATGGAGTGTAACATCACAGTGAAGTATTCACAAGAAATGCCAAATAACATTACAAGTTACAATACCTTAAGGTAGTGGTATATGCAATCTATAAAAAATAATTGCTCTAGAGGAGGTAGCATTCAAAATACAGTTGGATAGAGAATTTGGATTTATAGTTCATCTGTCTAACCCAATGTTTTGAAGTTGGACTTAAGCAATTACTTTTTTCTGTGGCAGTCCACTTATTACTAATATCTTTTTTATAAACAATCTGTGGAATAAAGAATATTTTAATTTTTAGCTATTTCAACTCCTTCTCTACTCTCTATACTAACTTAAGTGTACTGTACAGTCGTTTAAAAATAACAGTAGAAAAGAACCATTATGATCTGTTGAAATATTCATATTATGTGGTACTTCTAATAAATAAGTAAAACCAAACAATTTGCACAGTTTGTCCCATTGTATCCACTTCTTTATTCATGACCTAGTGTCGGACTCTTCCTATAAAGAAGCTTAATGTACAGTTGCATGCTGACATGATGATAGGGTTGAGGCAAGCAAAGATTTATGAGATTTCAGTACGGGATAACATCAATTTTGGTTCACCCAAAAGTTATTCACATGCTTATTATCTATAAGTTATGGGGAAGAAAGATATCATTCAATAAAATACTTGCTGTCCACTATGTATTAAGTTACCTCAGAACAACAACTATAGCGACTTAGAAAGAAACTGCTACTGGATCTTACACATTTCAGATTCTGTCAAACACAGATATATTCCTACTTTGACCCATTAAATCTGTTTCTTAAAAAAACACAAAAAACAAACAAATAAACAAACAACCCCCCTTAAAAATTATAATGATGGCCACTGGAAGGGAAGAAGAAGAAATATACTGTAGGTTTTACTTACACCCACCCCTTTTTCAGTATAAAAATGATGATGCACTGAAATGGTAAAGCACCATCCCAATTTGTGCACTGCCATTCCTTATGCTACAGATTATAATAAGAATTTGTAAAATACTATTTAAACTGTCATTTCCTTTAATATCTTTTAATGTAAATTACTTGAAGAATATTTTTTCTAAAGTTTCCTATAGTTGGAAGACTGCCGTAGTAAGGTAACACTGCTCTACAGCCAAAATACTTCTGAAATAAGTGTAGTCAAACTTTACTAATTCTGAGTCACTGAGAATGAAAATGATGCTTAAAATTGTTGATTAGCTCTAGTTTTCAAGATATGCTATTGGGTCAGTATATACGACACTTGACATGGGAATGGCGGAGGATAAGTGAGTTATAAAGGGAAGGGATCTCAGTTTAAACCAGAAATGACTAAAATACATCTTTGACTGGATCTGTGAATGAATCTATGACTGGGTTTGGACAGTACTTGCTTTTTAGGCAAAACAATGAATGATGCAATCTGAAGCTGGTATTGCATCATACATGATATGAATTGTATCATGTTATTCCTAGAAGTCATGGATGATGCAATCATAACGAAGCTTACATCACTCTACTGAACAAATTGCCCTATATCAGCTCTAGAAATCATACAGTGTCATGCTCTTATTTGTCAGTGTTTGATTTTGCAAAGGGGCACAATTCTGTTTAGCCAAAGTGAGCAGAGATGCCTCGTACTTGTGTGAACAGTGCAGATAACTTCTGCTATGTTTGTGATGAAGTGACTTTTGCATCACAAAAGCGCAGTATAACCACTATGGTTAAGAAAGCCTATCACCTTTATTTTGGCTGCAAAATTGGAGATCAGGACAAGAGGTGGGCCCCACACATATGCTGCAACACTTGTGCAACAAATCTTTGCCAGTGGTTGAACAGGAAAAGGAAATGTATGCCTTTTGCAGTGCCAATGATTTGGAGAGAGCCAACAGATCATACCAGCAATTGTTACTTCTGCATGGTGCTTCCGGTTGGGAAAGGTGTGTCAAAGAAGAAAAAGTGGACTGTGCATTATCCAAACATTCCATCAGCTATACGCCCAATACCCCACGGAGAAGGACTGCCGGTTCCTGATGCACCAGAATCATTCTCACTTGAGTCAGATGAGGAAGAGGAAGAGGATGAAACTTCTGGTCCTGAACCATCAATGTCACAGGACCCACATTTTCTCCCATCTTCCTCCTCTGAACACCACCTCATAACACAAGCTGAACTGAATGACTTCATCAGGGATTTGGAACTACCCAAGAGTAAGGCAGAGCTGTTGGGCTCCAGACTACAGCAGTGGAATCTCCTGGCAAGTGATGTTAGGGTTTCCATGTTCCGTGACCATCAAAAGGATCTTGTCCCATTCTTCTTCATGGAAGGTGATCTTGTAGCCTGCAACAACGTCGATGGTATGATGGCAGCCCTCAACATCATTCACGATCCAGATGAGTGGAGACTCTTCATTGATTCATCAAAGACGAGTCTTAAAGCTGTTTTGCTGCATAATGGGAATGTTTTGCTGTCAATTCCAGTTGGTCATGCAGTCCATATGAAGGAAACCTATGACAACATGAAACAACTTTTGAGATGCATAAACTATGACCAACATCAGTGGCAGCTTTGTGGCGATTTGAAGGTTGTTGCTCTCTTGCTTGGTCTGCAGACTGGATACACAAAATACTGATGTTTTCTCTGAGAATGGGATAGTCGTGCAAGGGATTCCCACTACATCAAGAAAGATTGGCCACTCTGACAGTCATTGGAGCCTGGGAGGGAAAGTGTTCAGCATCTACCACTTGTTGAATCAAGGAAGATTTTGTTACCACCCTTACACATCAAGCTGGGTCTGATGAAGAACTTTGTCAAGGCCATTGACAAAACACAAGCAGCTTTCAAGTACCTCCATGGAAAATTTCCAAGGTTAAATGAAGCTAAGATAAAGGAAGGTGTCTTTGTTGGTCCTCAGATTCGTGAACTTCTTCGAGATGATGCATTTGACCATGCACTGCGTGGCAAGGAAAAGAAGGCATGGAAAGCCTTCCAGTCAGTGGCAATACATTTTCTCGCAAACAACAAGACAGACAACTACAGGTTGTTGGTGGAAAACTTCCTCAAGGCATACAAAAGCCTTGGTTGCAACATGTCACTAAAGATACATTTTTTGCACTCTCATCTAGATTTTTTTCCACCGAACTGCGGAGCGACGATTTCACCAGGACATTGCAACAATGGAGAAACGCTCTCAGGGCAAATGGAGCCCATCAATGCTTGCAGACTATTGCTGGACAGTGACAAGAGATGCTCCATTTAATGAATACAAGAGACAAGCCCATCAATGGAGCCCATCAATGCTTGCAGACTATGCAGTGGAGCCCATCAATGCTTGCAGACTATTGCTGGACAGTGACAAGAGATGCTCCATTTAATGAATACAAGAGACAAGCCAAGTAGCGCCGAGTAGACACTGAATAGGACTAAACTATGTACATAACAGTTTTTTGCCTTTTGTTTCATAATACATTTTATTTATATAACGCTTTTGCTGATTTTTAAAGTGTTACATAAACAGGACAGGTGAAACATTATCTTGTAAAGCAACCATAAACACATGAAAAGACCTAGGTTTACAATATATGATTAAAACTCTACTATCTACACAATATACATAGACATAAAATGTAAAAACTTAAATATCTTAGAAAC
Organism: Dermatemys mawii; assembly: GCA_007922305.1. NCBI lineage: Eukaryota > Metazoa > Chordata > Testudines > Dermatemydidae > Dermatemys > Dermatemys mawii. The sequence goes on from ML677326.1 coordinate 73,186,251, forward strand.
AGTAGCCAGTTGTTTTAATTGTCATATTTGAATTCAGCACATCAAAATATATAATAAATATCACATTTTATCTCTGAAGCAGACAACTTCTAAAAAATTGTAGACCAGTGTAATCATGGATTCTTTTCTACTTTTAATGTGCTGAATGATGGTGTGTTTACCACCATATGGAAGAAAAAATTACATATGTGGTAAGACATTCACTCTCAATAAAACTGTCAGCCTTCCTTTCAAAGGTTATATCACTTCTGTGAAATATCAGACAGAGGCGGAAGCTGTTACATGCATCAGTCATCTCATCAAAATAATGATGCAAATTGCAATATGTCCTCTGTACTATATTTATTATGTTATTATTATTACATGTTTTTAAAGCACTCACACATGGAGGTGGGTATTATTTTCCAAAAGTTTAGTGTACAGGACTGCAGAAAATGTACTTCCTCACTCTATCTCAGAACCTCTTACCAGAACAGAGCAATTCCACATGGTGTGGAAAATGTCAGGAAAATGTGTACATTAAGAGATGAATCTTGTATCACACCCTGACTATAGTAAGACTGGCACTCAGCTTGGTCTATGTCTTGATGGGAATGTTCTGTCCCTTGACCCGCTGAGGTATATCCTGGGCTAAATCAGCTGAAGTGCCATTACCTTATATATTATAATACTATATATTTGAGTTATGAGCTTTTCTGTTTTGTCTCAGATCCAGCTATTTACAGTATTCAAATACAAATATTGGGCCAAGGTAATCATTCAGATACAGGTGATGTCAACTGCTCCCAAAACACAAGTTTTTCAGTCACAGCTCTTGCAATTACAGCAATCTAGTAAAATATAGCAATTGCTTTTGTATCAAATACAGATATCCATAAGTTCCAGCTATTGCTGGTGTCCTTTACTGGCAAACACAGAATGTCATCCCATCCTTGTAGTAAATTTCCTCATTTAAATATTTATTTATCTGAGTCTCGCCAATATAAACAATGGACACTTTGGAATGCAATGGCACTTATTTCCTGGATTAATTCTAGTATGGACTATGTAACTGATAAATATTTCTGGGGGCGAGTGGGGTATTGATAGTCATTAATCTTATTTCCTTTTCTAAGGTCTGTCTACTTTAGTAGAGCTCAATGATCTAAATATGAATTTTTCATGCACCATCATATGTTGATTAGGATATAAATCCAATGATCATGTAAGCAACAAATGATTCTGGTTAAAAACAATCATATGGCACAAAGTTAATGATACCCCTTGATCTCTAGGTATCTCTAGTTTACAGCCTCTCAGATGCTAACCTTAGTAGACAGACATTTTTGCTGCTTAGTGCATATAGCAAGGTTTTGCCAAACCTAGCTGTGATAGCAAAATGTACCATCTTTTAAAACTGTTGTGCAGTTGGGTAAATTGTACTCTGATGCAGAAGGGCTGTATGTTTCTATCTGAGGGAGAAGAGGATACTGGTATAGCTACCCCAGATAATGACTTCTATACCTTTTGTATGTTTTGAGACTCGTATCTGCTTCATGAAGGCTGATGCAAAGATATGACTAGGATCAGGCTGGGGTGAGAAATGATTATTTTGTGAATTCAGTAGTCACAAGTCTTTGCACAAGTGCTGTAAAGAAAAAATGGTAACTGCTATAGTCTGTTGGCTAAAGTAGTAGCAATGGTGGAGGGAGAAAGTGGTTATGCTGCCATTGCATACTCTTGCTAAGGGCTAGAGAAATGCATTCCCAGTATACCTGCATTTCACCCACAGAGACAAGATGGGTTATTGAAGTTTTGTGGTTGGGTAAAAATTGCATCTTTCAGGAAATGATAGCGAGGGTATTACTTTGGGGACGACATTGATTTTAAACATCTTAGCTCCTAAGTAAATACAAAACTGATGTTAGTCCTTTTTCTAGAGAGAAGTCTCTATCAAACAAATAACCATGGAACAGTTTGAGGCTAAATATAATTTATCTGAGAAAATAAAACACTGAAAATAATTGCCATTCCTTGATTAAACCTTTCCATCTGTCTTTTCTAGGTCACATTACATGTTCAATAATGGTGGTATTAAATATCAATTTTTCGCCTATGCAGTTTAGTTGTAGCCTTGGTCCAATATAATATATTGCATCTCCTACCTTGTCTCTCTAATATCATTAGCCTGAAATTTGATCTTGACATTCAATATAAAGTTTTTCTTTTATTTTGGTATCTATTTTAACAGAACTAGCACCCATAAAACAGTTGTAAGCCACATACACATAGGGCTGGTCCTCACTAGGGCGAGGGATCGACTGTAGATACGCAATTTCAGCTACATTCATAATGTAGCTGAAATCGGCGTATCTACAGCCGACTTACCTGCCGTCCTCATGGCGGCGGCGGTCAGCGGCGCGCTCCCCCGTCGACTCCAGCTTGCGTCTTTTGGCGAGCTGGAGTTACGGAGTCAACGGGGGCGTCGCTGGCAATCAATTTATCGCGTCTTGATGAGACGCAATAAATCGATCACCATAAAATTGATCTCTCCCCACGCTAGTGAAGACAAGCCCATAGATTAACACATTTCAGAATCTCACTTTGATTCTGTAAGTTAGTTTTGCAAGCACAACTTGTCAGAAGTTATCCTAGACATTAAAATACATGTACATAAAAGGACAGACTAATTGTCAAACACCAGTCACATGATGAGAAGAAGCTACTGACATTTATTACCTTGGCATGGATCATACTTGCTACCTATCAACAACTGTGGTGAAGTGTCATATTGATTAGGAGCCAGAAAAGGTAGAAAGCTATTATGAGACTGAAGATGTTAGATAATCAACATGAGAGAAAACCACATGTACCTTGCAAGCAGGATGATAGATTTGACTGAAGGATCAGCTGGCACTGACAGTTCTTAAATGGTGTAGAAATATATTGTTACTATAAGACATCTTAAGTCTCTTCAGTTCCTTGAGTGTCCATGTAATAAACTGTTTCTTTGAAAGACACAGATTTAAAACTTCATTGTGTGACATGTTTGATACAAAAACTGATTGGCTGTGCTGAAAGAATTACAGGAGACATTAGATATGGGTTTAATCAGGGCACAACTTTATTATTAGATGTCTGGGACTAAACCTGGTGGATAAAATGTGCAGTGTAGGTGAAACCCCACACAATTCACCAGGAAGAGGGGGAGGTGTCCCCTTTTCAGACCCCCACCAACCTATCCGTTCATGTCCCTCCAGCAGATCTACTGCCAGGAACCTCCAATTCCTGCCAATTCTGGGGGCACTGTGAAAAGTGCTTCCACCTCTTGTCATCCAGGTCTCTCCAGCTATTGTCTTGTTGGGAGCTTACCAATTCCAGGGAAGTTCCACCAGCTGCCCCCCCTCGCCCTCATGTAGGAGGGGTTAAGGTCTAATATAATGATGGGGGATTGGCTCCCTGCATCTCCCTGTATCAATCAGAGGAGTCTTCAACTGCCCCCAGCTCGCTCAATTACCAAGCACCTCGCCTTAATTCCTTTTTCCAAGCCATTTATCTGTTCTTTTGTGCCTTAATTTATGGAGTACCTGCACTGAACATCTGCTATACACTTAAATAAAGAATTGCAACATATAGCGTACTGCCCATCATGCTGTGCATGAACAAAGCCTGCCTGGATCTGCTGGAAGGAAGATGAAAAACTCACTGCACCTGGCCAATATGGTGGTAAGGGAAAAATTCCTTCCCTCATTTGTGGGGCAGCCATCGTAGTGCCCACATTAGATATAGCTAAACAACCAGCAAATTTCTGACCTAAATAGGGAGGGAGAGTGGGTACTGCCCAGACTGTTTCCAGCAATAAAGTGAGTGGCCAGGCCCACGCTGACCTTTTTAAACCCCTCATTTCTAGGTGGTTAGTTATCCACAACTCTGACTGCTTTTCCAGCAGTTTTACATCTCCCTTCCTACCCCAAGACAGAAAGCATTGTCCTCATCTCCCAGTCAACCAGACAATTCACCCCCAACCCCATTTAAAATGCAGGGCAGTGATTAAATATAAGACATGTCTCGTATATATTTATATTACGGTCTCATCTAGCTGTCTCAGCTGAGATCAGGAGCCCATTGTGATAAGCACTGTACAAGCATGTAGAAAAAGATGGACCTTCTTTCAAAGAGTTTACAGCCTAAATAGACAAGACAGACACAAATTGGGAGGGGGTTTGTCCAGAGTCGTACAGCAGGTTAGTGGTAAAGCCAAGAACAAAACCCACTTTCTTGGCTCCCCATCCAGTGCTCTTTTCACTGTCTGTGTTGCCTCTGTGTAAAGATATTTATTTGTGTACAGTATCTACATATTCCACATATATTGTGCAAGGTCCTCTTTGCTCACTTTTTCTAGTAATATTGTTTTGCTTGCACTGTAGGTTTTTTTCCAAATACTTATTACATAAGTGTGCTCTCCTTCTTATTAATAATGTTTATATTTCCGTACTGCCCAAGTGCTCCAGACAAGACCCCAGTGTGCTAGGCACTGTACAAAGACAGCTAATAAAACAGCCCCTATCTTGAAGAACACAAATGCATTTATTAAGTAAAGAACATGCTATTTACTGCACCAGGAATATGAGTAAGTCCTTTCCATTTTGCTTCCTTTGTGAGTTATGGTGGGTATTACATATTATATTAGATCACATTATCTCTGGTTTAGTTGTCTTTATTTTTGTTCCTTTGTATATGTGTTTGTGTGTGCAGACAGTTGTCAGTTGCATCTTTCACACTCAAGTTGCTTTGCCATCTCCTGGAATTTCTCCTGAAAAATTAGAAACCTTGGCTGGTGCACAATGTGTTACCAGGTTTGTTATGATTTATGCACTTCTAATGTTCTGACAATTTAATAACTGTATGCCACTTCTCTTCCACTACATAATACCGAACAATAACTACAGCTGAAGGTTTGCATTTTCTGCATGTTATTAAAAAGAAAAGGTATGTCTCAAAGCAATTTGTAATAATTCTGCAGTCAAAGGCTGAAATCAGAGGGGATAAAATTGATCTGATGCTGTTTCAACTCCCATCAGATGTTAAATGTATTAACTTTAGTTCATTATAAGGTAGACATAATTTGAGATTAAGCAGTACAGTCTATATAATCAAGATTTTCTTTTTAAACAATTGGAGTATTGAAAAGATGGAATCATGAACAAGCTTAATATAAGAATGAGAAATATACAATTATGTATGTACTTCTGTTATTCAAGAATCATATATAGTATCCATTACAACAGAAGCATAACAGCCTCATTGAGGTTAACGTTGCCTATGTATACATCAGAATAAGTTGTTTGTTCTTTTTCTGATGAGTAATTCACATTACAACTAATGTATATTTGAGCCATTTACATCACTGTGCAACAAAAATAAAGTACAGCAGTCCTTTAAAGTGTTCTGGGATCATAATTATGTAAAAGATGAAGGGAGAAAATAAGAGAATACAAACATATAGTAAAAATTACATTTTTGCTATATACAAATGTTAGAGGAATACTCTGTCCATGATCCAACAAAGCACATGGAACAAGATTTTCAAAAATGCTCAAGTCTCATTTAGAGACTAAGGTCTTCACAGGCTTAAGGTTTCCATAAAAAAAAATCAACTCATTGGGTGGTAAGACTTTTGGCAATCTGGTCATAAGTGTCACAATGGGAAATGATAGGTGCAGAACTCTATTCATATCTGGCCCTTATAATTATGAGCACTTTTGAACATCTGGCCCAAAAATATTCTGAAAATCTGACACGTAAGCAACGGCATAATGTCTAATGGGACTACTCATGCTTTAAGAAAATTGTGTGATTAAATACTTTGTCAGACTCGGGCTAAAGTTCTCAGCCCCTTATAGGATTGTGTCATTAATCTGCAAGTGTTCTGTTATTTCTTGTAAGGCTAATGCAATAGGCCAAAACATATTGTACTACAGATAACAGATACTCTGACCTCTTTTTCTCTTTTGAAGTGGTCAAAAAGAGAAAATCCTGCACTATTCCAGCCACTCACTTAGGTCCTACTGTGAGAACTGGACCATTCCAGAAACATGGTACCCCATAACACCTCCCGTTTCTTCTTCCTGCAAACGTAAGTTTATAATACTCTAGCTCTTGTCATTTCATACAGCTTCACATATTTTGTAGAGTTTAAGGCCAGAACCACCATTAGATCACCTACTTTGACCTATATAGCACAGGCCATTCACTTTCACCCAGTGACTTCTGTACTGAGCCCATAACATGTTACCTCAACTTTCAGTCCTCTAAACTAGGGGTCTCCAAACTATGGCCTGGGGCCTGGATCCAGCCCGCAGCGTCGATTTGTCCAGCCCCCCAGCTAGGCTGACCAGACAGCAAGTGTAAAAAATCGGGACAGGCAGTGTGGGGGTAATAGGAGCCTATAAAAGAAAAAGCCCCCAAAATCGGAACTGTCCCTACAAAATCAGGACATCTGGTCACCTTACCCCCCCACAGCTGAACAGGCACATGGAGAAACCACCGCTGCCCCCCTGCACGAGCTGCTGCCGGCGGCCCCATGTGTGGAGAGGTTAGTGTCCCTGCAGTGCGGCTGGACGAGCAAAGGGGTGAGGTTGCAGCAGTGGCGTAGCTGGAATAGAAAAGAGGTAAGTGCCCCTGTGCCATGGCCAAAGAAGCAAAAGTGGGGACTGCAGCAGCAGTTGGAGGAGCAAATGGGGGGGGGGGCGCAGCAGAGGCTGGAGGAGCAAAGGGAGGGGCCACAGCAGTGGCGTGGCTAGAGGAGCAAAGGGGGGGAGGGTCGCGGCAGTTGACGGAGGAGCAAAGGGGGAGGGCTGTGGCAGCGGCCCGCGAAGCCCCTTCAAAATCTAATATGGCCCTCATCTCAAAAAGTTTGGAGACCCCTGCTCTAGGCCAAGCCTATTTTTTTTCCAAGTGCATGTGTTAAGTTAGACTCCTTAATCCATATTAGATGCATAAGCAGCCTGACTTTGAGAAGTGCTAAGTACTCAACAGCACCTGCTGGAGGGTCAGGAACATCTACCCTCAACACGTTTATAGGAGAGATTATTATTATTAAGTTACTACATTAAATTACTGAAATGAAGAATAAATATCTGGCTGATTTAGCACTTATGGATTTTAGTGGAAGACTATTGAGTGGTGAATTATTTTTTCTTTGTATTTTTCATGGCCTCCTAGGACAGGCACACACTTCACAGGTTTGTATTTCTAAAAACATTATGTATAAAATGAGCTGTAGTGAGGAGGAAGAAGCATTGTGTTTTTGTTTGGTAAAATTTGAAATTTTACACATGTTCTGGTCAAAGTCAGCTGATACCACTTCATGACTAGCACTTTTTATTGTGGTATTTGTGTATGTAGGCATATATGTAAAGTTTTGGCTGGTTATTTTCTTGGGATCCAACTAGTTTACTTGGAATTGTTTGTCTGAAACAAAAAGCCCTAGATGCTGACAAAAAATACCTTCTTTAAATAACTTTAGTGTTGTTTTTTCTATGTTTTCTATTCTTTTAAATATAAAAAATATTATTGAAGCCCATGGAATGTTAAAGAAAAGTAGTCTGACACCTAGTTTGTATTTGTATGTCATTCCAGTAATTTTGCAATGTAATCTGAGGAATTTGTGAATGTGGGACAGATAATATGTTGCTAATTTTTAAAATTGTACTCTTATAGCCAGATTTAAAAAAAACTACCTATGTTTCCCCTTTGTTTTCTTTATCTCTCACTTTGATCTGTTTTCTCTGATGCAAACTGACCTAGGCAGTACAGTAGTATAGTATAGTTTTCTTCTTCCAGTAGTTTAATTCATCAGCATTTTAATTCATGTTTGTGTAGCATTTCTCATTAAAGTGAACAGTACTGAATAGTCTAGTTTCTGCATGGTTATCTTCTTTAGCCATAATCCTGCATAATAGTTTGCATTTGTTCCCAATCTCCAAAATGCTACCCCCCTCCAAGAAAAAAAGAAAAAAAATCAATAACACTGAGGTACCTTATGGCTTTAGTCTAAATCCATTTTATTAGCAATCAATCACTTTCCCCTCCCCTGCTTTGTTTTTCTACCAAAAACATGAGGAAGAATGAAATATAAATAATAGCTTCTCCCCTCTGTAATATTCTGTTTATAATTGAAAGCTCTAGTTTTGCTATGGCAGCCCTATGGAGTGCAGGTAAATGCAAATGCAAAATAATAAATCCTCCCAGAACATTTGTAAATGATTTCTTGTTCCAGGCTCTAAAGTCATAAATAAATAAATAAATGGGTTCATTCATTCAATCCTCTCTCATTAAAAATGAGTGATGCCTGGAAAATAACCAGTCAGACCACCCTATATTTGTAACAAGTGAATGCTATCATTCTACAACACTGAATTATTTTAACAAGCTGTTTTATTATGGTTAAGGAAAGCAAAGAATTCCATCAGGCATTTGTCTTTCTGTTAAGAATGTATGAATACTGTTATTTTACATTCCTCAAACTCAGATTATTACAGGACAAGTGAGGAAAAGCATAAGGTTGAATTTTATATGGAAAAAATAAAACTCTGTATACAAGATCTAAAGAAGTTTGGTACAATTAAAATGCAACCCCCTACCCCGCACAAACAAACAATGAAAGCTTATATCTGCAACTGAATGGCAAAATAATCATTTTGAACAGAAAAGTAACATTCTAATGTTCTGGTGACTAGACAGTTATAGGTAGTCTGCTGGCACTGACTTCTAGGAAAAGGCAGGTATAAAAAAAGCAGCAAAAATAGATATATTGGCTTTCTATCTTATTAAATTACTATAATTTCATAACACTTGGCTTCAGGTTCTGGTTCTTTAAATTGAACTTTGGAAAGACGTTTAAGGGTTGGAGCACTAAAATTTTATGCTTCTGCTGAGGTCAAAAGAATTTATGTGTATGATACACTGAAAGCTTTGCTGAAATATAGTAAAATATAAAATATGCAAAAATTATATTAAAATATTTTATCATTTAATTAGACTGGAGTTTGCATTAATTAAAATATACTACTTATCTTTCCAATAAAATGTTCTGGTCTAACTTTCCATAGGCCTTCTCACACTTCCATTCATATTAATGGTAAAGCCACATTAACATCCGTGGTACAGGATTAGACCCTAAATTAAAAAATGAAAAAAAGTTGCCTTTTTCTTTCCTGCATTTACATATATAATGACCTTTTCAGTACTTGTGCACCTAATGCCCATCCTTCTCATTTAATATCACCTACAGACCAACTTCTCAGAAGGACCCCCAAACTCTAATCCATATCACTCAAACATTCTTCTAATTCACAAAATGCATTATAAGGGAAGAAAAAAAAATGTCCAAACTAACACTCTAGGTTATGTCTTCCATTTTGTCTCATCTCTAATTCTAAGCTCTCTGTGGCAGGAGTTTATTTTATTTTATTTTTCATTCTAGAGTGAAGAACACACCATCAATACTTAAATATTATTTGTTTTTCTTAGTTAAGAGAAATAAACTGTCAAAAGGTGACAGAGTGAAGAATTTCTTACAGTGCAGATTAGGCAGAGTCAATTTCTTTAGCAGTTGAACCAGTTCAAAAAAAGGGAACTATAGGTTTTTCTCTGCTTCAGTTATATCCAGTATCACTCACTGAAATTCTGGAGATGCTGGGTGAACTTCAGGCTACCATGCACAAGTTAAAGGCATACCTCTCATAGCTGGTAAAATATTGTAGAGACACAGTGAATCTGTCTTAATTAATTAATGCTCTGGAGGATAGCATGGATTGCACCCTCAGCAAGTTTGCAGGTGACACTAAACTGGGAAGAGCAGTACGCTGGAGGGTAGGGATAGGATACAGAGTGACCTAGACAAATTTGAGGATTGGGTGAAAAGAAATCTGATGAGATTCAACAAGGACAAGTGCAGAGTCCTGCACTTAGGACGGAAGAATCCCATGCACTGTTACAGATTAGGGACCAAATGGCCAGGCAGCAGTTCTGCAGAAAAGGACGTAGGGGTTACAGTGGACAAGAAGCTGGATCAGAGTCAGTGTGCCCTTGTTGCCAAGGTGGCTAGTGGCATTTTGGGTTGTATAAGTAGGGGCGTTGCCAGCAGATCAAGGGACGTGATCATTCCCCTCTATTCGGCATTGGTAAGGCCTCATCTGGAGCTCTGTGTCCAGTTTTGGGCCCCACACTATAAGAAAGATATGGAAAAATAGGAAAGAGTCCAGCGGAGGGCAACAAAAGTGATTAGGGGACTGGAGCACATGACTTATGAGGAGAGGCTGAGGGAACTGGGATTGTTTAGTCTGCAGAAGAGAAGGGGGGGGGGTTGGCTTTGATAGCAGCTTTCAGCTACCTGAAAGGTGGTTCCAAAGAGGATGGATCTAGACTGTTCTCAGTGGTAGCAGATGACAGATCAAGAGGTAATGGTCCCAAGTTTCAGTGGGGGAGGTTTAGGTTGGATATTAGCAAAAACTTTCACTAAGAGCACTGGAATGGATTACCTAGGGAGGTGGTGGAATCTTCTTCCTTAGAGGTTTTTTAAGGTCAGTATAACGGGTTGGAACTCACCACCTAGTGCCTCCTGCTGGATAGTCCGGGAATTAGCTCAGTTCACGGCAGAGCGCCGTTCGCTGGTGGTGTCCCGTCCATCTCTTGCTCCCTGTTGCCCTCTCATTTGGCATCCAGACATGCGTGGCTCCTCGCATGTGGCGTCCTCTTTAGGGCACTGTCCTCCAGCAGTACCCCCAAGTCCACAGTCACCCCCTTCTGGGGGTCTGGGTTAGGTTCACAGCAGTCTTTTACCCTTCGGCTTCAGTGGCCAACCACACCCTATGTCAAGCCCCTTCTGGCAGGGGTTGGGTGAAGTTCACCAAGGCCACGTCCGCAGCCAGGTGCAATATGAGGGGGGACCCAGGCTCACCCTCTGCTCTGGGTCCCGGCCCAGGGACCCTTGGGCAGCAGCCATCCTGCCCTCTCGCTCTCTCTGGGCCACTTCCCCTGTGTGCCCTCTGCACCTGATGGCCCTTCTGTGGGGCTGGGGCTGGGGCTGGGGCTTCCCCCTTGAAGGTCCAGGAGAGACTGACTGCCTCTCTCATGGGCAGCCTTCTTATAGTGCCTAGCCAGCCCCTGCTTGGTTGGCAATAAGCTTGGCCCTGATTGGCCTGCAGTAGGCCCTTTTCTGATTGGCTGCCAGCCTGCACAGCTGCTCTAGTCTACTCTTGCTTACTCCAGCATGGGGGTGGGGCAGTTGCCCCACCACAGTCAGGCTTGACAAAGCTCTGGCTGGGATGATTTAATTGGGGATTGTTCCTGCTTTGAGCAGGGGGTTGGACTAGATGACCTCCTGAGGTCCCTTCCCATCCTAATATTCTATGATTCTGTGAATCTTCCAGTCCCTCCCCACAGCAGGGCCAGATGCTACCTTCTGTTAAGGAAGTGATTGTTCAATAGGCAGGGATGTATTTGGGGTGACATAGGCCATATCAAGAGTCCTCTCTGATTTCATACATTTGTCAATCAGATATTATGATTTAGAATATGGACTGTTTTTGTGAGTCAGTAACCTGTGGGTGATGGAGGAAAAAAAAATTGTCCATGGTTTGTTTGGTTTGTTTTTTTCTCATTTTTATTAAGGTGGTTTATTTTTATTAAGGTGAAATGAAGACAATCCTGGCACCCAAGAGATTACAATCAGGTTTCCTGAGGCTTGTTAGCTGGCCTGGATAACATTGATCATACTGCTGTCACAGGGCTTGTCTTATCATGAGGATGACCGCCTCAGGTGCCAGACTATGAGGAGACACCACTAGGACCCAGAGTGTACTAAATTGTGTCTGCTACTAGTGCACATGCATTCTCTCTGCTCTATGGACTAGGTCTATGGCTAGGACTATAACAGGGTTTAAAAGAGAACTGGATAAATTCATGGAGCCTAAGTCCATTAATGGCTATGAGCCAGGATGGGTAAGAAATGGTGTCCCTAGCCTCTGTTTGTCAGAGGGGGGTGATGGATGGCAGGAGAGAGATCACTTGATCTTTACCTGTTAGGTTCACTCACTCCGGGGCACCTGGCATTGGCCACTGTCGGCAGACAGGCTACTGGGCTAGATGGACCTTTGGTCTGACCCAGTACGGCCTTTCTTATGTTCTTATATACACAGAGATGGCAGAGTGCTGTGCTGGAGGAAGGAGGGCGCAAGAAACCTTTCAAAGTTTTGGCCCACACAAGGAGGCATGGGGGCATCATTTGAGCGCCCTATCTCGGGTGCCGAAATGTTGTCGGCCGGCCCTATGCTGTCATGGCAGTGTTCTTTGCTAGAATTGAGACAATTATGATTGCGGGGTGAATCCAGAGGGAAGTGGCAAGGGCCTTGCCATGCATGGTACCACAGGGCTCTCCTGTGTCTCCTCTACTGTTCAACAGGTATGTAAAGTTGATGGGGAAGTAGTGAAGTGATATGCCCTACAGCAGACGTGGGCAAGCTACACATATGGCTCGCCGGCCATTTTCATCCAGCCTGCAAGCCACTGGCCCCACCCTCCCAGCCCCGGGCCAAGCGCCACAAGCCCTGCAGCCTTGCGCTCCCGGCTGAGGGCCGCAGGCCCTGCACTGCCGGCTGGGGGCCGGGCCCAGCGCGGAAAGCCCTGCGGCTCTGAGCCGAGGCCAGGCCGAGCGCTTCTTGCCGCAGGTCTCTGCGCTCTCAGCCCGGGGTTCCGGGCCGAGCGAGGCAAGTTGCGGGGCCCCACACACCCAGCCTGGGGTGCTGGGCCAAGCGAGGCCCTGCGCTCCCGACCCGGGGTGCTGGGTTGAGTGAGGCAAGCCTGGGGCCCTGTGCTCCCTGCCCGGGGTGCCGGGCAAGGAAGGGCAAGCCGCGAGGCCCAGAGCTCCAGCCCGGGGTGCTGCGCCAAGCGGTGCAAGCTGCGGGGCCTCGCGCTCCTGGGCCCGGGGTGCCAGACAAAGCACCGCAAGACGTGTGGCCGGGGGGCAATTAGAGTGGGGTGGGTCTCTGTGGGGGGCGATAAGGGGACAAGGAAGGGGGGGGTCGGACGGGTCAGGGTTCTGAAGGAGGTAGTCAGGGGGCAGGAAGTGGGTGGGGGTCGGATAGGGCCCTCTGCAGGATTTTGAAGCCCTGTGTGGCTCTGGGGGGTCAAAAAGTTTGCCCACCCCTGCCCTACAGTATCATTAATACATGGATAATGTCTATGTCACTATTACATTAGAACCATTAGATGGCTGAACAGCTTACCGGAGTCTAGAAATGGGAGTAAAATCCAGTCAGTCAAACACCCAGTACACAGGAAGACTATATATATGTCTCCACTTCTTCTTTACACTTAATCATTTCTGAGAAAAGGCTGAAGGGTTTTTACAAAATTTAAAAAAACAAAACAAAGCAAAACCAAATACCTCACCATCCTGAAGCAGCTTGGAACATTTCAAAGCAAAGATATAAGGAACTGAAAACTGGATCTTATAATGTAAAGAGTTGGACAGCCTTAAATGTCGGCATTGCTATGTGTGCTGCCTGTATGTGCTTGGGCGCCCAGTTCCCAATTTTCTATATCTTAATAAAGTTCCATAGTTGCCTACTTCTTTGGTTCATATCTTTCAAAATACTCTAATTGTTGTTGTTTGATTAGTTGTTTGACATACAACACAAAGAGGAGCACCTGACATAGCAAATAGGAAAGGCAACTTTCTGGCAACAAGAATAAGCAGAGCTGGCTATATGCTAATTACTGGTTAAACTTGGTGTAATATTAAGTTAAGATCTATTTGATTTCTAGGAATCTTTATTTGGAGGAATATTTACAGATGAGAATTAGAAATGTAATAGATGTACTCATTTTCTTCAATACATAGAGCTCTATTTCTATCCTGGATTGTGATAGTCTCTTTACAAGACAATAACTCTTCAACTGTATTGGTTCAACAATGTAGAAATCTAAAGACTTCAGTAGATTTTTAATGTTTTGTATATTTTGCTTTTGAAAATGCCTTTTTTTATCTGAAATGTGTATCCTGAAAACTAATCTGAACACACTGAAATATTTTACTGTTAGCTGTAATAGTTTGTATTATACAGTTTGCAGCTCTTTATTCATCCTAACAACTCAAATTTTTTCAACTTGCATTTTTTCCCCTGATTTTGAAAAATCTATTTCATTCAGACTTTGTACACTTCCAGTAAATCTTAGATGCTAATTCCTTCTTCCTTAGGGAAAAAGTATTGAACTCATCAATGTTTAAATTTAAATATGAACACAATTAATGCTTAAAATTTTTGACCTGCGTGGACACATTTAACATGACAATTTATAGTTCACCTAGCAATGTCTAGAACAAATATCTATTTATAACAGAGACAATCTGCTTAATATCCATAATATTTCTCAGGATAAACCTGCTTGGAAACCTTGCTGATAAAATACAGTGATATAAGTCTTTTCTACAAATAGAATTACCTTATTTTTCTAAAAGCCAACTTCCATAAACTTTGCAATTAATAGAAAGCAGGATTTTGGGATGCCTTGATATTTAAGGTTTTTTTTTCTTTAGACATTTCATTGAGCTTTGAAGAAAACATACAGATATGCTCAGATTATAAAGTATTTATTCTTTTATATAATATAAGAGACCAAATTATAGAAACACTGGCATGAGTAACCCTACTCGTATGGGTAGTCTGATTAAATTCAGTAGGAAAAAAAATACTCGTGTCTGTGCAAGACTGGTCCCTAGTACTGCTGTTGATGAAAGTGTGAACACTAAAAAGTGAGCAGCAAATAACTACAGTTCATAGCATTTAGAGAGTAAAACCTAACCCCGCAGTCAATTTGCATGAAGGATATTTTTGAAACATTCCATAATTATGAATGCAGAACCAGGCAATAATTGGTTATAGACAAACAAACAAATTAAACCAGTATCAAGATTTGGCTAAGGGTATGTCTACACAGCAAAGAAAAACTTATAGCTGGCCTGTGCTAGCTGACTTGGGCTGGGGCTGCGGGCTGGTGGGGCTGTTTCTTTGCTGTTTAGACTTCCTAGCTCAGGGATCCTGTGAAGTGGGAGGGTGCCAGAGCCCAGGCTCCTGACTGAGCCTGCAAGTTTACACATAACAATTAAATGGCCCCCGAAACCAAGTCTGCTGGCACAGACCAGCCATGATTTTTCCTTTGCTGTGAAAATGTCCAGGTTCAGTCTGGAATCCCTGCTCTGGCTCCCTCCCACCTCACAGGGTCCCTGAGCCCTGAGAGACAAAGAACTTGAGATAATATCTTATTGGACCAACTTCTGTTAATGAAAATTACAAGCTTTAGAGCTAAACACAGCTCTTTTCTGTCACATGTTAGTCTTAGCTTCACATGATGGTCCAGTTTTTGTCAGTTCTTTGTATCTTTATACTTTCAGACTGTGGAAGAGTGGAACTGTTTAATGAAGTTCTACTCTGGAGAAAGTAATCTGTGAAAAGTGTATCATAAAGTTCCACATTTACTGTTTCTCAGTGACTCCCAAATCTGCTTTGACAATGGAAACCTTTTTCTAACTGCCAGTCCTGTAAACCTACCTGTTTGTTTCTGGATCAAGTATTCTCTACAGAAACAAAGACTCTTCAGTCACAGCTATGTCTGCCAATTCTGCTGATGCTGTGAAAACCAGAATAGATTCCAGCTCACCCACCAATGGGTACATTTGCTCTGCTCTTCTGACAGAAATAATTAGAAATAAAACCATGTTTAATGTTGTCCTTCTCACTCATACACCTACCGTATGTGTGTCTTTGGCCACAGGTCTGGTTGCTACTGTCACGGCTGCTTTTCAGGTGGGCCAAGTGAAAGAGACCTTCCCAACCCTGTGCTTCTGTTCTTTGCATAAGCTGATGCCTCCTTCCTCTGTGGCAGGTCCCATTGTTGTGAGTACTGGGGGGGAAATGGGGAGAGACAGAGAGAGAGAAAAAGAAAGAGAAAGAAAATGAATACAAATGTTTGGTAATGCTCCTGCCCAGTTGACTAGTACTACTTTGTACAAATCCCACCTGGCTGATTTACCGTGGGACTATACTCCTTATAGTAGGAGTAGACCTCTGTAGACTTGAATTAATGTTGTTTTGTTTCATCATGACATTGTAATGTGTGGTCTCACCAGACTTTAACTGGCACACAATGAGATTTTTATGACATCTGCAAACTCTGTAAAGCAGTGGAGGAAAACCTGTGGCCCGGCATGGTAATGCACTGGTGGGCCATGAGATAGTTTGTTGAAAATTGACTGTCTGCTGGCAGGGCCATCTGCATCTTCCAGTGGCTGCAGTTTGCCATTCCCAGCCAATGGGATCTGTGGGAAGTGGCGGCCAGCACTTGCCCATGTGACTCCAAACTCCATCTTGTTACATGTAATTTTCCACAAACTTGAACAGTGGGTTTCCCTACACATGGCTGAAGCTATAAAAGGCCCTGGAGACATCTCCATTTTGGCTCTTTCATGCTCTGCTCTCTGGATTATGGACTTATACTAATGGAAACACTCTAACCAAGGGACTGAGGATATTCCATTCATTTGGGAGCAACCAGAGACTTAATCAGTGATGGCATTAACTGCTTCAAGAACTTTTTGCCACACTAAAGCTTACCACCTCTTCTATGATGCTGACCTCAAAACTGTATTCAAAGCTGTGTGTATAATGATCTTTTAAACAAAACTCTCTCTTTTCTTTGTAAATAAATTGTAGTTTAGTTAATAAAGATTGGCTCTAAGCGTGTATTTCAGTAAGATCTGAAATATTAATTAACCTGTGAGGTAATGTGTCTAATATTTTGGGATTGGTAAAATCTTTTATATGATGAACAGCCACCCATTCTTTGCAGTTTGCCCTGATTTGAGCAATCTCATTGTGGCCACCTGAGACCCTAGTCACATGGACATATTTTTGGACTTGTCAGAGGGACAATGATGATTGGAGTGGATTCAGTTCTGCTAGGTTCTGGAAAGATTTCTTGGAGAAACCAAGCACAAATCACTGCAACTGGAGCTGGTAAGGAATGTTTAACAAAGCATTTTTTGTCAGAAAAATCTGTTTTAAAGAACATAGCATAAGAACATAAGAAAGGCTGTACTGGATCAGATCAGAGGTCCATTTAGCCCGGTATCCTGTCTACCAACAGTGGCCAATGCCAGGTGCCCTGGAGTGAGTGAACCTAACAGGTAGTGATCAAGTGATTTCTCTCCTGCCATCCATCACCTCCCTTTGACAAACAAAGGCTAGGGACATCATTCCTTACCCATCCTGGCTAATAGCCATTAATGGACTTAACCTCCATGAATTTATCCAGTTCTCTTTTAAACCTCGTTATAGTCAGTTTATTATATAGATTTATGACATCTGCAAGCTCTTTAAAGCAGTGGTGGGCAACCTGTGGCCCAGCAGGGTAATGCGCTGGTGGGCCATGAGATAGTTTGTTATTACCTGTTATATAGATTTGCTTAAACCAAAACTTGACTCAATTTTTTTTAAAAAAAAAGATTTAAAATTATTTTCAAAATAAAAAAAAATCTACTTGTCCGGTTCAAAGACTTTTTTTTTTAGAGTTTAAGATAATTAAATCAAATCAAAACAAAATGTTTAATTTTAGTTGACCCAAACTGAATTCTTTTTTGTAAAATGTATGAAGTTAAAATTTTTCATTCTGATTTCAGATGGGAATTTGGTTCACCAGTTGACTCTGAAAGAAACAACATATTCCTCATGCAACAGCTAGATTAACACTGAGCCCAAGCCATAAACAAAAGTTTCTTTTATCTGGAGGAATCCTGGGAGAAGGCAGAGTCAGTACTTACACTTGTCTTTCCTGTGACTGAATTTCCCCCTCTGCAGCTGACCCAAATATACACCCACAGAGTTCAATCAATCCCACTGTTTATTATCTATATTACTAGCCTTGTTCTTTGTTAAAATCTAAACTTGAGCACAAATAATTATAATTTAATTAATAATGACTTGAGATTAATATAAACCCTGACATATGGAGCTATAACTGTGAAATCTGATATTTTAAATGCTGTTTTACATATGTAATGAAAAGTGTTAATTCCCACTAGAGCAATTTTATTTGTCCGCGTTAATGTCTTTAATTAATATAATTAAAACTTACTAATGCCAAACAAAAGAAAAAATATTTTCTTTTTGATGACTACCACCTGCTAGTAGATACATTATGTTCTACACAGCAGAATAGACTATCATGTTAAGTGGATTTCTGAAGATATTCTGCTGACACGTTGAAAGATTTCTCTGATGGCCTTGCAGCCCATTCTTATACTACCCTATTTTCAGGCTTTAAGGCAATTTTTGAAACAAAAAAAAAGCAACAGTGGGAAAGGGTGCATGTGCCTGTGTTGAGGGGGTGAGGTATTTAAGCATAGTATTTGGCTTTTATCTTCATGACTATCTTAGATGTCTTAGCTGGAGCATGGGGGACAAAGGTACTCATGCTTTACTTCTCTCCCTTTTGGTGCAAGCAAAAGGGTTCATTGCCACCTCCTTCCATTCTCTCCAAAAGAAAAATCTGTCTGAACCAAATCCATTTGGAGACTGGTGTAAGAGATGGCCCACGGGCTTGTTTGTTCACAGGAGCAAATGCCTCCAGCCAAAGGTCATTGACCCCCAGGACTGCGAAGACTCATGGCTTGACTGATATATATTTTGTGAATGGAGATAATAGAAAGTCACTCCTGCTATGCTCACAGCTTAATTGCAACTCATTTTTGAGGTCTACCCCTTTGTAAATTTTATCCTAATAGTTTGACTAGATTCTTAAAAAAAATAAAAAAAAAATACTGTATAGAGGCAGGCCAGATCTATCATTGGATACCAATCCCTAAAAGGTCTTTGGCTGCCTGCAGATCTTCAGAGAGTCAAAACAACTCTGTGAATAAAGAGCCAAAATGTACCCTTTTTGATAGCCAATGAAGTAAAGAGAGAAAAAAAAAAGTGCAGCAGTTGCTGCTGATAGTTTCAGTTCTGATCTGTGAATTACTGCAGATATGTGCCTTGTACTGCACCCTGATTTTGTTTTGTTTTGCCTTTCTTCCAGGTTAAATGTTTTAAAACCACAGACCAAATGTTCCAACAATTCTGGATAACTGGGTTATTGGTTTTTAAATCCTCAGCTGATAGCAGCAAATAAGCACCATGCTTATGTGAATTAGAAAAGCGCTATTGCACTGAAACCCAGATGAGATGATTTGCCTCTGGAATGAGAGTGAACTTTGCTGCTGGAGCAGGAATGCCTTTTGAGATAAAACTAGACAAGAGCTTAAAGTGTTGCTTCCTTATTGTTGCCTGCAGTTTTAAACATTTTAATTGAAGCTTTTCTTTTGTTTCAGATAAAAGAAGAAGCGTTGTCCATCTGTTCAAAATGAAATGTTAGTACATTTTAAGGTGTACGTTTTGATAAGTTAAGCTATGGTGTAGACATTATTTTAAAAAGAATTCAGTCGGATTCTCAGCTCATGTAAATTGGGATAGCTATCCTGAAGTTAATGGAACCACACCAGTTTCCCTCAGCAGATCTAGCCCCTCAACTCTGTATCCCAATTCCATTCTCATAAAATATGCTCGTGCCTAAGTCCCAATTTCAAAGTGACTATTGCACTTAGAAGCCTACGTTTACTTGAAAGTCAATAGGGTTTAGGCTCTTATGTCATTCAGGAGCTTTTGAAAATGTTACCCAGATTCAGATGGAAACGTATATTGGTTGAAAATCATATTTTGAGCAGAATCCCATGAAGCATTGAGGTCATCTTTCAATTCACTCATTTGTGAATAGGTGTCTCCTTCAAAGACATATATTCCTTAATGGAAGTAGTAATTTATAGGAATAGTGAATTTGTAATGTTTTTAACAACTTCTACACATTGAGTTCTCTCCCCCCAATTAACTTTTCACTGCTTAATTTGCAGATCTGCTGAGGAATTTCTCAGGCCAAAGGTAGGTTAACCAGAATTTATTTTAGTTTATGCCTGAAATTCTTGAATAACTTGGCCAGGTTAGTTGGTAGTGTTCTTCTAATTGCATATCCAGTCCACCAAAATGCTGAAGCTTTGTATTGCAGCTTAGTTCATTAAAGGGGCTACCAAATTGGTTGGTTGTTACAAATTAATAAAATCAATTCATTCATAAAACAAGTTCATTATCTCATTAGCAAAAGGCTTAGTTTGATTGTACACACTATATAAGCAGAATTAAATGCTATAGAGTGAGATATTCTGCATATCAACAAGATAAAGATAGAATGCAACTTGAAGGATTATATAAAAAAAAAAGTGGTGGCTTTTGGTCAGATTTTCCTACAATACAAGTGAAGTCAGCACCTGAATTGCCTTCATTTGCACTGCATACATTTTTCATTTGAACTTTCAATACTCTGGAGTGGTTATGACCCAATTCCCATCAGCAATGTACACAAGAGTTTCTGCATTAACTAGTATCTCAAAGCAGCAAAAGCCATATCGACAATGTATCCATGAGCTCAGACTGGCAGTATTTTCAGTAAAGAAAATGAGGAATACTTATAGCACCTTAGAGACTAACCAGTTTATTTCAGGCATAAGCTTTCGTGGCGGTGGAGGATCAAAATGCTAAGGGCATCTCATGATCTGTTTATTTCCCACTTTCCCAGTGTTTGCAGAGGAAGGTGTCCTAGATGCTTGTTTAAAGTAGGAGCTTTAATGTGGATGTTAATACTTATGTGAATGGTATTAAAATACATGGTCCACATACAGAATATCTACAGAGTCCGACTGAATCCATAATATAAGTTTTATTTGCGATTATCTATTATAAAAACCTTAATGATATGATAATGGGTTTAAAGAAAGTGGATCAGATATACAACAGCTGTATAGGGCTCAGTCTTGTATTTCCTATGCATGCAAACTCCCATTGGCTACAATGCCTGAAAAATATCCTGCAGGATTCGATCCTTTTGTCTCTAAAATAAATTGAACTTCTTTGCTGGGGGGAAAATGGCAACAATGCATATACTCAGCAAAACATGGGGAAATAACTTTAATTTAATAGGCCAATTGTTTTCCTATTAATTAAATGGGTATTGATTGTTAAAAGAACAGTTATTGAAGTTTAACAAGTATGAATGAGATTAGTCTAGATGCAGTCTAATTAGTTCAAAATTGCATGAACAACACAAATACATAATTAGACTGTTTAGAATGTACTACACTTGTAGGGGAGATTAAAATTTTCATGAAATATTCATGAAAAAATGCTCTAGTGATGCAAGTAAATTTCAGAGAATTTATATGAGAAAGCCTGGGAGGTGATTGTTCTAGGAAATTACTACTTTTTTTTATGATTCATCATCCCTGTCATCCCTTGCACCATGCAATCACAGTGATGTACACAAATAAAACAAGAGGTAGCAAATAAGAGTATGGGACAGTCAAATTTGTGGATTTTGCCCACATGCTTGTGCAGCTGCCATTTTACTTCAGATATGCACAGAAGGGCAGAATTTTTCCAAAGTTTCATAATTTTTTGAAAAGGCTTTTTTGTTGGAAAATGCAGATTTCTCAAAATCTAAACTATTTGTGACAATGAAACTTTGATCAGGAAGTTTTCTCAGGTCTGGAATGGAATTTAGAGAGATAAAGTTCCCTGAATAGCATGTGGTTAGATTACTCATCTGTGATGTGGGAGACACAGCAGGGACTTGAACCTAGTCTCCCACATCTGATGTGAGTAACTTGACCACCAGGCTAATGGCTATTCCAGAGTGCATGTCCTTCCCTCTCTTACTTTCTGTTTGTTGTTAAAAAAAGAGAATCCATTTCATCCCTCATTGCTTTATAAGTCTGACTTCTCTTTCAGAAGCAGTTGGTTGCAGAACCATCGCTTCAACTTACTTTCTACTAGAAATAATTAAGGTGAGAGGAAATCCTACCGTTCTCCCCTCTCCTCTAATTTTAGTGACAGTTTCTGAAAAGCTCTGCTTCCTTTTGGAAAAACTGAACTGGGAATGCAAGAGAGTTAAAGGGGTGGAGAGCAACTCCTGGAGCCTCGCACCTTGGAGAAGCAGGGAGAGTTTAAAACTGACCTGCTCCAATCCCCTCATTTTGCTGTTCCCTTGAGCTTCTTAATAGCCTATGTGTTTAAAAGTATCACTTATGTGTTATTAAATGAGAACACAGGTTGCCCAGCAACAGAGGAGTAGAAACTGCAAGAATTAACAAGAAAAAGATTTCCCTTGTGGAAAAAAAAAGGAATGCTATAAAAATTGCCTTTCAAGAAAATAGAGTTCTCTCTCCAGAATTGTGATAATGTCAATGGAGAACAGGACAGCTGAGGTCTGCCCTGCCATGAATAAAAGAAAAAAGGACACTTGGAGTCTATGTATGGAGGCAAAGAAATAAAGGCCAAACAGAGGTGAACAGGGAATACTTATTCCCAGGGATACTTGATCAGAGATAGTATTCACAAACAAGTTTAGACTATTAATCTCATGCTTTGCAATACTGGTGTTAAATTTAAATAGATTGAAAGGCAGAGCTGACAGATTTATAAAAATACATTTGAGACAACCCATGACCCACAATGGAAGCAGTCACCCTGAGTAGTGTTCACATTTCAGGGAGACAGATAAATGTCCTGCTAGCTGCAAAGGCAACTGTGTGTGTTTAATACCTTCCTCATAATGGGACCAGAGCCACTGAATTGGGCCTCATAAAACACACAGATAAATTTGGGACAATGTTCAATAAAACAAAACTTATTCAAAGGGGACAGATATGGAAGATTACTAGATGATCATATTGAAAGAGTGTTAAGAGTTACAGGTAGTTCAGAAAAGCTGCAGTTAAGCATTTTAACTTTTTATTCAAAAAGAATTAAACATATAAAAGAGAATTAATTTAAGCATGGAACAGAAGAATTGTATCACAGACTGCAATATAAATAGAAATGTGGTATTAAATTCTTAGAAATGTTCAACTTGCTTATTAAACTGGAAAATGAATATTTCTAATTTATATTGTACAATACAAATGGTATATATATGTCACATCAAATAATCTTAAAATTCATAGAATATCAGGTTTGGAAGGGACCTCACGAGATCATCTAGTCCAGCAGCCTGCTCAAAGCAGAACCAATCCCAATTAAATCATCCAACAGATTTTTACCCCATATTCCTAAATGGCTTCTTTAAAGAACCTTGACCCTAACCCTATCCCCCTACATTTACTTGTCCAGGATTACTAAAGGATTCTTTTTTCGATATAGCAGTTCTATTGCATGCAAAAACAAAATGTTGCCTTGACATAGTACCTTTCACAGTGTTACAGATACTAAGTCTAATAACACCTTTGTCTGGCAGTGCATAGGAACTAAGGGTATATCTCCAGTACGAAATTATATCAAATTTATATAGATTTTTTTAACAGATTCTATACATTCGACTGTGTGTGTCCCCACTAAATACAGTCGGCGAACTGCATTCACAGTACCAAGGCTACCATCGACTCTTGGAGCAGTGCTCTGTGGGTAGCTATCCCACAGTCTCTGCCACCCATTGGAATTCTGGGTTTAGCTTCCAGTGCAGGATGGGGCAAAAACATTCTCGGGCGCATTTTGTCAGTTGCCCCTTCCTCCGTGCAAATTTCGGCAGACAATCATTTAATGTCATATTACAGCAAGCATGGAGCCCGCTCTGCACACCACTGCAGTTGTCACCATTGTAAATACCTCTCACATTATCCAGCAGTATTTGCAGAACCTGCAAAACAGGCTGAGGAAGTGACGACAGCGCGATCATGATAGTGATGAGAACATGGACACAGATGTTCTTATAAGAAAGCCATGTGGCAATTGGGACATCATGGTGATGCTGGGCCAGGATCGTACCATGGAATGCAGATTCTGGGCCCGGGACACAAGCACAGACTAGTGGGACCGCATAGTGTTGCAGGTGTGGGATGATTCCCAGTGGCTGCGAAACTTTCGCATGCATAGGGCCACTTTCATGGAACTTTGTCCCCTGTCCTGCCAATAACATTGAATTGCGTCTACAGTACCTCTAATCTGGAACTGTGATGTCGATTTTACCGCTACTCCATTTGCCGAAGTGGAGTACAGAAAGCAGATTTAAGAGCCCTTTAAATCAACAAAACTGGTTTGGTCGTGTGGACGGAATCAGTTTTATTTCAAATTAACTCAGCTAATTCCAAAATAACCACATACTGTAGACCAGGCCTAACTGACTTCATGGAGCAAATCAGTGGCAGACAAGTTAATAGAATTCAGTAGTCCCTAATCCCAATCCCGTGATTTCACTACTACCATATTTTCTCTCTATTATTTCAGATATGTTCCAATATCAGTCAAATAATTGTTCGTGTTTCATCTTTATTTTCCTTTTGTACTCTCCTCACACATTTATTTTGAAAATTACAGTGAAAATCCATCTGTCTCAATTTGTCTGTTTTTTCTCCTCCAAATATTCCTTGATTAAGCACTCTAGATCACTGGCTCATTGCAGTTTTATTGTTCCTTACCCACGTCTTTTTTCTTTCCCCACCATTTACCACTCCAGTGCTATGAGAGCAACTAGTGATTAGCAGTATTGTGCAGCAGATGTTCCATCCTCTGAGGATGGATGCTGAGCATTATTGACTTTCAGAATGAGGAACCAAGTGGTGCCCCTTGATCCATTGCCCTAGTGTCAGCTGAAGCAGCTGTTTCTCTGAGGACAGCAAATCTATCAACAGAATACTTCATTGAGGTAGTTGCAGCAATAGCTATCATTGCTAAAGCTATTGTACATTGAAGTTATTTTTAGGTAGGTAAGTGTCATAAAAATTCCCCCATATACTTGTGAAAGCCATGTGTTGAGCTGTCCTACTTGAATCTTTTGAATGTTGTGAACAGGACTTGGGGATTTTTGATTTTAATGAAGTGGACTCTGCATTTTTTAATACTTACCTAAAAATTATGCCATTTTTTACTACTTGTAGGATAGGGCATAGCACTAAAAATTATGCTGAAAGCCCCTTTTGCCCATTCTATTTGGGGCATTCAGCATAACACTATGTATCTAGTTCATCTAAAAAAAAACTACACACAAGTCTCACTAAAATTTTGCTTATATTAAAATAAACCATCTACTAGTACAAAGAAAATTATAGCATTCCAAGATAAAACCCTAAAGGAGAAATATTTAGAGTGGCAACCACTTGGAAAGAGCTGACATATTTATAAAGGCTAAAGGAATACTGGTCATCTGCCAAGTTGTGACAAAATATGTCTAACCTACTCATCAGGTCCCTGGGCATCTGAGAGGCTAGTGAAAAAACCTATCCCACCCTGGCCAATCTAGCAGTGAAAGAAAAAAAAATCCTTCACACCCCCCAAAAGGCAACTAACTTGCAAGATGCCCACTTCAAGACTCCCAAACCCCATCCTGCTTTCATTTCGAGGGGGATAGTAAAGAGGAAAGGAATTGGGAGCAGGGGCATCAATTGCTATGGACAAGTCAGGAAGTTTCCCTCAAACCTTGGTATGCCCCCTGACTTTTCGTATATGTATATACTCAGTTATGTCTTCCATTCTGCCTCTACTCTGGCTTTGCAAAATATAGTATAATTATATATAGTGTTCCATATGTTGACATAACTTTCCCCTCCCCTTGCCTGCTGAATTTTTCTGAAATGATGCCCCTGTTAGGGAGCTTTACTTCCTGCACAGACTGTGTGGGCAGGGGATAGGATTTATAAGCCTCCCCTTTGTGAATGGAGAAGCTGAGAGGCTTATGCTGCACTCTTCTGTCCAGTCATTCAGCCACAAAGCTCACCCCTTCAACCTTACAAGGAGACTGAGTGCCAACAGTCAGTGGGAATCAGGGTGCAAACCTTACAGGGTCCACTGGTTTTATTTCACTGATGCTATCTCAGAAAAAAACCCTCTTCACTTGTGAGGCTGCAGGAATGGAGAAAGGGTAGTTGGATTGATGGTTGTTTTAGGAGCACAAGCTGAATCCCAATATCTGTTTAATGCCCAGAAACATATTGGAGTTCATAATGCACTCTCACTGTGTCTGACTGTTGATATGTACCATGTGCTGGTTCGCAGCTTGTGCTTCCTCATGACAGATCTGGATTATTGATCACCACTGCATGTGAATTTGTTATAACACTTATTTCCAGCACTGATGTTTTCACACACCAGTGACAACCTTTTGAAACAGGATTGCTATTGTTTAAACTACTGAATACAGTACTTCAACAATGGTGCTTTCATTAAGACCAACCATTGTAAATAGTGCAGAGTTACTATACCCAATTTTATGTTTTGAACATTAAAGACCTATTTGTATGTTCTACATTATTACTAAGAATCCGTACATATAATTCTTAATTCTGGATATCAGTCCCTGAGCCCAATGATACACTGGATTAAATGCTCTGGCCAAATTAGAAAAGAAATCACACAATAAACTAAACGTGATAACTTCTAAAATAGGCAGTTCTGCTTCAAATAAATCATTGACTGACAATGAGATTGATATTTTGAACTAAGTAATTGATGAAAAAAGTGAACAAATAACAAATACCATCAAATCTATGAAGTATTTGATTCTATCTCCAACTAACAATTATAAAATATATCTTGGATATGATTAAACACATTAATTGTTTCAATTTTTATTAATTAAAACAAATTTTAAATCCCAAAATATTGTGTCAAATGACAATTTAGGAATGAGTTTTGCTGTTGAATGATGCATCATATTCGCACTCTTTTGCAGCATACATTGATAGATTGCAGCCGGGGATTGAGAATGAGTTACCCCTTTTCCTCTGACAAGAAGAAGAGCCTCAGCTAGAGTAATGTGTCCAGTTCTGGGCACCACATTCCAGGAAACATGTACAAATTGGAGCAAGTCCAGAGGACAGCAACAAAAATGTTTAAAGGTCTACGAGGAAAGATTAAAAAAATGGGTTTGTTTAGTCTATAGAAGAGGAGACTGAGGGGAGATATAACAACAGTTTTCAAGTACATAAAAAAGAGTTACAAGGAGAGTGAAAAATTAACCCCTGAGGACTGGATAAGAAGCAATGGGCTTAAACTGCAGCAAGAGAGGCTTAGGTTGAATATTAGGAAAAAACTTCCTAACTGTCAGCCTGGTTAATAACTTGTCTAGGGAGGTTGTGGAATCTCTGTCACTGGAGGTTTTTAAGACAAACACTTGTCAGGAATGGTCTGGATAACACTTAGTCCTGCCTTGAGTTTAGAGGACTGGCTTAGAGGTCCCTTCCAGTCCTACACGTCTATGATTCCATAAAACAAATAGGTTAAGACATAGGACTCAATATAGATACGAATACTATACTCTGTCTAGGAAATAACTCAGCTGAGAAGCAGAATAAATAATTATAATCGCATGTGTAGCTGAATCAATAGATTGTTGCTAGTGATTAAATTATCTTTTTTAGTGTGTAATACCTCTGGAAGTACTGGATGTATGATGAAAAAGTTTTAGAAAAATTCAAATATAGTTGTTTAATATCAAGAAGTCAGATCAAGGATTCCACAAGGTGCTGAGACCAAGGTGGATACAGGTTGCTTGAGCTCTGAAGAGACCCAGGAGAATTTGCAAACATTGTCCCTTAAATCCCACCATCAAACTCCAAGAAATATTTCACCTGAGTACTGAAACCTCCAAGATGCCCTCTAGCTCTGCATATTCCTCTCCAAATCCAAAAGCACTGAAAAAAACAGAGATCTACTACCCCTCCTTCTACAAACAAAATGATGCCTGAGCCTCATGGAAAGCAGCTGATGTCTGTACTGCAAGAAGTGGCCGCAGATACCGGTGAAATTAAATCTATAAATTCCACCCTACAGACCACCATGACTGAGATACAAAATGTACTACAAGACCTATCCAGATGGATGGGTGAAGTAGAACACAGAATTTATGAAGTGGAAGATGTTTTTAAAGTGAATAAATTACCGGTTAAGAAGCACTGTAATAATATCAAGACTATAAGACCAAAGAAATTGATTTAGAAAACTGCTCACTTTGATGTAACTGCTCACTTTGATGTGGGTGTCCTTGAGGGAATACAGAAAGGTAAACCTTCTGAATTTATCCTAAACTGCTACGGTGTTGGATCTGCTGGTAGATTTTTGTTTTGATACAATACAGGCTCATCAGACCCTTGCCCCCAAGACAGCACCGGGAGGTTGACCTGAAGGCAACTTTTGATAAAGAAAAATAATTGGCTAGGAAAATGGATGTGAAGTATTTTATTAAATATCCAGCAACACTCCATACTAACAGTGGTGAGAAGATAGTATCAAGTTCCCTCAGGAGCAGAAAAATACTTCAAAATATGCAAACTCCTCCATCACAAAAGAAGACATCTCTAGAATGATCTGACCATATGGAATGTATGTATTGCTCTCTAAAATTTGATATGGTTGCTCTAAACAAGTTGATGGGAGTTCATTGATATTCGTTATAGCTCCTTTTCTCTTTTTTTTCTCTCTCACTGGGGTTGAAGGATAAAGGATTAATTTACTTCCTATTGTATTATCTCATGGGAAAGGAGAATCAATATAAAATATATAATTTGGTTAGTAATTTTGCATATTATATAATGATGGTACTTCCTTATGGACTAATGGATCATGGTTCTGTTGCAAATATGTGATTACCATACTTGTAATGTTTGGGGCCCAGGTAGCTGTGAAGATCTCTAAGTTCCACTTGATTTGCCCACCTTCTTTGGGTGTCGAGTGTATTTTTGGACAGTTAAAACAAATTTTTCTATTTGATTTTATGGTTCTAATGTGTATTTCTTCTTCCACTATCTTTTCCATTTTTTTTTACTTATTTAATTCCCTTTTCTGCCCATATCCATGCTGAGATTTCTCTTCTCACTCTTGTAGAAAATGTACTGGGAAACAACACCCTATCACTGGATTATATAACTTACACTGAGTAGCTATGCAAGAACTGTATGCTGCTCAGGAAAATCTGCAATTTCTCATTTATTCAGAAAGTGACTTTATATTTTATCTGGTATATTTTGACAATGTTGGTTCCGGCAATTAAATGTGTCTCCTGGAATATAAAGATTTTAATAACCCTCTTAAAAGAAATATTCTCAATGCTTAAAAAAGGGAATGTCGACATTGCCATGCTCCAGGAGACCACATCTAACAGAACTTGAAGCTTGTAAACTGAATAGAGGTTGGGTAGCTTTCACAATTAATTACTTTAATTCAAAAGCAAAGGGCACTGGTATGGTACTTTAAAGAAATACATTAAAGAAAAGTTGAATGTTAATAGTCTGAGCACAACGTCTGATGGTCTGAGGATAGATATAAGGTTTTAAAATTAACAACTTGATAATCATCTTTGCCAGTCTCTATGACCCAAACCAGGACAATCTCTGATTTTTTTCATATTTCTTTGAGTATAAAAGGCATGGGCTACTATCCTATTATTATTTCTGCAGACTTAAATGAAACTCTAGATAAATCTTTTCCATCTTCCTATAAGAACATAACTACTCATCACATACTTTATACATACATACCTAGGTTTACAATGTAGGTTATACATACATACCTAGGTTTACATACTTAAACATAGGTTTACAAGATGTGTGGAGATTGAGTAATCCTACAGCCAGAGACTATAGTTTTTTTTTCTCTCTCTCTTCAGGTCATTCAATATATTCAAGACTGGACTATTTCTTAGTGTCACAAGACTTGATCAGTTCTGTCACTGACTGTGACATTGTTACATCTGACCATGTTTTATAAATAGGTCTTTTAGGCCCCCAAGGTACATATCCTCAACTAAAATCTGGAGATCAAATACTTCTTTGCTGTTTGATACACCATTTGTTAACTCTATTCAGGAGGTTTTAGAACATTTTTTTTTTAAAAAAAGAAAAAACAAATACCCCCACTGCTTCATTGGTTATCTATGAGAAGCTTTTAAAGCCTCCATTGGAGCTATATCATCTCTTATACCACCTTTAAAAAGAAATGGAGTGAACATGTATTGATATGTTTGTGAAGGAAACTAAGTCCTGGGATGTAGACTATGCTTTTGTCCCCTCCCCAGAGAAACTCAAAAACAACACTAATCTAAGATATGAAATTAACACACTTCTGTCTACAAAGGCTGAGTTTGCTTTATTCTGTTTGAAG
Organism: Dermatemys mawii; assembly: GCA_007922305.1. Taxonomy (NCBI): domain Eukaryota; kingdom Metazoa; phylum Chordata; order Testudines; family Dermatemydidae; genus Dermatemys; species Dermatemys mawii. The sequence goes on from ML677326.1 coordinate 73,216,517, forward strand.
CAAATCTACTGGGAATCTAGCGAGAGAGACAGTAACTTGTTCGCATTCAGACTTAAGCAAAAGGCTAATAGAAATAAAATTGCTGCTATTTGTGATAGTAGCAATAAATTATATATAACAGTCAGATATTAATAAACAGTTTTGACCATTTTATTCAGTTATTTAGCTGAAGAGGGAATCAGTAAAGATGCTATATCTATCTAATCTATCTATCTATTTAGCAGATTGAGAGTTCTGTGGCAGAGACAATCTCAGAAGGAACTTTTTGATGTTTTACTAGAAATTGCAGAACTGACTTAGGCTATAAAAGAAATGAAGATTGGAAAGACCCTGGTATAGACTGCCAGATGAATTTTACAAAAAGTTTTCTGAAACTTTAACACCTAGATTATTGAATATGTTCAGTGAAGCCAAGAATGAGCAAACTTTCCTACTTAGTCTAAAACAAGCTGTAATTTCTATTATTCCTAAACCTGGGAAAGATCTTGGACTATGTTGTAATTACAGACCAATTGCTTTAAACAATTGTGATGCTAAGATTTTAGCTAAAGGTCTTGCTATGCGACTGGATAAAGTTCTTCCTCACATTATACACATAAATCAGGTACGCTTCCTTCATAATGGACATGGCTCAGATAATTGCGTCGATTGACTGATATTATTGCCACTTCGAGGCAGTCTAAAGAACTCTTAGCTATCATTTCTTTAGATGTCAAAAAGGACTTTGATCACATAATCTTTTTCATGTGTTAGCAAAATTTGGATCTGGTAACCAATTTATTACTTGGATTAAGTTTATATAATCTTATCCAACTTTAGCATAGTTACCAATAGTATTATTTCTGCTCCAGTTCCATTAAAGAGAGGTATGAGAGTGGGCTGCCCCCTTTCTCCTCTTCTATTTGATTTAGTGATAGAACTTTTAGCCATTATCATCTAAGCAAATCAACATGCTCATCGTATGAGAGTGAGAAAAAGAGCACAGAATTATGCTACTATAAGGATGATGCTGTTGTATTTGTATCTAAGCTTGAGGTTACCATTTATTAAACTTTTAACCACTATTAAGGCAGGAATCCTCTCAGGATATAAAATGAATTGGAATAAATCAGAAATCTTAGGCATTAACAAATATGCCACAAAGGCCTTTCCTCAAATGGGGATTTTCAATGGCAATCCTCTTATATGAAATAGTTAAGAATACTGAATACCAAAAATATTCAGGATATCTCTAAGACAAATATAGATCCAATTATTGCCCAAGTGTCTAATAATTTAGGGAAAGATAATTCATTAACCCTATTTGTGTGATTAAATTATATGACTATGAATGTCCTTCCCAGAATTTGACATGTCCTGAAGGTTCTCCCTATTTATATTTCCTAAATTTATTTTAATAAACTCAGTAACATTTTCAGAATGTTTGAGGTGCAAGTAAGAGATATAGAGTGGCTCTGGACAAATTACAGATCTCCCTATCTCTTCATTTTCCCAACTCAGAAAATTATATCTTCTTTTTGTTAAGCCTGGCATCTTTGTGGCTATTAGATGTGACCCCACCTTGTATTCAGATTAAATGTGAATTGCTATACTATTTGCCTTTCAGGCATTGTAGAATCAAATTATTACAGATCTGATGGCTCCTGAGGGCTCCACAATGGCCATGATGCAAGCTTGGTCAAACTTGACTAGAACATTCTGCTTCCATCCATTCTTCCAGGTAGAGGCAATCCTATGAAGCAACCCTCTCCATAAAATTGGTAGCAAAACAATGTAGAGGGATTTGATGGACAGAGGAATTTCCACTTGGTTGCAGCAAATTGATAATGATAAATGTAGATAATTTCTAGATCTTCAGCAACAATATTGCTTGCCCTGCTCTGGAGCATGGTAGTATCTCCAGTTAAAGCATGAACTTACAAATGTATTTGTACCAGATGCACTGGGAGCTCCAGAACCTCGAGAAACTTCCTGGATTTACATAGCCACCGGTATCTTTTTATGATTTTCTGGACCAAAAAAATAGGCCAAAGGTTGATAATTTGTGAGTTGCTTGGAAAAGGGATTTGGATACACAACTATCTCCGACCTAATGGAATACAATTGTATCAAATGTTAAAAAAGCATCTATAGGCCTGAGAGCAGAGCTTATTTACCAAAATGCACTTTCAAATCTACTGGTGCCCACATAGGCTAATGGTGTAATGGGCTTCATAAATGCTCACCATCGTTGAAAATATAACTCCCTCGGTGCTACATTAGCTCAGATGTTTAGCAAGTGACCTCATATCAAGAATTTCTGGTATAAGATAGATCAAAGGACCAGTTTGATATTGGATGCTAAATTGGAGCCTTCCCTTTAAGTTGTATTCTTGGATATATTCTGAATAAGTGAACAATATTTTGGTAACAAGCTGCATTGTTCCAAGATAGAAGATTGGTGACCAAAAGAGAAAAATGGCTTCATTAGAGTCTCTCTCTTCCCAGTTGATATGTTGTATGACAAACAATAGTCCTGCTTATTCTTTAGTCAATTGCAAAAAATATGTTGTCTGCTTTTAAAAATAATAATAATAAAAAAAAGAGATGAAAATGTTAACCTAGGAAAGGTACCTGTAGGAGATATCAAAGCTATTAGTTCAACTCTATTTTTTTATTTAAAAATTTCAAACATTGGCCTGCAACGCATCTACACTTGCCAAAAACTATGCCATGTGCTCTAGTCCTAATACTACTATTTATTTTTGTTTTGAAAAATACTGATTATTCCTAATCATGGCCTCTGTATAACTGGGTGTTGTCAGCTGAAAAATGATCAAGGAGTTTGAAAAATATTCTCACTAGAAAAATTCTGCTTAGATAAAAATAGTTTTCTTATTTTTTGTTGCATTAGCCTTTATAAAGTTTTTAAAATTTGATCTGACCCTGCTGTTTGTTTAATACCTTGTGATATCATACCCAGATACTGTAGAAATAACTATGATGTTAGACAGGATTTAAGAGATCCAGAATCAGCAAAAAGAACAGATGAATTCTTAACATACAGTATGCTGGACCTAATTTTCCCCACCTGTTCACCTTGTGTTGTCATTTATATCTCGTCAAGTGAGTATGGAAAGTTATTGCCACTGTGAGGGCTGAATTCTGATTTGATAGCATTTTCCACTCACTTTGTATAGGTGTAAATAACCAATCAAGATGCCAGTTAGGAAATCCCAGTCCCCTAGTTCTTAGTTACAAAGAACAAGGGAAGAGACAGTTTAAAATATTCAGGCCAAGATTTTCAAACATTAGAGCCTTAAAATAGGTGCCAAAGACCATATCTGGGTGCTCCTAGATAAGTTTGACCTGAAAAATGCAGAATGCCTTCAGCTCCAATTAATTTCATTTTCAGCTTTCTTGGCATTTATTTAAGAGTTTAAATGTATTTAGGAGTCCAACTTCAGTTTCCAAAAATAGTAACTCCTATTTCTGTCACACAATTTTGGTATGTATCTTTTTGGTAAATATTTTTGAAATTCTCCCCTTCTCAGCCTAACAACAATTCCAAGGGAAGCTTCATGGATATTTGAGTCAAAGTGAAAATGAAATGTAAAATTTGCTATCTAAAAAAATCTGGAATAAATTATGATTCTACTCCCACGACTGTGTGTGGGAAGTGATAAGTGCAAAGATGGCATAGAGACTTAATGAACATGCCTCTCAGTACAGAACTTTTAAACTGAGGTCTAAAAGAGATGGATGACTTTCAGTTAATTAAAATGTCACTTTAATGACATTGGCAGGTCATTAAAATTATTTGCTAAAGTAAAAAGTGTTTTTAAAAGCATTATTTAACAAGTCAATCCCCTTTCCTTCTAAAGACTTTCTCAGAGAGATTTGTATGCTTCTGTCCGCATAAATTGTCAAATGAAATCTACAATAAAATATTTGTTTTGCTTAGTAGACTCAGGCTGTGTGGCTATTAGGAACATGCAGTGTACCACACTCACCAAAACTAACATGTGCTCTGAACAATAAACTGCTTGATGACAGTTATACTGGATGTCTCCCCCCACATTATGGCCCTACTATACAGGGATATGGGAGGGAGTTAAGGTAGTTGGGAAGGGACTAATTAATCTGATAGGCTGCAGCTGCGGGGAGGATTAGGCTGGCTAGGCAAGCCCAAATAGAAAATGGAGCCTCACTGGGCCAGAACAGGCTGAGCTTGTATAAAACTAGGACGCTGAGAACAGAACGGAGTTGTAATGTGATGGGCTGAAGTTACTCTCTGCCATATAGTTTTAGCCTTAGAAAGGGAAAGGTTAAAACTATATGGCAAATAGAAGCCCTGGGATCCTGGCCTGGAGAGAAGAGAGTACCCAGAGTAGGATGGAGAAGGAACCTGACAGAGGTGAGGTAGGAAACAGCCCTGGAAAACAGTTGCAAAGTTTGGAACACTGAAAACCTTCGCTGCCAAATGTAGGAACCTTGAGTTGGAATCTGGAATATTGGGTGGACCTGGGATCTCTGACCAGCTGCTGGGGAAGTAGCACAGACAAGGCAGTGGAGCAGAAGACTGCCTAGAACAGTTGTCTAGTGATACCCCAGAAGAGGAGGACTATAGTGACCTGGCTAGAAGCCCAAGCCATGAAGAGAGAGCATCCTGAATTGCAGTGAGGTAGCAGAGCATGTGAACAAGCAGTGGAAGGGTGCCTCAGACTTGGAAAAAGCTAATTCCCAGCCCTAGGTGTCCTACTGGTGAGTGGGCCCCCATGCTCACAAAATGGAATTGCAAATGTTTTGAAAATGTGCTAGATAAAGCAGAGGTGTAAAGGCTCATATTTTACAACTGCTCCGCACATAGACTTCCCACTGGCTACAGGACTGACACCCATGTTTGTTCCTGGAAACTATCTGATAACTTCAGCTGCAGGAATCATTGACTTTTAATTTGTTTCACTGACTGTTCTGAAAAATTCAGGTTGACCCAACCCAAATCTGAAAATTGCAGAAACTTTTGTCAAATCAAAAGGGTCAACACAAATTTTGTTCTATGTCAAAGAAAACATTGTTTGACTCAAAATGAATAGTTTTTGTTTCACTTTTGGACGTGAAATTAAACAAAATGGAATGGCTGGAGGAGGAGCTGCTGCTGCCTCTATTTTAACCTTTGGCCTAGTGGCTAGTGCAGTCATGGGGGATGTGGGAGATATGGGTTTTACTTTCATATTTGCCTGATGTGGAGAAGGGATTTGAACTCGTCTCCCACTGGGCTGTAGGATATTTTGACCTGGGCCTTTCTCATTCTTTCCTGTTAAAGCTGTTCAGCTTTGTAAAAATAACAGTCATTGGAGAGTGTGCATGAATTTAGATCTCTCACATCCCAGATGATTGTCCTAATCATTGAGCTAAAGGTGTGCCAACACCATCTTTTCATCCTTTGGTCATTTTAAATGTCCTCTAAGTCCCTGTAAAACCCATTTTTGGCCAAAACTATTTAGATCATGTATGTCAAATTACTGTGTACTTTTGAATCTACAGAAACTGCATTTTTCAGTGAATAAATTTGTTCAAAATATTTTGCCTAGCCCTGACAATTATGTAATTCCCAGAAATAAACATGGAGATTAATCTTGTAGCATCTCATCACACACATCCCTCAGAGAAATGAATTGGAGTTCTGTGTGCAGTGGAATAGTAGAGTAGGGCCCCTTATCACACCTCTAGAACAGGGTTGGGCAAACTACGCCCCCTGGGCTGCATCTGGTCCACCACCAGTTTTAATCTGGCCCTTGAATTACTGCTGGGGAGGGTGGTCTAGGGCTTGTCACACTCTGGCACTTCACTGGGGAGCAGGGTTGAGGGCCACTCTGTGCAGCTTCTGGAAGCGGCAGCATGTCTCCACTCTGTCTCCTATGCATAGGAGCAATTCCCATGGCCAATGGGAACTGCAGGGGTGGTGCCTGTGGATGGGCAGTGCGCAGCAAAGCTGCCTGGCTGTGCCTCCACATAGGAACCAGAGTGGGGACATGCCACTGTGTCTGGGAGCTGCTTGACAGCCACCTGCACTGCGAGACACACATCTCTCCATGCCCCAACTCCCTACCTCAGCCCTGATTCCCCTCCTGCACTCCAGATCCCTCAGTCCCAGCCCAGCGCCCGCTCCTTCATTCAAAACCCCTCATCCCCAACCCCACCCCAGAGTCTTCACCTATGACCCAACTTCCTGCCCCAGCCTGATCTCCCTCCTGCCCTACAAACTCTTCATTCCCAGTCTGGAGCACCCTCCTACACTCCAAACCCTTCATCCTCAGCCCCACCCCAGAGTCTACACCCCCAGCCAGAGCCCTCAACCCCTCACACCCCAACCCCTGCCCCAGCACAGAGCCTCCCACCCGCAACCCAAGCTTCTCATCCCCAGCCCCACCTCAGAGCCCGCACCTCCAACCAGAGCCCTCACATCCTCACACACCCCAATGCCAATTTCATGAGAATTAATGGACCACAATACAATTTCCAAACCCAGATGTGGCCCTTGGGCCAAAAAGTTTGCCCACCCTTGCTCTACAGTTTATAACACTCTTTCAAAACATTTGCATTCCCATTTTGGGATCAATAGATTTATACCTAAATCAGGAAGGACACGTGTCAGGGCTCCCCCCCATATTTGCCTTTCTTATTGTCTAAAGATATGTTAGTTCAGTGCATGCCTATAATAATTTCACAGATGAAGTCTACCAGTCAATATGGGTTTGCTTACTAGTTTGTGTGTTGCTAACTACATTTGTCTCTAGGGATTTAGTCTTCTCTCACAGGAAGAATGACCAGGTTATAGCCATCCTCATAACTGCAATTCATTTCAGTCATGTCTGAAAAGTGATAACAGTCTCCACTAGGCATCACAATTAGAGTCCACAGGCCAAAGGTTACAAATCTAGTAATGGAGTCAGCTTCCCAATTTTTATTTCAAGTGCATTCATCTGTCTTTTGTGTTAATACTTTGTGTTGAAAGCTTTTGACCTGTACAAAGAGAGGAAAATAAGACAGTTGGAGATATTGGTGAAAAATAAATACTATACACTAATGAATGCACTTAAAAATAACATTACATAAGCAATACAAGGAGACTAGAAAAACATCATTAGGGAATTTATCAAGGAGATTCATTATGCTAATGTACTTTTCTAAATACAATGACAAATCTGACCATTTATCCAAAATGCTTTTGCTTCTGATATTTTCCTATACTGCCACTTTCTAAAATATTTAAACTGAACATAGCTTAAGTTGTTACAAGTCTGCAAATACAAATTTTTCCATTAACCCTTCTCTCCTTACTGAGCACTAAAATGCTTACTACTATTTCTGCAGAAGGAATGGAGACTAAGACAATGATTCTGGACAGAGAAGGATGCGGAAATGAAGGATTAATTGCCTCTACCAACCTCAGGTAATCTGAGGTACTTCACTTAGTGTCTAATTTACTTGGGAAGCACTTAGATCTTACTATGACAGGTGTTATAAACAAAATAGGATAGATACTCCTAGAATATTAATACATCGTAACCTGTAAAATATATAAAGACACTAATAAGTTACTCATTAGGATTATGTTTATTTTATTCTTGCAATACAAAATCATTGTATGTGACACAGGTGATGGTGGATTATAGAAAAAGAACTGACCTGGGGAAAGAAAGAGCATTATGAGTTCCTGACAAATATTACAGGGAGGAAAAGTTGTGTACAATGGCACCCTTACAGCTGATATTACCTTCACAGCAATCCCAATAACACATTAGCATGTTCCTTGCCCTACCTAGTCAATGGAATAAAACTTGATAGTTGTGTGCAGTAGGACAGTAGAAATCCCTCCCCAGTCACATTTCCCTTGTTTTGTTGGGCTCAAATTCATGATCATGGTTCCCAACATCATTTTTCAATGTTTGAAGCAACTATCCATTGGGTGGTTGAGGAGGGAGAATTTGGGAGAAGGTGATCCAAAAGATCTTTTGAAGTGGTGGCTCCAGCCAAACGACTGGGGCTATTTGAGAGTGGGAGGGAGGAGGAACTTCCCTAAAATCTTGTCTTACTTAGGGCATGTCTTTACTTACCTCTAGAGCAATCAATCCAGCAAGGGTCTATTTATCGCATCTAGTGAAGATGCGATAAATCGATCACCGAGTGCTTTCACATCAACTCTAGCACTCCACTGGACTGAGAAGCATAGGTAGAGTTGACTGGGGAGCGTCAGCAGTCAACCTACTGCAGTGAAGACACCATGCTAAGTAGCTCTAAGTAGGTTGACTTCTGCTATGCTATTTTCATCACTGAAGTTACGTAACTTAGACTAATTTAGCTCGCCTCCTCCCCCACTCCCAGTGTAGACAAGGCCTTAGTAGTAGCAAGAGAAGAATTCCAGTGGTTCCTATAATTTGTTAATTGCTAATCATGTATAATCCCTGCCTCAAATTGCTTAAAACCATTTTTAAATGATCTGTATTTGACATCATGGAAAGTCCAAACAAGGTCTTTTCACTTTGGCTTCCAGGTAGAGCTGGAGTGAGAAGTACCAAAAATAGCATATTTGCCCTCATGGTATTCCTGGTGGCTATTGGAAGTGCAAATGGGAAAATCTCAAGAGTCTGTTTTTACAGACTTCCAGCTGATTTTGCTGGCTGGTATATTTTGAATAGTTCAGATAAACTTTTGTAAATTGAACTTTGAGGTTTCCCCATCACTTACATGTCATGATTAATTCAGCTGGTAAATGTTTCATCTGAACCTTTTCAAAGGTTAAGATTCAGTTTTCAGAGAACAAGTCAGAGTAATTGGAATTTACCCTTGACTTTTTGCTGTGCCCTTTGACTGAGGTGCACAAATTGCTTTCAGAAAGCAAAATATTTTATTTTTGTTCAAAAAGAGAACTTTCCTACATTTCTGGCAAAATTGTTAGTGCCTTATCTTTCAACGTATTGTTTTTCTCCCACAATTAGGAAACTTTCTACATAGCTAATGGCTCATCAAATAGCCAGTTGTGAATACTGTTTCTGGTGTTTGTCTTATTAGTTTTGTTACTTTGTCTCTCCTGTCTTCACCAAAAGCCTCTTGTTTGTCTCATCCACATGAGATTTTGCATCTCTTTAGACAGTAAACAGTAAAGGGACTGCTATCTTCTGAATCTTGTGTCATGTTCAGTATAATAGAGTCCAATGTAGCTGAAGCCACTCATGCTAATTCAATAATTATATTAAAATAACACCCTACATTAACAGAACATTAAGGTTGTAAAGCCACCTGTGCATGTAACAGAAGAGGGAATACTCAGACACTGTTCTGTACACATCTATGATATTTCCCTTCCTCCTGCACCAGAGTTTAACACTTAGCTGAAGCACAGACCGGAGTTTTCCCTTTCCAGAATTTTCAAAGAGCATTAGAAAGAATTTAACTTCTGAGCTATTGTGTGTATAATCATGATAAATGGATGTTAATAGTTCGTCAATTTTGAAGAGTACCATAAACTTTCTTAGTAAGACAAACACTTAATACACACACAACACATTGTAAATAGTATTTGGAATATTATGAACACTTTTAAACAAAAGCTTTTAGATAATAAATCTACTCTTCCTTAAACTGACTTCCCCCTTTGGTTTGTCTTACAAGCATGCAACTATAAAGTTTCAACATAACATTATGTATACTGAAAATAAATATCAAAACACATTCTCCTCTGATTTATTTTTCCTTAGAGATGATTTCTTGGTCTTTATAGTGTGATCATCATATGTAGTGCTTGTTACCTGGTGTTCTCTAAGCTACAGGTGTGTGGTAGCATATCAGTCCTCTCAAATGCTTCAGAATCTGTCAGAAAACAAGCAGTCTGGGGATCTCCACAGGTAGCAGCATTTCAGCCCTTGGCTTAATAGCTCACTAGTCATCTCAGTTGCTGGTGAAACAGAAATCTGTATCAACAGTGGTATAGGGATTCAGATCAGCATATAAAACATCCATTCCCTCAATCTCTACAAGATTTTTGCTCTATAGGGTGCTCTCTTCTCTCCATAAGTTCATCTAAATCAGGTAAGAATTCACAAACCCTCACTTCACTAAACGCTATCCCCCATTCTGTTTTAACTGAGACAGATTCCCAGTTTATAGTAGTGAGCTGATAGCCACGTGTAAATTCCACCAGGCTCTTTAGACACTAAGGGGTAACAAGTGCTTACATCTAGCTTTCCCTTAAGTCCATTGTTGTGGACCAGATATTATCCCAATGGGATAACTGATAAAGCAGGAATAGCACTTACCTGTATCTAAAATCAAACAGCTACTGGGACCCAGAACTCAGAGCAAACATAATTATTGGTGCTATCTTGATCAGCAGCTTAGTCCACAAGCCTATTTTTATCTCTGTTTATGCCCTCCCCCCATCATCTCTCTCTCACACACACACATTAATTGGCTCAATTCTCAAACAGTGAATAGGATATGAACTGCAAGGTAGGTTGACCACAATGAAAACTTCCTGTACGGCATCAGAACAACTATTAAGGATGTCTGGTTACCCTGTTCTGGAAGTTTCTGGTCATTCTGAGTGGCTCTACTTTGCTTTCTGCAGATAGGCAAAGACAGAGTATCTAGCTAAAATCCATTTCTCTTCTCATCCCCTTGAGGAACAGTCAAATGTTGCAATATAAAGCATGGGTGTTACACTCAAGCTAGGAAATTCTGGAATTAAGTTAACCCAAACTTAATTTGGCCCTCTTGTGCATATATATTATAATTGGTAAAAGTAGAATTCATTTCTTACTGGTATGCTACTCTCATGGGAGGGACACAAAGAGGGGGCACCAACTAAAGGGGACACATGATCTCCTCACATGACCCCCCATGTGTCTCCTCCTGCCTCCCAGTCCATGGGCCCCATGCTCTCCCTGTCTCTCCTTATGATCTATCCCCCATTACCTGAGGGAGGGGGCTCTGTCCTCCTCCTGTTGCACCAGAGACTTCTGAATCTCTGGGCTCTCCTGGGAACTGCACTAGTGAAAGGAGCAGAATGTACTGCCTCCAGCAGCTCCTCCACTGCGGCTGTACCACCCCCAGCCCTGTCCTCTGGTGGGGCTGCTGTACAGACCCAAGACAAGAGATGCAGTTGCGTGGAAGGGCTGAAGGTGGTGCAGCCACACTGGAGGAACTGTTCACATGGTGCCTCGCATTCTGCTTCTCCTGCGAGTTTCTGGTACAGAGTACTGGCTATAAATATCTTACTGGTATGATGTACCAGGGACCATACCACTGCACCTGCACCACTATTATGATATGGTCTTTAATTATATGATGACATACTATTTTCTCCACAGGACTTCTGTTTCATTCAGTGCATAGAATGGATAGTACTCACTGAATGAGCGACTAGTCAGTATTTTGTTTTGCCGACATAACTGAATGTTTGGCTAGTACCTTTTGTGTCTACACATAATTCAAAATGTGCTTTGAAATATTAATTTCCCTTGCAAGCTTTTCTATGGCACTCATCATGATAGTATGTGAGATCTCAAATTTTACTGAATTTATCTTCACAATACCCCTCTGAGGCAAGGTGATATTTTTAATTCCATTTCAGAGATGGGGAAACTGAAACACAGACATTTTTATGATGGATGGGTATGACCTCTTTTACAGAATAAAGGCTTTTATAACACTTTGTTTAGAGCACAGCTGTCATTGACTTCCTTTGCAGATGTAAATGCTCAGGACTTCTACAAATCAAATTGTCTCAGATTGGGCACCCAGAAATTAAAAATATATAAGTAGTGGCCCTCTGTGAAAAGCTTGTTTAAATAACTTGCCTTCAGCCTTTCCTTGTGCCAGTTCTTCCCCACCCTGCTTCATGTCCCAATCTCTCCACTGTGCTCTTCATGTCCCAGTTCACCCCATCTTTGACTCTATGTCCCAGTCCCCAATTAGTAGAAAGCTAACTTTTCTCAACTCATTAGATTATATTTTTCATGTTTCCCCCGCTATTATTTTACTTGTTCAAACCTGTTTCTTGAACAATTACAATAGGAACATATTGTTATCTTACGTCAAGTATACTTGAGAGGTGAGAGTTGGACTGAGACTGGGCTTAAAAGATATTGCATGTGACTGGAAAATGACTATTATATAAAAAGTCATCTATGAATATATTTATATTTTTTAAAATGGCATGGAAAAATGCATTTGCAAATACAATGAAAAATAGCAAGTATGTAAAGTTTTATATAAAGTTTATCCAGATATTAATGGAACTTCAGTGGCACTACATGCAGATTAACGATGACTTGGCATGAGGAAAGGTGACGTAATTGATCCCTTAATGCATTTTATAAAATATAATCTAAGGTCTGTCAATTACTCACAGTTAACTCACACAATTAACTCAAAAATTAATCATGATTAAAAAAATAAACACGATTAATTGCAGCTCTAATCACACTTAAAAAAATAGAATACCAATTGAAATTTATTAAATATTTTTGGATGTTTTTCTACATTTTCAAACATACTGATTTCAATTACAATACACAATACTAAGTGTATAGTGCTTACCTTTTATTATTCTATTACAAATATTTGTATTGTAAAAGTTAGAAACAAAAGAAATAGTATTTTTTTGATTCATCTCATACAAGTCTGTAGTGCAATCTCTTTATTATGGAAGTGCAATTTACAAATATAGATTTTTTTTTTTGTTAAATAACTACACTCAAAAACAAAACAATGTAAAACTTTAGAGCCTACAAGTCCACTCAGTCCTACTGCTTGTTCAGTCAATTGCTAAGAAAAACAAGTTTGTTCACGTTTAAGGGAGATAATGCTGCCAGCTTCTTATTTATAATGTCACCGGAATGTGAGAACAGGTGTTCACATGACACTTTTGTAGCCGGTATTGCAAGGTATTTACATGCCAGATATGCTAAACATTTTTATGCCTCTTCATGCTCTAGCCACCATTCCAGAGGATGTGCTTCCATGCTGATGACGCTCATTAAAAACATAATGTGTTAAAGAATTCAGTCAAAAATTCAATAGAATTCAGAATTGTATGTCTCCTGCTCTGTGTTTTACCTGCATTCTGCCATATATTTCATGTTATAGCAGTCTCGAGGAAAAAAAGCTCATGGGACGTAGCAAAAATTACAAATATTTTCTTAAGAATCAGAGAGGTAGCTGTGTTAGTCTGGATCCGCAGAAGCGACAAAGAGTCCTGTGGCACCTTAAAGACTAACAAAAGTATTGAAGCATAAGCTAATACCCACTTTGTCGGATACATCTGACAAAGTGGGTATTAGCCCACAAAAGCTTATGCTTAAATATTTTGTTAGTCTTTAAGGTGCCACAGGACTCTTTATTGCTTATGCAAATATTTTCTTGACATTGTAAAAGTTGCTTGTCATTTAAAATAACCATATAATAATGAAAAAGTACATTTGGTTTAATGAATATTCCTGTTAAAATTAATCTTGTTTTCCTGACCTGGATCTTATGTTCAAGTTTTGACATATGCTACAGCCCCCCAAAAGATGGCAGCATTGTTGACATGTGAAAGACCCAGCTTTGTAGTGATGTTAACAGGAAAAGCAGACACATGTCTCTCTGTATATTTCAGTGTAATGCTTTTTAAAGGAAAATGTAACATTTAAATGGTCCCTGGTTGTCTTTTTGACATATTAAGATTACAGACAGCTCTGGAGGGAGATTTAGCTGTCTACTTTGTCAGACAAGATTGGCGACCATATAGAAGTTAACAGGAACAGCAGATGAAATCTTCTTCTTAAATTACACTGTAAATCCTATTCAAAAGAACACACAGCAATTCATTTTCAATTTTAAGGTGGTGAACGAAAATGAACTTTCCTTTGCTTTCCTTCCCTGGCAGTATCAGAACATGCTGGCAAGTGTTCCCACATGAGAGTTGTCAAGAAATTGGTTCAGAAATAAGTGAAAATGAGGGAGACTCAAGACATGAAAGTTAAGGTAAATCAAATAGAATGTGTGTATTTTGTTAAATCTTTAGCGGTAAGATGGGAAAAAAAACCTTATGATTTTAATACTAAGACTTTAAAGTGAAGAGGCCCACATGCTGTGTAGTAGCTGCATAGCACAAACGAATGGTGAAAATATTGATCACTAAATTCATTGTGCTATGCTATATCTTGTCAGCAAGATATATCTTGGGACTGCTAGGAGCAAATATTTCCAACAGCTGCTCATGGAATACTAGATAGAGTGGGCTCTGAGTTAATGCAGAGAATTATTTCCCATGTGTCTGGCTGGTTGCTCAGTCTTACCCACATGCTCAGGGTCTAACTGATGACCATATTTGGGGTCAGGAAGGAATTTACCTGAGTTCAGACTGGCAGAGAAACTTCTGGTTTTTTGCCTTCCTCTGCAGTATGGCACATGAGTCACTTGGAGGTTTAAACTAGTGTAAATTGTGGATCCTCTGTAACTTGAGTTTTTAAATCATGATTTGAGGACTTCAGTTACTCAGCCAGATGTAATGGATCTATTACAGGAGTGGATGGGTGAGGTTCTGTGGCCTGCAATATGCAGGAGGTCAGACTAGATGATCATGATGGTCCCTTCTGGCCTTGAAGTCTGAGACTATTTCCCAACAAGGAGACAATTAAATAACCCGCTCCCAAAGGACAAGACATTATTGGGCATTTACAAACCAGATATTACCTTTGCTGTTGCTAGCCAAACTTCTGTCATGGAAAACGTAGGGCCAGACTTGAGGTGTGGGAGGATTGTGCTGCTTTTTGAAAATTTAGGCTGTTTTGTTGTCTTTCAACAAATGGGTGAGACAATATAGAGATGTTAAATCCATCACTGTGACTGTTCTTCAGTTCACCTTTTGGATGCTCTTTTTTTCAGTGTTATCCTTAATATCTTTCTAGAGCAAAGTTTGGGTATGTCCATCACTGGCTATTTGCCAAGCTGGTCAGGGATGCAGCCCCATGCTTCAGGGTCCCTAAGTCTCTGACTGAAAGAAGTTGAGAATGAACAAATAGCCCCGTTCTGTTCATTCCCCTTTAAAGTATCTGGCACTGGCCACTGCCAGAAGACAGGATACTGAGATAGATGGACCATTGGTCTGACCCAGTATGGCCATTCTTATTTTCTTAAATGTTGTACTTCTAAGGTTACAAGACCAAGAAGTTTTAACTTGCCTGGATTTTTGTAACCTGATAGTAACTAGAGGATTAGCGAGAGACACCCTTTGTTTCGCTACAACTCCGAACAACAATGATTCCTGCACAATGACTGTATAAACAAAGTTGAAGCGGGACTGCAGGATCAGTAACTGTTGAAAATGATAGTTCATCAGACTCCAGTTGTTCTAGGGTATAACACTAACTAAAAGGAAGTCATGGAACATCTCACTAGATCACTATGGAGTTTGAACATTTTGTCAAGTCCTATGACAGACTTTATGTAGGAGGTCCTTGGGCACAAGAGTCTTTATTACAGCTGATCAGATGACACGAATTTTGTTACATGGCAACTTCTGTGGTACCAAAATTTGTTTTCATTCATCTTTTAGAATGTTGGTAAAAATGTAATTGTATGAAAATAGTGTGCGTGCATGCCTGTGTCTAGAGTCTGGTATTTAGGGTAATGCTTTGGGATGTGAGAACCCTAGGTTCAGTTCTCTGCACTGCTTAATTCAGAGTAGAGTTTTTTCACTCTAGATATCTTGATTCAGGAAGAGCAGGGACTTGAACCTAGTGTCTCACATCCCAAGCCTGACACTAGGCACTCCTTTTCCACAATCTCAAATAAATTAACACTTACAATAGCACTATGAAAAAATCCTATTTTTATATCCCAATGCACATTTTAGAATTATGTTCCTAACTTAGGCATCCACATTTCAAAATGTAACCTTATAGGTGATTTTGTCCAACTTCCAGACTATTTTTAATTTAAAGATTAGAAGGGAAGAGTTCTCTGTTGGAACAAAAAGGAGAGCAGCCACTGTTGGAAGAATAACACAGTATATTATAGAGTACAACAGGGATTAAAGGGGAAATAGTAATAAAATCATAAAGAAATTTGTGGCTTACATATCACAATTCAATTGGGTAGTATCAGTCATTTAAAGTCATTGCATCTTCTTAGCGTATATGCAAGGTGTCTCAGGTCGCACCTGACCAGGCTTCATCACCGTATTTGGTCTGCTGGTTGGATCATTAGTTTTTTCAGGCTGGGCAGGGTATGAATAGGGAATGCTTCATGGATGCTGATCCATTCCCCCCTTGTAATGTTACTGATACACCCCATCTAAACGACTTTCTCCAAAATTTGACCCCATTGAATTTGCTTAGTTTTGAAAAGCACAAAGTGTTGTGGGGGCTGTCAGGGTTTCCTCCCCACTCTGAACTCTAGGGTACTACTGTGGGGACCCTAATGAAAGACCTCCTAAGCTTATTTCTACCAGCTTAGGTTAAAACTTCCCCAAGTGTTGTCCTTGGACCGTATGCTGCCACCTCTAAGTGATTTAGACAGAGATTCAGGGAAAGGACCACTTGGAGTTCCTATTCCCCCAAAAGCCCTTTCACCCCCTTTCTTGGGATGCCTTGAGACTAATATCCTCATCAATTGGTACAGCTGAGCACAGACCAAACCCCTGGGTTTTTAGGACATTGAAATGAATCAGGTTCTTAAAAGAAGAGCTTTATTTAAAACAAAAGTAAAAGAATCACCTCTGTAAAATCAGGATGGAAGGTAATTTTACAGAGAATAAAAAAAAAAAAGATTTAAGCACAGAGAATCCTCCTCCTGACTTAGCTTAAAAGTTACAGAAAACAGGAATAAACCTCCCTCCAGCATAGGGAAAATTCACTAGCTAAAACAAAAGATACCCTGACACATTTTCTTGCTTTACTTACTATTTTTGTAACATTAGAGTCTTGTTTCAGGGTGGTCTGTAGGAGAAGGATTTTTCTTCCTGGCCCTCAGAGAGAATGCCAACAAAGAGCACAAACAAAGCCTTCCCCTCCTCCCCCAGATTTGAAAGTATCTTCTTTCCTCATTGGTCTTTCTGGTCAGGTGCTAACTAGGTTATTTGAGCTTCTTAACCCCTTACAGGTAAACCTTCTGGCCAGAAGGGATTTTATTTTACTGCATATATAAAGGTTGTTACTCTTCCCTTTATATTTATGACAAGGCCGGGGGGGGGGGGGCCGGGGTGCAGAGGAAGAGATTTCAATGATTCGTTTAAATGAGTTTGTGGTAGCTAAATCATGTGCTGAGCATTAATTACCTTTTCATTTTTAAGTGCCCACACCAGGGAGGGGTAACTATGTAAGGTGGGATTTTTCTGCATTAATTATCAGCCATGCTAAGTAGTGCCTATTTCAGAACTCATACAATCTTTAACTTGTTGGCAAGGGGAGAGGTGCTAATTCTGCTGTAAATGAAAAGAACAAGTGTCTGCCAATTAAATCAAGCAGCTGCTTCACAGGAGAATTGCTAATAGTTACCAACAAAATTCTAAGCCATTACTCTAAATTGTTTAGTTAACTACTTTACATAGTAAACGCTAACCCTCTATACATCAACTTGTCATTCTGGGGATTTAATTTCACATCTCCAGCTGAATTTAGCGATCATCCTGTTACTATATATGCTAGTGTGCCATGCTGGAATGTGGCCGCACCCTTGAAATATGGTAATTTAGAAGAAAATTGCTATACAGGAAATAAAATGAATGATAAAAGACAGTGTATCAAGCTAGAGGGAGATATTAGTGGGAAGCTGAAGGGATCCACATTGACTGTCATAGTATTTAACATCTTCACAAATGGTTTGTTAAAACTGAGTAAGAAGCATTTAGGTGAAATTTGCAGAGGACTCTAACCTGCAAAGAACTGCAGATTGGGAGAATAAAGAAATAGTACAAAGTGACCTTAGGGGTTGGAAAAATGGACATAAATTAGCATGAGATTTAAACTGGAAAAATACAAGATAATATTGGACAAAATATCTGAAATCTAGTTTCTCGGTGGGTGCAAGAAACCTAAGAAACTGTGATGCTGAAAGAGACTTAGGGCTGATAGTGAATATCAATGATTTTGCTATGTGATATTGCAGCAAAAGAGGCTAATGCCATTTTGGGTCTGCATACTCAGGCATCACATCTTGTCTTCGCGTATGTGGCTCTGGATCAGTTGTTTTCTTTATGACATTGATGCAACCCATCTGGAATATCTCATTCCATTATAGACTCTACAATATCTACAAGTTTTGAAAAACCGGAAGTAGCTTTAAGAACAACAAACAATAATCTGGAAGACTTGACATAAGCATGAAAATTAAAAAAAATCTGTTTTTATAGCTCAGCTGAGCAATAGAAAGCAGGAAGGAAAATTATTTAGGACATAGGACATAAAGGAGCATTATTAAGAACAATGGAATGCAAATTAGAGAGGGAAAGTACAGGTTGAATATCAGAATATATAGCGAGTTACACAAAATTCCCATTGACTTGAAATTGGGTTGGGATTTCACATCATGTTTCTATGGGCCCCTTTAGGAGAGGAAATGGAGAAAAATAATATATCAAATTGAAACTACAGGGAGGAGTTAAGTATTCTTCAGATATTTCAAACTATTTCCTTTCCCTCACCTTGGACTATTACATTGTTGTTGTAGAAAGGCTCTCTGACCTACCTGACAAAATCAATGATATCCAAACACATTGGGAGTAGTTTACTGTACAGAGCAGCAACCCTGTGCAGCCACCTTCAGCCAGTGGGGTTTAACGTGCCATCACTCAGACTAGAATCAACAAGGGGCCAAGCTCAGATGGCATACCTGTGGTGGTCTTCAAAGCCGGTGGAATAGCTCTGGTGCAAAAAACTTCATCAACTTCTTGTTAGAATTTAGGTTAATGAGAAAATTCCAACTGACCTAAAGAATGCCAATATTGTGCCCTCCTTTCCATTGTCAGGAAGATCCTTACTCACATCCTTTTGAACCATCTCCTCAATCATGCCAAAGACATCCTTCCAGAATCCCAGTGTTGTTTCAGATCATCTCAGGGAACCGCTAACATGATTTTTGTTCCAAGACAGATCCAAGAGAAGCTTAGAAAACAAAACCAACCATTGTTTATAGCATTTATTGACCTAACTAAGGCCTTTGATTCCATGAGTCATGAAGCATTAAGGAAGGTGCTGTCTGGGTTCAGTTGTCTATGAAGTTCATTCACATTCTCAGGCTAATTCATGACAAAATGACTGCCACTGTCCTCTGCAATGGGTTGGAGATTGACCTTTTCACCTACTAGTGTTAAGCAGGGCTGTGTTATTGCCCTAACTCTTTTTTCCATCTACTTTGCAGTGATCTTGATTCTCATTTGTGACTGCCTTTCTTCTGGAATTGGGACTGAGTATTGTATGGATGCCAACTCTTCAACCTACAGCGTCTTCATTCTAAAACTAAGATAATCAGGACTATTATTCCCAACCTTCAGTATTCTGATGACTGTGTTATCTTCTCGCATACTGAGCTGACTTGCAATGCACACGATCTCTTTTCTCAGGTGCCTAGCATAGCCTGGGACTTCTCTCAATATTGGCAAGGCAAAGATGCTCTATCAACTTTCCCCCGCACAAGTTGTCTCCATTCTCTCACAAATTTTCATTGGTAGAGAACCCTTGAAAAACACTGAGCATTTCCCTTATCTTGGTAGGCACCTTTGCTTGATAGCCAATCTCAATGTGGAGATCAAACCAGGAGTTTGTTGTGTCAGTGCATCCTTTGGAAAGTTGCTTTGTTGTGTTTTTATTGAAAGAGATCTGTGGATGGAAACTAAGATCCTGGTCTGCAATGCAGTAGTCATCCTCATTCTTATTAATGGGTGATATAGCAAAGCCATCTTAAGCATCTGGAGTGGTGCCACCAACACTGTCTTAGGAAGATTCTCCATATCAGATGGGAAGATCATTGCACCAATGCCAGTGTTCTCTCTGCAGTTAACGTCACCAGTGTTGAGGTGCAGATTGTGAAACATCAACTTCGCTGGGCTGGCCATTGTGTGAGGATGGCTGATACTCATCTTCCAAAGCAAGTTCTCTTTTCTCAATGTGTTCATGGTAAGAGGACTCACAGGGGACAGAGGAAACACTACAAGGACACCCTGAAAATATTTCTTAAGAAGGGAGGCATTGACCCCATGAATTGGGAAGAGCTAGCTGGCAATAGACTGCAATGGAGTTTCATCATACAGCCTCATGCGCTTTTGAAGAGAATCAACTTGCTCAGCAGCTGAAAAATGGCAGAGAAGGAAGAAAAGGGTACAGCATCCTGGCCAGTAGTTGTGCTTTTTCCAAGCAACCACCTGACATGCATGGAAAAACCTGTAGAGCACAGATTGGACTCCTCAGCCATCGTAAGTCTCATCAATAACCTTTTTCCACTGGCAGACATCATCCTTGTATCAAGATATAGCAGATGATGATGAACTATTTTCTATAGGCAGAATAATGTTATCTTTTCCATCTTCATTAATTCAGAGTGATTAATAATTTTATGAAACATTTTATGCTGTTGTCTAACAGGCATCATGTCACCACCTTGTGTTTCTCTCACCCCAACTGCTCAATAATACACAGTCTTCTAAAAAAAAACCAAGACGTAAAAAAGACTCATTCTCCCTGTGCCAAAAAATGATTTCAACTTCCTATTTCATTTTATAGGTTTCTGTGTTATAAGTAAATTATGTTATCTTACATTATTAGACTTTTGTAATCTTAACATTTTTTTCAATAGCATTTTAAAGGCTCCTTTAACATTACTGAACCCCAAAACACATTTTTCCAAATCTCTTTCAAAAGAATGATGGCAATATCCTATAACTTTTATATGATAGTTCAAAAAGCAACTGGTACATCAGGCTCATTTATACTGTGTGTATTTCCTTTGGTTCACATTCATGTTTTTGCTCCAATTCAGACAGGTATTAAGCATCTTCCTACATGTAAGCACAAAAGTATTCCCATAGACTTCAGTGAGACTATTCACATATTGAAATTTACCTTGCTGAACAAGGGCTTTGGTTGGAAAGCATAATTATAATTTACATAATGTAGGATCTGTACTACTGTACTTAATATGACCTTCTGCTGATGAGCTATTTGGATGAGTAAATTGCAAACCTCCTGAAAGGTAACCCTTAAACAGTTAGTGATTTGGCTGGGATAAGCACCCAAAATTTCAGATTCTTATCCAGACTATCTGAAATTTTGGGGATCTCTTTTTTACAAAAGACATGGCTTGCTAAAGTGTACCTCTATTGTGGCCCTTACTTGCTTTCCTTCTCATGCTACTTCTTTGCTCAGAATGAGCATAAAGAAAGGATTCACTCCCTTGTACTCCTGGCTTTTGTGGATGACCTACTCTTCCTTCATGCCATCTGTTTGCTCCTCCACAGACTCCACTTCTAGAACTTGGCTGAGGCAGCATATTAGGATTCATCACTCTGCATCTATAGGCACACCTTTATTGGTTGATGCGACTGATTGCTAGTAAGATCTGAGACCATAATATGCTCTCCTGGTTTACTGACAGTTCTTTTTGTACTGTGATTTTTTTTTTTTTGCAAAGAATATAAGAATGTTGAAGAATAGAGAGGTTGAAGTTGAAATCCTCAGAATCAGTCCCATGGATACGATAAGGATAATGGTACTATTTTAATTAATTCACTTGTTTTGAAATTCCAGTGTGCTTTAAGTTTTTTATTATTAATTATTATTAGTAGTAGTAGTAGTAT
This sequence comes from Dermatemys mawii, assembly GCA_007922305.1. Classification (NCBI taxonomy): domain Eukaryota; kingdom Metazoa; phylum Chordata; order Testudines; family Dermatemydidae; genus Dermatemys; species Dermatemys mawii. Next base: position 73,238,334 of record ML677326.1, read on the forward strand.
TGGAAGAGGGTATTTTTGTTTTGTTTTGACATAGCTTTTCTAGGTACAACTTATTTTTCATGTTTTGAGTTTAGTTGTAGCTAGTAAATAATGAATGGTAATGACCTGAAGGAAAAGAAAAACACTGGAAAATCTCCATTAATATACCTAATGCTTGATCAATTCAGGCTGGATTCATGTGAAGTGGGGGCCTGACCACTGGTGCCTGTATGTCCTCTGAAATGGATTCCTTCTTTTTATAGGTGGAGAGTCTTTCTGGAGCAGCTGCTTTTGTAAAAAGTGAATCTAATAACATTTATTTGACTATTTTGTATAAATTAAGACTATTAATGTCAAAATTGAGATGGATGGTGCTAGGATATTAAGTTTATTTGGTATGGTTTTAAAGGAATTTTCAAAGCACTTTAGACATGGAAACCAGGAAAAGATTAATTCTAAATCTGAAACCACTTGATGGCACACTTACTAAGGAATGTATCTTTTGAGAAATGAAGTTCAAATTTCTTGAGACTAATTTCAGAATGAGAAATACACTATATGCATTCTGGGGTATTAAAGAAGGAAATCTTTAGGGATCTGATCATTTAACCATTCTTCCTGATTTTTTTTTAAATGGCTTTTTAAATGTGTACCTCTTGTGCAAATATAAACTTTCTTGGTTCAGTTTCTGGTTTAAAAGATTAGCTACAGGTATTCTGAATGGCTTTTCTGGTTGATGTTTTGAGAATGTTGTTGCAGTCTTATTGGTCAAACTCTTTGTTCCTTGGTGAAGCAGGATGGACTCCCCCCTGCCCACACACCTCTTTGATTTAGGGGAAAAAGTTAATATTTTCAGGAAAATGTACTATTATGTTTTTTCATAATAATATGTTTTATTCCATATCTCAGATTAAGAGGTCTTAGATTAGTTCAGTTTAGGTCACCTATTAAAATTTAATCTTGGTGCTAAATGGAGCTATTTCATACTGTTAAATTTAGGGTTGTTTCAGAAAGAAAAAGAAATACTTTCTTAAACTTTCACAAAGTTACAACAAAGATTTCCAACTACCCTGCACCACAAAGAGCTGACTGAGCTCACATTTATGTAATCTTACAAAATCCTGCACAGTGAAATCATATCAGGATTTTTTCTGGCAGCCTTATCCTATTTGTGTGAATTTGGGTCCCACTGATTTCAGCAGGAGCTGGATGAGAGTCCTTAATGTGTAAAATTGAGTCCATATGAACTCTGTGCATGGAAGTTCTCAGTATTTCTGTGTGTAAATGATGGTGCACAGAGTTTCCGGTGCAAGTGTGTTTCAGCCTTTGCTTCAGTGGGTGTTCCCCAAGTGTAAAATAACTTCTAGCTGAGTTGAACTGCTTCTAGGGACTCCTGGCATGGATCATCACTGCCTCTTCTCATGCCTACTCCATCACCATGTGTGGTGGATTAAAAAAGCCTTATGTGTTTGTTACTACTTGAAAAGAGTCAAAATAGATCAATTTCCATGTTCCATGTTTGCTTTAGTCGTACAGAATTCAGAAATGGACTGAACATTTGTTTGTTTTTCTCTCTGAATTTTAAAATTCTAAGTATCAAACAACACTGAATAATAATGTAAAAGAAATTTTTGTTGTTGCTATCTCAGTGCGATAGAGGATGAAATGGTAAATATTTTGAGAAGATTTCCTCCTGTCTTCTCTTATTAGCAGCCAACATCTGTCATAAGAAAAATGTAAGTTGAAAATAAGGAAAAATTAAAGTAAAATAAACCAGTTTCAATCATCAGCCTCTGTGCTCTGTCTGGTAACCGTCTTGTGAGTAAATCAGATTAGAGAAATTACATTTACATGTGGATCAGAAAAAAAAGGAGAGACAAAACTTCTAACTTTACAGATGGCTGTTTTTCTTAATTATATGGGTAACAGTTTAGAAATACCTAATGGGTCATGCTTGACAAGTAATAGCAGTTTTTCCAAGATAAACAAACATTCACATTTTTCATACTTAATCAGGGACTTTGTGTGCAAAAATGACCAAATGTATCATCTATTCTAAGCCTGCTATGTTGTTTTGTAATAAACTACCATCTGTACTTTGATTTTACTGAAACTGTCTGTGATGACCACAGAATCTGATTACATGGCAGATGGTTTTGGGGGAAGAAACTTGATTTATTAAAAAAAAAAAGAAAAGAAAAGAAAAGTAAAATACAAAAGCTCTTTTCATTACTTTAGATATCTCCCCAAAGCAAGTTTCTTCTGCTTTCAGCAGACAGATAGTAGGGGTACTTTGGGAACTTACCATTTTGTGTTTTTTGCAGTTTCAAAGATAATGCTTTCAGATAGCATACAAAATGTTTAGTTATAGGTTTATCGATTGTATTTTGCTGTATGTTTATTGTTTGTCTAATATATATGTAATCTGTCCACTATAGCTCAAAAACTGAGAGTTCATGATTATGTTCATTTATCTAAAGTAGTTTCTGGAGTTATGAAACTCTATAGGAGCTTTCAAATAAAATATTAACTTCAAGCCAAATTTTCCTCTCATTAAAACCAGAATGACTCCCTTGAAATCAGTGGAATTAAACAGGCAAAACCTAGGAGAGTTGGGACTCATTCCTCAAGTGCTGTGGAGCAGCATTTGATGTATCTTTATCTATAGCTTCCTCCAATCCTGTTTCTGGGTTTGGCTGGTTTCAGGTGCAACTTAAAGTAGGCTCTAATGTGGATTTATCTAAAATGTGATAGATTGTCATGGACTCCTAGACACCATTATGCTGCCTGGGGTCCCCAGATCACACTGCATCCTGCTGTACCCCTTCCCATCTCTAGCATGCCCCATTGGTATGGGGGGGGGGGTGGAAAAAAGACCTAGAATCAGGATAGATGTTAACCCCAGTCAAAATATTCATTGCCAAGGATATCCTCAGCTGCCTAACTGAATTGGTGTGGTGCACAGGGTCTTAACATCAGCTGGAATCTCCATAACATGGGAATTGAACAAATGACAGTTATGCATTGTTCAGTTCATACTTTAAGTGGTATAAAGTGATCAGTTTTGAATGGAAAATCCTTTTAACAAATCACCAGATTTATAGCCACTTTCAGCACGACTTCTGTAGCCTGTTCCCATACTCTCACAATACTATATGTTGGTGTGAAGATTTTCTATTTTAGAGAAATCAAAAAAGCTGGGAAACAACAGCAGTGATGAAGCCTTTCCAGACATATGATGTGTTTAGTTTGTCAGGGTTTATTAATTTTAGTTTTGGAGTTTATTTTTAGCTATTTTGTAGTTTTATGTAGATATCCAAAAATTTCAGGCAGGAAGGGTTGAGTTGGGTTTGGGGCTTTCACTTTGTATACATTTTAATGAGCAATGTATATACTCTAATGAGTAATCTCTTTGTAATGTTTCCTAGTTTCAAACAGCAATATGTTAAAGTGCACCAGGGAATCTTTGATGAGCACCAGTGCGATCTATGTGGATCAATTAATGTACAAAATATTAGCATACTTTAGAAATCATAGTCCACATTACTGCTTCACCTAGACAATCCCTTAGAGATAAATAACAATTGCTGGGCTTTCTGGTATTTTTGGATAAACACAGATTTCATTATTTTACTTATTTATTGTGTTATCAGTGTTTTGTGGTTAAAACCAAAATCAGAAGCCCTAGATATGTTGGAAAGTAGATACTTACAGAGAAAACTGGGTAATCCTTTTCTACCTTAGGTGTGCAATTCCCTGCTTTGTTGGTTAGTTTTCTACTTAGATTCAATCCAGATTAAAGAATAGCCCCGTGCCACTGTGGGGGACCAGAGAAACACAATGATGTCCTAGACTCCCTGGAATGCTAAAAGAGTTTTACTCACTAGTTGGTTTCCATTTGGATATTGTGATACAGAGGGGCCAGGGAGCAGTGTTAGAGGGGAAATATATAAACTCTAGGCTAATTAAGGCCTGGCTCCCTATAGACTAGGGAGGATTGCTATAGGTTAATTGGAGCACCGGTAGTCAGTTAAGACCCTGTCAGGAACCTAATAAACCCCCCTGCTTCAGGCAGTAGGAGGAGGAATGAGAGAGGATGGAGGTGTACTGTCAGACTTGAAAGATAGGAGAACTGAAGTAAGGGAGGCTCGCCTCCCCTAGTGTCTATGGATTGAAGGTACCCCACCTAAGGGAGATTAGGTTAAGAACCTGCAAGGGTTGAGAGGTGCTGGGGCTCAGAATGAGGAGAAAACCCTGACCCCTTCCCCGCTTCCCTTCTTTAGCACCTTCTTGGGCCACTAGCAGAGCCCTTACCTCCCCTTGTCCCTGCTCTGGGGGCATCTTATCCCCTGCCAAGAAAAGTGCAGGACCCATCATAGTAGCATCAGCCATCTTGCCACAATATGGACAGAGCAAATGATTCTTCCAATAGCTGTTTATTTCATATCTACCAAGTGCTTAACAGGAGGAAGAAAGGCAGTAAGGGTCTTTTTGACTATGGCTAAATCAGCTCAGAAACCTGGGAAAACTAAGGACGTGGTCTCTACATTCACTTAACAGGCAGAACTTCTCCACTCACAAGCAGTCTGAGACTATATACAAACAAGGGAACATAGGGGAATGGGAACACATAAACTTAGACACAGCAACAGAATATATATGTAAATATAGAGTAAAATGCTTCTCCTACTTCAGTAACTTTACAAGTAGGCTAACTCCCTTCCCACCCACCAGTGAGAATGTCTCCTAAGGTAACAGGCCTGTGGCTGCACTATCTCACCCATCCACTAAGCCTCATTCATGGCTTGGATCGTTCAAGTAGCAGTAGCGTCTCTAGGTGGGTTTGTCTCCAGTCTAAGGGAACTGGATGCCTGGTCCTACCTGGAGGTGCCACCACCTAACCCAATTTAGATTAAGATGCTAGTTAGGTCAGACCTCACAGACACCTTGTAATGAAAAGGCTTAAAGTCATTATGAAATCCTGATTGCCTGTCCATCACCCTACTCAGACTGGGGTAGGGGCCATCTCTTTGTTATGTGTTTGTACAATATCTAGCACAATGGGGACTCTGGTCCGTGACTGGGGCTCCAAAGCACTACTGCAAATGAATAAATAAATTAAATAAATAATGATATGTGAGAGCTCCTCATCTTGCTTAACTTAACCTGTAACATCCTATTTCTTTAGACACAAGACAGGATGATTAGAATAAGACCAAGATAGCATGAAGTACTGGCTCCAACTTTTCTGCACTAAATCAATTCTTCCTGTCACTATAGACTCCTTAAAATTCTATATTCAGATTATCAGTTAGGTCATTACAAGGAGACATGCTAGAGTTTTACACATCTGAAGGAACACAATGGAACAAGGGAAAACATGACATTTGCCTTTGTAAGATTTTATTTATTGTTCTCGTGTTTAGTATACATCTTTATTTATGTCAAATAACTCTCCTGAATTCCCTTCAATGATCAAAGTAAGAAAATGTCCTAGCATCAAGCACAAAGACTCATTTTATTCCTTAAGGTCCTTTTGTCCCTAGATAAGTGTGTGTAACATTTATATCCTTCTAGTGACAAACATATGCTGTATTTTTTGAAACAGTTGTTTGTTTGATTTCTACAATAAATTGAGCTTACTTTTTACCTTTGGGGTCAATTTACACAAATGAAGAAATATTGTTTGGCTTCAAATAAAGAAGATACTGTTGAATAGGTGTGTCATGGGGTCCGGGCCACTCCTGTGTTCTCTGGGTTCCCAAAGAAGGTCTTCACACCGTTCTTTAGTGCTTCACCCAAGTGTCCTTTATTTATAATACATATACATGGCTCCCTAATGACTAATAGTGCTCCCCAATCCCCCGGACAGTTACACCCACTGTCTTACTGGTCACCTTCCCTGGCCCTTGAAGTCTTAACTGCAGCCAGGAGACAGAGCTTCTATCTCCTCTTCCCTGCCTGGCTTCCACCTTACTGGCCATGAGTCAGCCTTTTTCAAGCCTGGTCAGTTTCCTGCCTCAGCTGTAGATGCTCAACCCCAGCCAACTCCAGGAGCCTATGCTCCAGAGGGCTTCCAGCTAGGCTCTCCTGCTGGTTACTTCCAGCCTCTGCCTCTGGCCCTTCTAACAGAAAGCAGGGTTTAGCCTCCGGCGCAGGGCAAACATGGAGTTTTTACCCTACCCTGCCACAAGGTGGTAGATATATCACTACAGGTACAATTGCAAACTCCTCTGTTTTCTCCTTGTTATGACGCAGGCCACTGGATGGTGATGTTACATAGTATTATAAAACCTTTTTCTTAGTTTACAAGAAGGTTTTTAGTAATTTAAGAAATAATGTTTTTGTAGAACTGGTTGAAAGATGGAATTTCTGTTCCATGGGTCCTTCTGAAAATCTGAAGGACACTTAACTCCATTTTGGAGCCAAAAGCAAAATTTTGAAATTTCCAGTGGAAAGAAAATCTGAACAAAATAATCATTTTGAAATAGTCAGAATGTTGCAGGGGGGTCCTCCAAACTTTGAAACAAAATTAGCTTTGGAGTCCAAGCAGCAATGCTTATGGATCACTCGTGGCTCCCACAATTATAGACTGTCAGCTCCTTGTTTCTTTGGAAAATTCCCAACCAGCTCTACTATCTTGTTTGGTTATGCAGTAGTTCTAGGAGACAAGCTGTGGCAGATGTCAGAAAGTTTTCTTTGTTATTCGCTGTATTTGAAGGCAATTTTAATGACAGAGTGGCATCTTGAGAACTGGACATGATTGTTTGGCCTGAGATTTCTAGTGCAGAGGAGAGTCTGCATACTGTTTGTGACTGCCTCTGTTCAGGACTGGTGTATATAAAGCAGATGACTTTGAGAACATAGTCAGCCTCCATGTTGCACTGATTTTTCCTCTACTGGGAACTCTTCTTGCAAGGAAATGGACATCTGCTGCCACTTGGCAAAGGATCAGCACTGGTGTCAAAAATGAAATGTTGTCAGAAGAAAGCTACACTATTATTTATGAGGATATTCTTACCTCTGTCTATGTTCTGATCCATTTAAGAAAATGATTTCTTGGTTAGTTTTTCTTCTCCCATTGGCTTACATTAAAGATAATGTTCATTAGAGTAACTAAGCAGGTTCATTAAGCTTGAAATAGTTACTTAGAGTTTTTACCACCAAAACCTGTGAAATCAATCCTAAAAATAATGTAAGTATTCATTATTGACCAGTGCATGCTGCAGCATAATATAGTGACAAAGAAAAATGCTTTAGTGAGATGGTAGCCATCTGGAGTTTATGGATAAAAATTAAGAAAATAATGATCCAAGCTGCCTCTCAAAAGCATCAGCAGTTTTAACATGTTAAGGAAAGCCTTGTTCGTGAGTGAGATGAGGCTCTTTTATCAATCTATTTATAGAATGTGTTGGTGCTTCTTATCTGATGAGTCTCATCTCATTAGCATGTTAGATGGAAGCACTGTAAAGGGAATGAATAAGCACAAAACCTGTACGATGCTACCAGTTTTCACCCCTCAAGTATTCATATATAAAAAACAGTTTTTTCATGTCTCTGAGTATTTGGCCTTACTTCAAAAAGTATTTTTTTTCTGACTGAATTCATTAAGACTTCTTCCCCCACCTCCTAACACACACAGCTGTACTCTAATCTGAAAAACACATGAGACCCTTTTCAGATAGGAGGCACCACTGGTAACATTTCATGATTAACAGTGTATGTGAATGATGATCACTCTGAAATAAGAAAGTTTTGGTAGAGCAGTGCAATTCTTAACATCTCAGCTATTTGGAACAAATCTTATCTCTTCTCTGCAGCCACAAAAGGTCCCAGAATGCTCCCTGCATATACCAATGCAAGAGGACTTGAGAGCAAAGCTGGACTAGGAGAGGGGTGATGCAGTGAAATCATTTTTATTACTCCACTATCTGGATGAGGGAAGACCCTTTCCAGTTCCCGAGACACAATGTGTCAAACCCTTGTATTCAGCCAGGAGCAGAAGGCAGAATTTAACAGTTTGTTTAATAGATTTCAGAAGCTACATTATTTTAATATGGTTTTGTTGCTATATATAATCAGTACCAACATACTTCTTGTGGTATGTTGGAGCTGTTCTTGCAGAATTCCTAGACCAAAGGAAACCAGGCTCATATGAGTTTGGCAAGGGTTTGCCTGAACATCCACATTTTTAGGCTTGAAATGTAAACTTCAAACTTCCTGGAGTTCTTCCAATTTGTAATAGTTGACTAGGTCTACAATGCCAAAGAAGTGGCAAAGAGTCCTGTGGCACCTTAAAGACTAACAAAAGTATTGAAGCATATGCTTTTGTGGGCTAATACCCACTTTGTCGGATGCATGCCAAAGAGACAGCTTAAGCTATTCTCCATCCGCTGCATCCTAGACATATTTCCTACACATAAAAATGTAATGTTTTTAAGATGCCAAAATCTCTCATCTATGGCTACAATTCAGGAACAGGATAAATGGGAATAGAACCAAAGTGAAAGCTGCACTCAGTGTGAAGAAAATGAAATTTGTCAAATGATTGAGCCTTGATTTTGTACACCATTCCTTGTGCAAATAGTTCATACTCACATAAGTAATTCTGTTGGCCTTAATGAGACTACTCATGTGAGTAAGGATTTCAAAAGAGAGCCCTTGGATTGTGTTTCTTCCTTAAATTAGACTACTTTCCTCCAAATATACTTCAGTATTTCACATCACCTTTGTTAATCTTTTGATATCTCATTCATCATCATTGCTGCATCTTTACAATCAGAATAACATGTACGTGGCATTACTCTAGCAAGCAATTCTGAAATCAGCAGCAGAGAGAGATGAGAGGGAGGAATTAAATGACAATGAGTTTTCATCTTCCTGCTCTGAGATTACCTCTGCTTTTGATATTTTCTATTGCTATTTATTGCATTTTTTTTACTGCCTCTCATTCTTCACCCACTGGTTCACTTCATCTAGTGGCACTGAGGTGGTCCAAAATGAATTTCTGGTCCACTGTGCTACAAACTACTCAGAAGGTACTAAAGCAACACTTTGGGTTAGATTATGATCTGACAATGATTTCACAGCAGTATAACTCATTGACTCCATTTGTTTTTTTTTTCCTGATTTGTACCAGTATACATGAGATCAGAATCCCCTCCTTCGAATCCAGAAATGCTTACCCTTTCTGATTAAAGGGCCATTATACTGTGTCCTGCATAAAATTAACAAATCACCATTTTTCAAAATGCCAAGCTTTATTTTGAACAATTTTCCTAGGTCTTGTGTTATGTGCTTTGTTCTGAACCTTGAAGAATGGATGTGTGACTCAGGAATCACATTCTGTGTTGAGCTTATTGTGTAGTGTGTTACAGCATGGCCAGAGGGCAGTAGGAGAGTGTTAGAGGGGAGCCTTATTCCCTGTGGAGGGAAGAAAGTTTGCTAGAAGTTGGTTGGAGCACATAGAGCCAATTAAGGCACCTGAAGGCAATTAGAGCACCTGAAGAGAGTCACCTGATTAAAAACCCCTGCCTCAATCAGCCAGGGGAGGGAGTTGAAACAGAGTGTTTGGTGTTGGAGCAGAGAGCAGTTTGGAGGAAAGCAGAGGAGGGTTTGGAGAAATGCTGTGGTGGGCTAAGAAGACCAAGACCGTGTATAAAGGGACACCTGGCTTATGCAGAGAGAGGGCAGGAAGCCCCACAAGCTGAAGGGTAGGAGAGGGAAATAGCCCAGGGGAAGGAACTGTTAGTTCAAGTGGTTTACCACTATCCTTAGGGCCCCTGGGCTGGGACCTAGAGTAGAGGGGGGGGCCTGGGTCTCTCCCTCTCCGCTCTCCTCCTCTAGGATACTAGTGGGGCAGTTAATATGCTGTTCAGGGTCAAGAATTGGTGCCCTGACAAACCCCCACCCCCAAGAAGAGAAAGTGTGGGATCCATCATAATAGTGCCGGCAATTTGCCAGAGTAGGAATATGTAGACTAAGAGCATATCGAGTAGTACAGAGAACTTCTTGCTGAAGTAGGGAACTGTTGAATTTACTCATCCTCTCCAGCTGTCTGAACACAGAAAAAAATATTTTAGATTATAAACATCTATTCCCTTTATTTCCCTTCCCCAGATAAAACAGTCATTACAGAACATACCAAAGAGATATGGAGTGCTGAAAGGATGGGGGAGATTGCCCTTTGGGGGATATATTTGGATTAAATTAAGATGTTATAACTCTTCACTTGTAGAAGAAGAGCGTTGAAAGTAAGAACTTTTTTTTTTTATTTATACTGTAGCTCACTCTCTGCCTTGAGCACCTCTCTCTTTTATTCTGTTAGAGCTGGGCAGTCTGAGCATCCTGCCACTCGGCTTGCTTCCTGAGCTCTGAGTCTGTTAGTAACTCAAATAATCACCATCACAAACCTCATCTTCAGTTCTTTTCTCAGTGGCTTAGTGTTTCTACAGATTTCCCTGCTGATTGTTTCTGTCCCAGATCTCAGTTCCCAGGGCTCAGAGAGAGATTCTTACACCCATTTATCATTGTGAAAAGTAAGCAGCAGTAATTACACTGAACTTCCATGTGGGAGTTCAAGTGCTTTAGAGCTCGGTGACTCAATAGAGGAACAGTTGTCTTAATGCAAGGACTTAGAAACAGGCAATTCTTGCACCCATTCACAAATTGAAAAAAGCTAATGGTATTTGAAGCAAATACATAGGTAGTTGAGAGATTCATAGTAATTTTCCAAAGGAAATTTGTTCAACTTTGGCAGGTAATGATGATATGTGCCAGAGGCCAGAAAACAATAATACGGGGTGGGGGAGGAGGGAATCTTACTGAGAAACTTTCACACACACATGAGGATGTAGCAAAAAGCTTTCAACCAGCTTTTAAAATTAATGATAACATAAGTTCTCATTGTTTTCTTACTGTCATTTTTTTTTAAATTTCACAGTTCTACCTAAACAAGTTACTCATGCTTCCTCCCTTTTCTATATGCTATTACAGGTATCTGAAAATTGTAAACCATGTTGTAGCGCCCTCAAGAATGAAAGACCTTTCAGCTGTCAGTTACAGCTGAAATGAGCAGGCTCCAGGTAAGTGCTGTTTTTTCTCAAGAGCTAACCAGTGTTTGAATGGGATTAAGAAGGTCTCAATTCAGGTCCCATCTCAGTAAGGTACATGAGTAGTCCCACTGAAGTTAGTAGGTCTACTCCCATTCTTAAAAACAGGAATGTACTTACGTATCTTGCTGAACTAGGACCTTAGTGAGAGAGAATAAAATCATTAGTTTTTGTTGAAAAACCATTTTTTTCTGAAAAGCAAAATAATCTGTAATAGTGACCCCTCTTAGCAACTAAGTTTTAAAATTTCTTCCTCACATCCCCAAAAATTATTTGCCTAATACAATAAAATGAAATGAAACATCCAGATATGTGCACGCACGCACATCTCTGTGTGTTCCCCACTGATCATCCATCTGTAGTACACATCAGATAACAATTGCTTTGTAGGGCATAGATAGAAAACTCCATTAAAAAAAGAAAGTTCACAGCATAACTAAAAAATTTATGTTTTCATACCTCTGGTTACCTCATCTACAGGTGCTGTAAATCCTGTTAGAGCTTCTGACACTGCTAGGGCCTGATTTTTACAATACTTTTGAGAATCTGCAAAAAAGATATACTAGTTTGTTTTGTTCAACCATGCCACCCATTAGATGTTAATTTTCAGTGTGGCACTCTAGATGGAATTGTTGATGTTATTGATTTGACTAGTGATGGAGGAATAGTGTTAGCATTATTTGTAGAGTTCCCCAAATGTACATGGCATTTTATAGATGTATAAAAGACAATGCACTGGTATTAAAGAATTTAGTCTAAGGGTCTAATCTCACATTCTTCATTCACCCAAAGCTCCCCCTGAAATTAATGAAAGTTATTGGTGTGCAAGAAATGCAGGATCAAGAACAAGTTAAGACACAATCTAACTAGACTGTAAAAGCAAAAGGCTCTGGGGAGTATGAACAAGGGAGAGCAACAGTGGGAACATAAACTAAAGCTGTAGGAGGGAAATAGAAATATATTTTTTGGCATTCCTGGAAGTAATGTTAATCTGCTTGCTTGCTATAAATTTACAGTGTGTGTGAGTGTGTATATGTATATGTGTCTGTCTGTATGTATATACATATCTGGTTTTCCCAGTTTTACAATATATATACACACACACACACACACACATTGATAACACTATTGAGTCACTATAGTTCTCACAGATCATCCTCAATTATTAAAATATCTCATCCATGACTTCAAGGATAAATAGCTCAACTTCTCTAAACTTTTAAAGTTAATTCTGCACTTTTTCCCTCCCAAGATCACTTTAAAATTAAATCCCTTGCATTTAAGGCTGGTCCTCACTAGGGCGGGGGATCGACTGTAGATACACAATTTCAGCTACGTTAATAACGTAGCTGAAATCGGCGTATCTACAGCCGACTTACCTGCCATCCTCACGGCGGCGGCGGTCGGTGGCGCCTTCCCCCGTCGACTCCAGCTTGCGCCTTTTGGCGAGCTGGAGTTATGGAGTCGATGGGGGCAACGCTGGCAATCGATTTATCGCGTCTTGATGAGACGCGATAAATCGATTGCTATAAGATCGATCTCTCCACTCGCTAGTGAAGACAAGCCTTTAGTTAAGGCTATCCTAACTATCTACTCTCAGATATGGATTACTTAACCTGCCTTGACTCTTCACTTAAAACTTCAACCAAACCTGACCTGAACCTCCTTAGAAGCACAAAGAAATTCAGATAACTGTTCCCCCCCCCCTTTTGTTAGTCAAAAATGTTTTGGGGTAGAAATAAAATAATAAAACACTTCAGGAAATGCCATTCTCACTCTAGTTCTAACTTTGGGGAAAACATGAGAAAAGCCATGCCAGTAAGATTTCTCGCTTAATTATTAGCAGTTTGGAGAGGATTAGGAATTAGGAATTTCTGAATGTGTTTGAACTTTTTCAGATTTGCCCATCATTGTTTGAAATGGCAAGATTTCTTGAAGTACTTCCATATTCACTAACACTTCAATTTGAGGTGCGGGAAAGGGTAGAGGAGGATGTAGCAGAGTTAGATGAAGCATGAAAACAGATGACTACAAATTTTCTAATTTCTTAAAGACAAAACACTTAAATTACAAAATACTGTAGTTCAAAAACTGCTGAGTGATGTTTCCCTATGGTCTAAAAGGACATTTACTGAAAACAAATAGAATTCCAAAATGTGAATGTATCAAAAGAACATTAAATCCTTCAAGGACCAGAACCAACAAGAAGATGATATATAAATGTACCTGCTTGATTCTGTATTGTTGAGTATATGGGTATACACAGCTTTGATTTTGCCTAAGGAATCATATCTGGTTTTCCCAGTTTTACAAGTTGGCCGACAGAAATATAATGCTTTCAGATGACATGCTGGAGAGCCCATAATGAGTTCTTGACTCAGCCCATTTTTGACTTACTTTAAGCACCCGAGTAGTCCCCGTGGGTCTGATTTTCAGGTATGATAAGGTCCCTTTACATTCAGAGAATTGACTTCAATAGGACTATACATCTGTAATGTTCAAATTCACAAGACTAGGGTCTCAAAAGGGATTTGAGCCCAGAATCCTTCATATTCCCCTTTCTTGATTAACCAGTGGACTACACAAACTCTTAATACTGCTAAGTAACTTGTAAAGTTCCTCTAATAAGAGAAAAATAAAATATCAGTGCATACTGTTTCAACTCATATTTTTTTACAATAGAACTAGAATGTGAATGGAGAAATGTTACCAGTATGTGATATGCTCTAAAAAATCAACAATCCATGTGGTTTAAAAGTGCAAAAAATCACAATAGAAACTGTACTGGTTTTTAAACTTGAAAGGTACAATGGATGCTAGGCATACAGCTACCCTTTCAGCTCACAATTCTAGCTTTAATTCCAAATTTCTTTGCTTATATGGGTTTAAATCAGATGTTCAACATTGCTTCTTTGTTTTTAATGGTAATGTTTAAAATCAATACCCCCTCAAGTTAATATGCATTTTTAATTACCTCATGTAGTCATTATATAATCTGTTACTGTTGGTGAAATAGTTTAAAAATATGCAAAATGCACCATACCAGAAAATTCTGTACATGAGGATGTAAGATATTGATGGGGTTTCTGCAAATCAATATTATAGACTATGAGCAAGTGATGAGTTTATTAAGCCAGTAATTGTATTGAAATAAATATCTGAGATGAACGTGTAGAATGTTGTAGAGTGGTCACTGGAGACAGACTTGTTGATGGCTCTATAGCTCCATGTATAAAGGAACCTAAAAACTTGGTTCTGAATTGTGCTGAACATTCCTGGGAGATTCTGAGCCCCTTCGGTTCCCTTCAAGTCAGTACTTCACAAGAGCATTCACTGCTTTGAGTTGTAAGTGAGAGGAATAGGCAATAAATGATAATGGGTGAGTAACAGCTGATATTTAAACTCCTGATTTTGATATTTAACTGTGGTCAAACTGAGCCTAGCCATGGTTCAGAAAGGGAGGCACCCATGTGACTGTGTACCTCCTTTGCAGCCTGCCAGTTTCAAATGCACTGTGACATTCAGCAAGGAATCTGAATGGGGAGCAAGGTCCAGGGATTTATGGCACCTGTTAAAATTGGTAATGACTTTTTCCAAACCCGGGAATTTTTCAGAGAAGTTTAGTAAAAAAACAAAACCAATGAGCCTTAAACACTATATATATGGAGTCCGGATCTTTCTGGACTATACTGAACTCAGGAGCCAGGATGCACTGTAAAGGGCTTTTGAACTCTTTAGCAGGTCGATGCAGATCCTATTGAGATAACAAACCCATTTTTATTGTAGTTTTGTAAAATGTATGTTTAATATCAATTTTAGATTATAATTTTGGGGAAAAATTTGTCTATTACTGGAATAAAACTATCAATATGCATTGTGATTGTTTCAAGTGCTACAGGAAAATAAAAGAATGCAAAAAAATTCCCAGAAGCTTTTCTACATTAAACCAGCCAGTATCAACTAAAGAACAGTTGACTAAGATTTATGCAAATTAATTGGCAATCATCCTTGATCATAAAGGGATAAAATACAAAGAACCACATAAACATAGCACACACAGCACTAAGACTGAAAATTACATAATAACACTGATAAGATAGAGAAACATAGCTAGGGAATAAAAATTAAATCTGAAAGAGAGACTACCATGAACATAACTGGGAATCTATACAGCACTTATGGTAACCAGATAGATGACAAATGACAACATGCATGTTAATGAGCTACAATCAATTAATGCCCGTTAATCTCAGTTTGAAGGGCATCACACCAAGAACATCTCATAGACAAACAGCAGTCACCTGACAGGCCCCTTTCCCCCTCCAGGAATTCATATCTGAAGCAGCAGAGGTATTTGTGTAAAACAATACAATTTGCTACTTGGATCAAACTTGAATGAGGAACAAAATTAAAAAAAAACAAAACAAAATTACTTTGAATGCAAACACAAGAGAGAGCTTACTGATTACCCATGGACAATAAACATATCTTGAGCTACACAAAAAGAGAACTATTTTGACTTTTTGAATATGGTATATAAGTTTTAATAAAAATATGAAAAAAATCAGTTAGATTACATGTGCATCTGTTGCAGACCCATATGGATCTCTTTTCCACACATGAAGCATTTCTTGCCTGTATTGTATAACAATCTGTTTTGCGTATTCTTAACTATAAGCATATGAGTAGTCCAAAAGACTTCAAAAGGATTACTTATGTGCTTAAAGTTAAACAAATTTGTAAGAATTTTCAGTGTCAGGGTTTTAAAAAATCTGCATATTGTACTAAAAGATGATTCAGGTGGCACCCTTTAGACTTCAAACAAATGAAAAGTAAAAAACATAATATTCCTGTTAACTTTTCTTGAGTATGAGTGGCAAGGTGGCACAGTGGGCTAATGTGAGCATCTGAGCAGAATGACCTTGTGTAACAATAGATTGTCATTCATACTGTAGTTCTTGAATGCTAAGTTGCTTTGCTAAAAAGCTTTGAAGTAAATCTCTAGCTTTACTTGTTTCTTCCTTTAAGTGCCAGCGTTGTGCTAATCAGCTGTTTCAGGATAAGTGACTAGATCTTGCAGCCTTAAACCTGTAAGTAGCCCTATAAGCTTCAGAGGCCTTCTCAGAGAATTAAAGACTTCAAGATTGGGTCTAGGACCACTGTAAAAGGTATGGGGAATTCGGATGCATGTGTGCACATGCACACACTCACCTGAGAGGTTTTGCACAATACTCTATAGATCAATACATTTAAAAACAGACAGATGGGTGAGTAGGAGCCTGAGCCTTTCACGCCTGTGCTCCTCAAGCAAAAGGTGTGCCTGCGGGGAGCAGCACTGCACAAAGAGGTTTGGGAGGAGGGTCAAAAGCCACAGTAACTATTTGGGGAGGGTTAGTGAATGGAGTGAATAGTGGTGGAGAGACATAGTGACCGGAGGATATGAATGATCCGGGAAAGAGAGAGAATGAGGAAAGGTTTATAGAGCAAATTCACTGCACTGAATTAGCCCCACAGCAAACAAGAATTTATTTATTTTTTACGTTATCCTTTTTTACAAAACAAACTTTTTTTGAGCCTATTCTATCTGCAGCATATTCTGGACATGATTGTGTCCCCTTATATGCAGTCACACAGGGAAATCCTGTGGGAAAGGGGAAATGTAAAGCCACCCCTTACTCCTCTGGGTGGGCTATTCATACTGTGAATAGCAGTACAGAACAGATATAGCCTTTGCAAAGCCACTGTATTTCCTCACATACCCACTTGTGGGTGAGAAGCATCTGGGACTGGGAAAAGCCTTTACCTTCCCAACCCATGTACCCATTCTGGGACACTGGTGTGTAACTTGTGTCATATCTACATCTGGGGCAGGATACTTCCCCACATGGCGCATGGGCAACACAGAAGACTATGAAAATCTCCCTCTCTGCTCCTGAGATAGCAAAATTCTGCCCGTTACTTAGGGCTCATGGCAAAGTCAGCAGTTGCCTTGAATAAGTATCATAACATTAAAGTAAATACTGACTGTGGTATATTTTCTGCACTGACAATTACTTTCTGGACTAATTGTAGAAATTTGAGTTAATCCATAATTTTTCTCTTTCGAAGAGTTGTGGTCTGTGTAATGAAGCAGACAAGCTGTTTTTATTTCTTCTAAAGTAAATCACAGTATACTGGATGCAACAACAGGTGTTCAATGCCTAATTGTCCCAGTGAAAATAATACATCATCTGTGCAAAACTCCCATCAGAAATCTCAGAATTCCTACTTCATATGGTAGGGGATAAGTTATTGATATGCAGGATTTACTAGTGGTTTACATTCAATAATGCAACCCAAGGACAAGGGGAAAAAATAAATTAAATCTCTGTGAAAGTATGTGATATTAAGATTTTGAGTAGTAGGGAGCTGTCTCTCACTCTCTTAACGTATACTACTTGGCACAGGAACTCTCTGATCCTGATTGAGAACACGGAATGGGGTGTTCATCCCACACCACCCTGAAGTGATTAAGGTGGCCCATCAGGGGCTAGTTAAACTAGTTGGCTGCACCTCAGGGGATACTTAGGCTTGACTGACAAGCACTAATTGTAGGTGGAACCTTCTTGTTTAGGTCTAGGTGGGAGCTTACTCAAAGCCAGACCGGGCAAGTAGAAGGGACTGTAGTATGGAAATCTGTAGTCATTCTGGGCCTAATGAGAGTAGAGGGCAGAAACCTGGTGGGGAGCAGAAGCTCTAGGATCTTGCTGGAAGGGATTTAACCAAAAGAGTGATGCAGAAGAAATCCAACAGAGGGCAGAGTAGGAAGAAGCCCAGAGAAACAGCAGCAAGAGGTCAGATGCTGCACAGACTGACTGCTGATTATGGGGGCTCTGGGCAGAAACCTGGAGAAGTGTGCAGGCCCTGGTTCCCCTATTAGCCACTGGAAAAGTGGCACAGTCATGACTGGGAAGAGTGCTTGGGATAGCACCCGGACAGTGCTACTGTGAAAATACCTGGCTTTAAGCCATGCCACCAAGATGAAAGTGGGTGACTCCTAGAGAGCATGAGGGGCTGCACCGGCCAGACTTGGCGGAGCTAATCCCCAGATGCAGCTGCCAGTGGACACCCCCAGCAGTGAGTAAACCCTGTGACAGATCTCCAGACACTATTATAATAATAACAATGAATGTAGCTGAGATCTGTGTTTAGTCTGATTATCAATAAAATCATCCTGTTATGTTGGGTTTATTCCTCTAGGAATTAGTCATACCGGTGGACTATAAAAATCATATAGTTACACAAAAACACTTTAAAATATTCCTGTCCCTTTTTTCGGGGGAGAAAAAAAAACTTGGCACGGGTAAGCGTGGTTAATGTCTTGTTATTGGTTTGCATAACATTCTTTTTGATTTAATAAAGATGTGGGCATCTGAAAACTACATACTGAGCATCCGCAGGAGACTATTTCTCATTGACACATAGTTACACTGTATGTGGGTACCTATTTAAGATATTACAGCTAATGAGACATGAGGGTGCCAGGTTCCTTGAAGATTTAGTTTTAAGTACCATCAGGAGTGCAAGTAGGGCAGTACCCTCCACTACGCAGTACCGACAAGAATTCTTTAGTGGGTACGGAGTACTGGAAACACTTGGGGCTAGTCACCCCACCTCCTGCCTCCGGAGTTGTGGGGTGGAGCTGCACAGAATATGGCTAGGGAGAGCATTCATTCTTTATTTGGCATTAACAGCAATATACATATGCTAACAAACTTAAAGAAAAGCTTTGTTTAGTTTGTTAGCATATGTATTGTGTTGTTATGTTGTTCAGGAGTCCTCAAGAGGGGAAGGATGGTAGGGTGGGAGGTGTTTAAACATTTATTCTGTTTCTCCCCATTGGTATAAATTATCCATGACATCCGTACTGCTTTACATCAAATTCAAATCATTAGAGGAATACCTCTGCTTGCACTGACCAGAGGATAAGTGGGTTCTGATGTCAGCCAAGTTCTTCAGCCTGATGGGAATCAGATGTTGCCCCTAATGTACATAGACTAGTTGGGCTGCAAAGAAGAATTTTAACATGCATTTGTTAACTGGAACTGGAGCATCAAAACAACGAAAACAAATACCTAATTTTCCAGCTTTGTGAGTGAGAGAACTATAAGTGAAGATTATAATGCCAGACATTGATAGCCTTAAACCAGCTGCCTTAGGAATCTGCCAAGAGCTTTGCTGAAAATATGTCCCTCATCTTAGCAACAGAGCTAAGACTTATCACAAATCTGTCCACCTTTATTTGTATAAAGCTCCTTCTGATCTGACAGCTCATGCATTCTCAGTTTCATTCAGAACAATATACAAACTTGGAAACTAATCCTATAAACCAGGGGTCCGCAAACTTTTCCGGCCACGACCCCTTTCTGCAGTCCGGCGGCCACTCGCGGCCCCCGGGGATATGTCTGCTGAAATGCCACCGCCGAAAGTGGAAGCTTCCACTTTCCACAGTGACATTTTGGCGGGACCAAAATAGCCCGCGCGGGAGTCTGGCAGTCTCCCGCATGGGATTGGCAGCGGCACCGGCGTCTCGCACACCACCTGGGGTGGGCTCGCGCACCCCAATTTGAAGACCACTGCTATAAACCCTTAATCATTTGATCAATCCCATTGAAGACAATGGAAGTATTTGCATGACTATGGACCACATTTGTGGACAGGTAAGAGTTTCAGGAGTCTGTTCCTATAAATGAAGTTGAATCCCCCATTGAAATGCAATGTTTGGGTGCAATACCATAAAGCAGTTTAGGATACAATTCTACTTACAATTTGTCTTTTAATAAGTCATATATATGCTGAAATGGCTCCTCACCCAACTCCCATATTCCATATAAACAGACTGAATACTACATATTTGTGAGGAAAATGAATAGTTAAGCATGTTGATGTTTGTGTATACAAAAGTGGGTGTCGTAGGGGGATTGGGAGAGCTTTGGATCCCTGGGATGGAGGTGTGGCAGGGAGGGGTCACATGGAGAGGTCAGATGCCCTCTTCTTGTGTTCCCCTCATGAGTGCAGTACCAGCAAGAAATGATGTCTACTTGCATCACTGAGTACCACTAATTAGAGGTGCGTTGCTTTTTTCAAAGAACTTACAAATTCTGCTTGAAAAGCCAGGAAAGCTTTGAAGTTGTTCAAACTTTTTTACCTATGGATGTTTATAGTCTTTCTTTTTTTTTTTTTTAAGTCCAAAAATTCCAAAGGTGGAGGTTACTCTATCAAAGTTAATTAGACTCAGCTACACATGTGTAGTTTCTCTTTCTCTTGTTAAATGCACGTGTTATTAATATATACCATTACATATACAGGTGAGTTATGTAGCTGTATTAAATTGCTCCAAAAATTAAACTTTTTTTTTTGTATTTCTGACTCTGCATTGTCACGAATTTAATATTGTGTTAACACTACTGTAACAAGCTATGGTTTATTTTAACATAAAATTGTTAGTGGCATCTGCAGAATTTTACAAATTTCCCCTTTAGTAGTAATGATTTGGGCCTGACATTATTACATCTGCTGAGAGGTCAACAAGTACTTATATGTACAAGTACCTGAAATTATGTAGTTTGGGGCATTTTTGTTCAGAAATGGATTCTGGAGAGAAAATGAGCTCTCACGAGTTAGTCATATTTCAAGTGCTGTTACAATCAGTGTTTTTAAATCTTAAAAGATGTGCCATGCTACATCACTACCCTGGAATAATGGCTATCTCTTAAAAATTCAATATAAACAGTTAGCTCTGGTTTTCCCAGCAGAAATACTGATTTAAATTCTGAGTTTCATGGATATTTTCTTAATCACAATAAATGCATATGCAATAACGACCAATTAAATTGATTTAATTCACAGTTTGGTGACTGACATTGGAAATATCATTTTTTTAAATAAAAACAAACAAACTAATAGTGGCAGAATGGTCAGAAAAAACATCAACTTGTTCCATAACCTTTGAGATATTTAGGGTTAGTTGAAAATTCCACTTTTTAAGTAGATTTGGTATAGTCCACTTTTATAGGAAATAAATAACCATTGACCTGATTCACCTGGAAAGCTGACATTTTGTTGGCAACAGGCTTATACAAAACTCAGCTCATGAAATGAGAAATTTTTGTGAAGAGTTGCCAAGAGCCTGAACACCAAATTGACGTGCTATTTCCTAACTGAACATCAACAAGTGTGGCTATCAGCTAAAACTTATCATGGCACCAAATGGTGCTTCTGATTTCCTGCTCCCCTTCCTCAACCATTGTTGACAGAACAGCCATTGTCCTTGTCACTCAAATCCGTAATATTGTTTTCATCTGTTAGTTGTCCTTCGCCTTTGATCCACACTGCAGTCAGTGTCAAAATCTTGTTGATTTTTGTTGCACTGACATTGAAGATACATTTCATCTCTGCTCATGCTATGAAAACCCTTGCCAAAACCCTCATCTCACATTTTCACTACTCTAATCTCTTCTCCAGCCCTAGTGCTTACAGTTTCTTCTTCTCACATCACTGCAAAATGTTGCTGTTTAAATTCTTCATGAACTGTTGCTTTGACTATGTCACCTCTCCACGATTAAAAACTCTTTTTCTACTACATCAAGCACAAACTTCTTGTCCTGCTTTCCTAGTCCTTCACTATTCGTTTCGCTGACCTATTTGACCTATTATGTAATGACAAGGTTGACCCAGCTCTACCAGCATCATTTTCCAAAGACTCTACTTCACTGGGAAGTGCTTTTTGTTTTCTCTGACAATTCCCCTTAAAGAGGTTAAAAGCTCCCAGTCAAAAGACACAAAGCCACCAAATTGTCCTCTTTCTTGTCCCTCCTGAAAATTCATCTTTCTTACACAATTCAAGTTGATAATGGATAGTCAGGTGGTGAGATGAGTTTACTTGTTTGGTTCGGCTAAGAATTGTTCATATGTTATCTTTGGTGCCTTCTCTCATGTCACCCACTCCAACCTCAGTACCAAAGAGATTTGACTTATTTCTTCCACTGTTGTCACAACTTTGTGGAAGATGTCCAGTGTAACTTATTTGATGGGAGTGGTGGAAAGAAGCAATGGAAGCATAGAGATAGTTATCACTATATTCAGAGAATTGGCTGAGTAACCTGCTTTGTATTTGCAAGATGAGAGAAGGCCTCAAAATCTGGTGCAGAATGTGGCACCTCTCATCTTGACACTCATGGTTTGTGTGGGGAAAGGATATATAATACCAGTTCTGAGTCCCAGTTTGTTTTAGCAGAAGGGGATTAAAGATAGCCTTCCTTAAGGATTAGTTTCAGCTTTCATGATTGTTCATTTGGAAATCATACTGGACTTACCCCACTGGACAGTATGCGAGGAGAAGCTGTCTGGAAGCCCCCCAATTCCATTTGTCATTGAATTTCTCTAAATCTATTATGCTAGCATTAGCAGACACTTTGGTTTTCACTTTAACTGTATTCCTGTATGCAGTGTCCAATGTCTTGAAATCTCCAGGCTAAAGATTCATTCCCCTGCACCCCATCCGTGCAATTCAAGAAGACATAGGTGTAAATGATGACAGAACTCAGTCCAAAGTCACGTATATATATAATATACACACAGTAGTACTTTCAGTTAATCTGTACTGATGAAGCTCATCCAGACTTCAGCTTTGGAAGCTATGATCAGAATGCATGTGGTAACTTGACACTACAAGTACAAACATTTTCTTATACTATTTCAAATTTGTGAAACAAGAAGCTCTTGAACAGAAAATGTCTATAAATTTGAGTACTGGAGTCCACACAATAATATGTGTGGATGTAACATCTGTTTATAAATACCTAAACTTCATGCTAGAGGCCTGTTTGTTGCAGTAAAGGTTGTGAACACAGGCCAGTATGGGGTAAGTCCAGTATGATTTCCAAATGAACAATCATGAAAGCTACCCGAATCGGCGGGTAGCGATGGATCCCCAAGTGCTCTCCCATTGACCTGGAACTCCACCGCTGTGAGAGGCGCAGACAGAGTCAATGGGAGAGCAGCAGCTGTTGACTCACAGCTGTGAAGATGCATGGTAAATCAACCGAAATTCGTCAACTTCACCTAGCTGAAGTTGCGTATCTTAGGTCAATACCCCCATTTCTTATTCAAGAACTCAGAAAACAATAGCATATTAAAAAATTCTATTTAGCAGGTTCAGCACTGAAATATTTATCAAAATAATGCAGCTGACCAAGAGAGGTTTTAGTAAATATTTTGATGGTTTTATTCTTTTTCATCTGTGCAACATAAATGGTATTTGGTTACAATTGGATGTATGTGTGTATCTATATCTATTTATGTAGACAGATAAAGGGAAGCAGAGTATATAATCTGAAACCCAAAGAAAAATACTACATCCTTTTTTTATTTGTATTTATTCAGTATCTGATCAGTGTTTTCTGTTTGTGGAAATCTTTACAATGCACTTGCATAGCATTTCCCTTCAGGGCAGCTAACTTCACTTTGTCAATGTTGCTGGTGAAGTCTCTGACATAACAATAAGAGACAGCTTGGGAGGGAGACAAGAGAAGGCATCTCACTATTTCCTGTATAGAGGACATGTGTCCTACTGACTGTGCATTTCATTTGATATATCATCCCCTATTTACAGCATAAATGTTTTAAAAGTTTGCATTTTAGTTCCTGTCCTTGTGCATTATTGTGTCATATAGACTTCCCACTACCAATTGTTCTGTCACAAACAGTAACGCCAGAATTCTTGACAAAGTGAAGGGAAATGCTGTGCAAGTGCTTCCTAAAGAAGATTTCTGCAGATAAAACACTGAGCAGATACTGAAAAATATTCATATGTATATTGTGACGGAGTCAGACCAGAAGGGTATAGGAGAGTGCTGGAAGGCAGGTATATCAGCCTTAGGATGTGCAGGTCCTTGTTCCCTGGGTAGCCAAACAAAGGCTACTCCAGACCAATCAAGACACCTGGGGCCAATTAAGAACCTTCTAGAAAGGAGTAGAAACAGCTAGCCTAATTGGGACACCTGAAGCCAATCAGGGACTGGCTGAATCCAGATAAAAACCTCCCAGTTAGTCAGGTGGGCTGTGGGTGTCAGGAGCTGTGGAAGGAAGTTATGCTGTTGGTGAGACTGAGTGTTGGACAACGTATCATACTGAAGGAAGGAGGCCCTGAGGTAAGGGTGAAGTGGAGTTTGAAGAAGCAGGGACTGCTGTGGGGAAGTAGCCCAGGGAATTGTATTGTGTTTTGTGCCTAAAAGGTCAGCCATCTTAGCTGATACTATTAGGGTCCCTGGGCTGGAGTCTGGAGTAGAGGGCGGGCCCGGGCTCCCCCCTTTTCCATCTTCCATACTGGCCTGTGATGAAGGTAACTCACTAGGTGGTGACTCTTGCCAATTATACTGAGAAAGGGAGGTCACTCTGGGGCCTAGATGAGTTTCTGAGGCCCCTAAATCTGCCAGGAAGTGCAGGACCCACAAGGACAGACTTGGAGCTTTGTCACAATATACATGTTGCTTGTGTTACTACTGAATCACTCATTCTGTGTTAATCCTGGTGCCTTAACTGTGTGTGTGTGTGAGAGAGAGACCAAGAATTGCTGTGGTAGTCTTTTTTTGTTTTCTTTCACTTCTTCTTTTCCAGCTGAAAAGGACAGATGTTGGCCAGATGTAAACAAAGTTTTAGCAATCTAGCACTTAACATTAGTCTGAGGTCTTTCTGAGAAATATATGAAGCTGCTGGAGCAACATAAAGGGGAGGAACTCCTGATTTTGTAAAATACAGTAGATTTTGCTATGACTTTTCCAGATGCTCAATAAAGAGGCAGGCTTAAACATTTGAAGGGCAACTGGAGAGGGAGGGTATGAAAACTCAGATTTTCAATGCTTTCAGCTTAGTTTCATGAGCAGGGTATTAGAACTGCAAATCCCAGATGACTTGAGTTTCTGGATCAGGGATAGGGACTTTTTGCATGCTCAAATAAAGATTTATGTTCTAGAGCGTATTAAATATTCATGATTTTAATGCAAAGATATTAAACCAAGGTAAGTTGTAAAGTCAAGTGCTTGGTAGAACTTGAATCTATGTTTAGTAGAAATGAGAGAGTCTTAGCCCTGAATTGTTAAATTAAAAATCTCTAATATTTTCTTCAAGGGAATTTGGACATGCTTCCATTTTGCACCATTCACTTATCATTGTGTGCAAAACACCTATTCTCCCCTCAGACTCAGAACTAGTAAAAAAACTGACAATGTATTGTATTTATGTGAGCTTTTCACAAATGAAAAAATACTAATTGCTATTCTGTTAATATTTAATATAACAAAAAATGAAAAAAAAATTACATGTTGGCATAAAATGTCTGCCAAGGAAACCTATATGTGTATAAGGAAACATATTATTACATCCCCAGGAGATTATAGTTAAATTCTGACCTTATTTTGATCTGCTTTCTTGATTTATTTTGAAAGCTTAAAAAAAAAGTATTATCTAACCAAATTACAGTAAAAGGCTTTGGGAAAGGAATGCATTCTAATCTGTTTTGTGTGTATGTGCATTTTGGTTTTGGTTTCTGAAGGTAGGATCTCCCTGTGGATTCTTGCTATATCACTTACTGAAGTGGTGAACACTAAGATTATGCATAATGGGGCTGACACTTGGGAAACTTTAAAACTCACTCAAGCATTGTAAATTCAAAATTTCCATCAATTTTCTATCAATTTTCTTTCAAATCTATAAGGCTGCCAAAGGGAAATAGAAATGTGGTGAGAATTTATTAAATTAGGAAAGTAATCTCATCTGGTGTAAACTGGTATAGTTCCTTGACTTCACTGGAGCTAAACTGCCTTATACCAGCTGAGGATCTGGGCCATTGAATTCATCCTTTTGCAATACTTCATTTGGCCATTGTCCAGAGCTGATATGTTGCTTCTGAAGTAGCCAGTACCTGTGCTTAGACCAAAGAAAGGTTTCTCTCACACACATACATCCTTCCTGCCCTATAATGAACTTAGTTAATTGTACAGTGCTATACGCAGCACAACGGAATATTTTTCCTCCCTGGGATGGGCATCATATGCCTTGCATCATGACATTACATTTCCCTTATCTTATCATGCATTACAAATGGGCATAAAATTATACAACTTCCTCTTAATTCCACCAACAGCATTTGACTCTAGCTGCGTATTCCACAGGCTTGACTATACACTACTGCATGTAAACAATTGTTTCATTTAACTTATCATCTATTTTCATGCAACGAATGCTTGTTTATGCAATATTGGAATATGTTCCAGTTGCAGCCACTCATTGTGCAGTCACATAGAAGGAAGAGGAGAGAGTAGTATCCAAATAAACACGGCACTGGGGACATTGTTAATACAGTGAAAAAGGGGCATAAAACTAGAGCTGGAAGAAACACCCATACAGAACCTTGAACTCAGCCTGGTATTGACTGAACTCAGTCAATTCTTACACAATTCAAGTTGATAATGGATAGTCAGGTGGTGCAATGACTTTATTTTTTTAGTTTGGTTAAGAATTGTTCATATGTTATCTTTGGTGCTTTCTCTCATGTCACCCACTGCAACCTCACATCCAGATTTTGCTTTTGTGCAGTGGGACCACGTCAGTTTTGCTACACAGGTACTCTTTGTGACCAAGAGAGGCTGAATTTTTCCCCCTAGAAACAAAAAATAATTCTGCATGCTGTCAATGTGAGAGTTCATATGGAATTTCACTTAAAATATAAAACAAAATATTCTTTAAGTTCAATGGGAGTCTAGCATCATCAATCCCTTGTGCGATTTGGCTTTCTGGTGATTTGACTCCTATAAATACACAATTAACTCAGGGCTGGGGACTCTTCATATTTATATCACTTTTTGAAATGCCATTGTTTGTTTTTAAAGAAACTACCTCTTGGAATGATGTCATTGAATCAATTGTTTCTTTAAATACTACCCTCAAAAGCTCTATATCATTCACAGGAAGCTGTGACTCTCTTCCAACATGACTAAAGGCACATATTCAGTCTACTGAGGCCTCTGAGAACACAATGAAATCCTTCCCCATTGAAGTCAGTAGCAAAATTTACTGACTTCTTATTTGTGGACAGAAGCAGGGCTTGAGCTCAAACCTGAGTTAGAGCCTGGGCTTCATGTGCAATAAGCCATATTATCTTATCAATAATAAATAAAGTAACCTCAAAGTTACAAGAGATAATATTTATCTCAACTCTGTTTTGTAGGCGAGATGTAGGACAAATGAGCATCAACTGAGAGTGACAGACAAAGATTAGAAATGACTGGATTTAAGAGAATTATGCTTTATGTTCTTTGAATGTTACTTGTGAGAGCAGGGGCCTGAAATGACACAGTTGGCTTCCATGAATTTGCACCTGCTTATTCCAGCTCTGAAGCTGGTCCTAGCTGTTAGTTAAAATGCTGTGTGAAATGTAATAGAAGGCTGGAGAGGGGAAAATAACATGAATGATAGATTTATGCAGGTGCTGCTCTATTTAGCGCCACATGGAATCAATATGTGGATTTCTTTGCTCCTATATTTCTAAAAACTATTGTGTTTTTTTATTAAATGAATGTAAGTATTTTTGTTGTGTACATCTACTTTTGTCATTCATAGCACTTCAAGCTGTTTGCAAGCTGTTGTGCTGCCAAAAAAGGTCAATAGCTAGTAGTCAGCCTCAAAAGAGGAGAATTAGATTGATGGAAAGGAAATAAATGGAAATCTGGAAATATATTAAAATGCTATGAATTTAGCATCTGACCTACAGTAGTTCAATGTAAACAATAGCCTGTGGAAGAAACGAGCTCAATTACAGAGCTGCATGGAGAATGGAAGTTCCATTTGCAAACAACTTCAAGATTTTAAAATTTGACTTTGTTCTGAATTACAGCAGAAAACAAAACAACATTTTTTAAAAAAAATATTCATTTTTACTGTGCCAAAACATTTAATTTTGGCAAAACATTTTGATTTGAAATAACATATTTTTAGAATATGAAATGAAGTAATTTTAAAACAAAAGAATCAAATTTATGTTCACAAACTAGACTTACATCAGGATTGCCTCCCCACTCTGAATTCTAGGGTACAGATGTGGGGACCCGCATGAAAAAAGAAATAACCCCCACAAGCTTATTTTACCAGCTTGGGTTAAAATGTTTTTCCCTAGAACACAACTTCTGTATCTGGACCTGGTACACTGCCACCACCAAACTAGGTCTAGGGTAGTTTGGGACCCTTCTTTCCCTTTCCACTAACCCCCCAAACTTCTTCGTTCCCTGGAAAGCTTGAGAGAATAAAAAAGCCAAACCTCGCCTGATCCTGCGAGACGTGCCCGATCCAAAACCAGGATCTTACACAATGGAAAACAAGCAGTCATCTTCTTAAAAGAAAGATTTTAATAAAAGAAAAAAAAAGGAATAAATCCCTTATAACCATCAATAGAACAGCATCTACCATAATCAACAAAAGGATTCAGAAACCAAACCTCTCCCCCGAGGCAACTTTCTCCCACTATTGAAATCTCTGCTGAATCTTACAATCTCAAGAAGCACCCAGCCAACACTCACCACTGAGAACCCTCCAAGTGATAAAAAGAAGGTAAACTTACTGACTACAGTACTTGATAGAATCTTATAGTTACAGTGAAAGACATAGCTGTGTTCATCCCATAGCCGAGGTGAACAGAGAGAGACCCAGAGAGAAACTGAAACTTAAAATCCTTTGTCTCCTGAGGAATTTCTCATTGGTCAGTTGTCCACCTCTCAGGTTACCTTTAGCTTAACCCCTTACAGGTAAACACTAATTCTAGGCTACTTCACACTTATGACATACATGTTCACTAACCCCACTATACATCAGGAGTATATTGTCTAAAATGCACATGGGTGTAAAAATGGTATAAGCAATGGCTAAGTAGTAGGAGAGGGAGCCTGTTTCTCTACTCTGTTGTGTTAGAATGGATGGAATTGGGCAGTAACTTCAAGAAACAAAATTTCTGCATGTCACACATTTGCACATTGCTGTTATTTGACACATCAGATTTATTAGCACAGATATCATGGAAGCAACCAATTAGCAAGGTAAAAAATGGATATAGGTATGAATAGAATGAATGAATGGCATCAATAATTACTTTAGTTAAGGTTTATCTAGCTCTTTCTGTTTTTTCCATTGCAGCTATCATGCAAGCTAAGTGTATGGAATATCTGTCCTTGTGCTTCAGGGCATTCATTATCCAAATCTTTTTTTTTTTTAACACTGTTTGTCAAGTGCTAGGAATCTGTCCAAATAATGAATGTTAACATTCAGATTAGTCTGTATGCCACATTAATATGAAGTCTCGAACATGTTACATTTTCCATTGCTTTATATTTTCAAGATTTCTTACAAATAGAGCCCATGCTAAGGCATGTTTACTAACATGGTGAGGGTTTGAGAGAGCAGATTTTTTAATAAACTGCTATAAATCCTAGGGATCTAGCTAACATGGGTATGAATTGTAATAGCTGTAGTTATATAATCTTCAAAATATTTTCCTTTGTATTTGAATCATTTGCTAGCTAATCTATGTTCTCAGTACAAAACTATCAAGTGAACTGAATTTCATTCAATCTCTTTGCTTAGCTTTCACTGAAGAGGAATGTGTTAGGGGAGTTGAAAAGACAGTGGCTAAATACTGATCAAATAAATTAATTAGCATGTACCATTTGTTTGAATAGATGCCAAATTTCAGGCTTTTCAGCATTTATTCAAAGCCAGATTGTGAGTCCCAGTCACATCATGGAGCAATGTGACACCTCTTGCTCTAGTAGGACCTCCAGGTAGTACTGTGCATCAGAAGATATAATCCCAAACAGAGAGGTTCCTGGCACACTAGGGATGATTCAATAAGCTTCCCTATGTGGTCCCAGTCAGCTTTGTGGCCAGCATGGAGTGGGGAAAGTACAGATAGCCACTGTATGGAGTGGGGAAAGAACATGTCCTCACATATTCCATGCCTCCTTTGAGGTGTCTTGGAAGCCTGGGGACTAACATGGAACAATCCTTGTTTTCTGAGTATAGGGATTGTGACTGTGCAAGCGATAGAAGTAAAGTGAAGGCTCATTTCACTCTCTCTTTCTTCCCCGTGCAATGGTTAGACAAAATCTAGACCTCAAACTGCAGTACTAGGGAGGTAACTAGCATGTGACCACAGCATATGAAGGTGAGCCACTGCAGATATCAATAGCTTTGGGTACCTCCATGATCCTGTTATGCTTTCTGAAAAAAAAAAAAATCATTGACCACAAAATGGTATTTCTTGAAAAAAAGCTGACTTGCTCCATATTATCTTTTCTTCAAGTGTTTATTAGAACTCTGTGAAATACTAGTTAGAATAGCGTGTCCCTATAAACCCAGTTTTTCTCTGTGCTTGTGTGACGTGTTTAGAGAAAGTGGCTATGGTCCAAACTTATCCTGTCTTGGAATTTTCTAGAATGTGCTAGAATTGCTAAATTCGGTGACATAACAAAACGTAAACCTCAGCCTGACTTCTCTCCTCTGCTTTGCTGTTCCTAGGATTTCTTTCTGAGCCCCACATTGCAGCCATAATAGCAGTATGCAGCACTGGCTTTGATGTCAGCTGCACAAGCAAGTATGTACCCAGTGGGGTCATGCAGGCATCTGAAGCCCATACTGGAGACCATGCCATGGCGTCTTCACTTCTATTTTTAGCAAACTATCTGGTGTATTGCTAGCCTGGGGATGTCTACTTAAGTTGAAAATGACATCTGGGGCTGCAGTGTAGAAAGACATTCTTACACTCTGAGTTGACGCTTGATGTGACTTCAGAGTGACTCAGCACAAATAACCCCGCATTTCTGTGTAGGACACTAGAATCAATAATCCCTTTAGCACAAGAACCCTTCCTTCCCTAACCATAATCTTAAAATCTAGCACAGGGTACACTTTCTTGGTTTTTTGTTATGTTGTAAACCTGACACACCTTTTGTTGCAGACCTTTTGGCTACCTTGAACCAAATATGGGATAACTAATTTTTCAATCAAAGTGATCCATAACAAGGATGAAGTCATCACATTTATATAACATCAAATTTACATAACAAAGGTCACAATACTTTGTTACAATTACTCATTTTTTAAAACAGTAACTTAGCTATACAGACTAGCTGATAAAATAATTTATGCAACAAATGGTCACGAGTAAATTTAAGCTCAAAATTAGAAGCTTTCTAACCATGAGAGGAGGAAGGCTCTGGAACAGGCTTCCAATGGGAGTGGTAGGTGCAAGAAATGAAGATTGATAAGCTTATAAACAGAAACCTTGGACTGGGTTCAATGTAATGAAAGAGGACTGGACTAGATAATCCAAGTTCCGTGTTCTTATAGCCTGATATTTTCATAGCTTTTGACAAACTTTTGTAACTTCTGAGCAAAATCAACTCCAAGGTTTTCATTTAAGATTTTTGGCTAATCTGAAACTCAAAGTGAAACATTCCCTCAAACTGAATAATGCAAGAATCCTCATGATTCAAAACTACTGAATTTCACATACATTCAGTGGTCATCATCACCTTTCAGTGGTTATGACATTGGGAGTGGCAGTATACAACCTCTAACAGATCAAAATATCTAACTTTCTTGCTATCTTAAGGCAACAAGCATTTTCAAGGGGTGGGGAGGTTGGTTAACCAGTGGCAAGGGATAAGCATCATTATTTTATCTTGACTCTAACCAGGCAAAAAAAAAAATCTCTGAAAAAACCTCCCCATAAATCTTCCAGTACCTGGGGTTGATAAATTTTTCTATTTTCTTTTAAATCTGCACGTATGCTATCTCTTCTTCACCCACTAAGTATTTATTCTGTTTCCTGTAGTTTTAACAAGATAGTCCTCATATTGTTTGATTGCCTTCTTGTTACGTGTAAAGCTCTCTGAAGTTTTGTTTTTATTGCTTCAGACTGGAGTCTTTTGAAGCCCACTCTTTGCATATTAGAAAATGTAATTCATTTTCGTTCTGCCTAGCAGTACCTTTTGTCACAGAAGGGGAAAAACTATAAGCTATGGAGGAGGCTTTATTTTAAAAAAGTGAAGCAAAACATGATCATTTCATTTAAAATGTGTGCTCATCTGTGCTGATGGACTCATAGAGTCATTAAGAATAAATGAACAGGCAGTGCAAGTATTTGGTGAACATGCTCTAGTTTTGAAACTTCTGACAACTTATTCATGCTTCCTGATAGTAATGCATGTGTGACTGTTTCCCTTTCACCTAGATACACAATAGTGAAGATTTGACCATTTCCCTTCAAATGTCCTTTGGCATCCTGTATGTACCTTGAAAATTCTAGCCATTAAACAATCAAAGGAGCTTATGGGTTGAGCTGGGTCTCTAACTTCATTAGGTACCTGGAAAAATCGCAGCCCAGAATGAGAATAATTATTAGTTTTAGTTCCCAATTTTGTTAGAAGTGGCATTGTGCTAAGAACTATTAAAAACAAACAAACAAAAAAACCCCCCCACACCTAGTAAGAGATGATCCCTACCCTCAAAAACTTATTTTTGAATTAGAGAAGACAGACAAAGGCTAGGAAAATATAATATAGGTAGGTCTGATAAACCCGGCATTGTCTCTCATTAGTCATATTGAAATGCAGGTT
Organism: Dermatemys mawii; assembly: GCA_007922305.1. Taxonomy (NCBI): domain Eukaryota; kingdom Metazoa; phylum Chordata; order Testudines; family Dermatemydidae; genus Dermatemys; species Dermatemys mawii. Next base: position 73,271,125 of record ML677326.1, read on the forward strand.
TCCTGCTACCCCCTTTACTCTACAAATATTAAATCTTCTGTACACCCTACAAGAATAACTATTGAAACCCTGGCCCAAGGAAAGTAGAGAGTTTTGCCAGGGACTTCAGTGGGACTGGAGATTCACCCAGCATCTATTTCCAACAATTGCTAAGGCAGAAGTTATAAATTTGAATATGTAAGAGGTAGGTAAAAAGGTTCTAGGGATTTAAATTAAATAAAAGAAGGAAAAGATCGAAAATAAAGGAGTTCAAGGCTTTTTTTTTTTTTTTTAGTTTTGGAATTCATATCTTTAAGAATAGGCCTTTGTTTACTTGACAACTTAGTTTTTAGTATTGAGAGCTAATTGAAAATATCAGGTTGGGGTCAATACTGTAAGGCAGCTGGAGCAGACTGGCCACTGTCTCAACTATTAACTGGTGTTTTGCACATACCTGTGTTCCAGGATCTGCACTGGCTGCCAGTTAATTTGAGATAGAGTGTCCAGATGTCCTGATTTTATAGGGACAGTCCTGATTTTGGGGCTTTTTACTTATATAGGCTCCTATTACCCCCTACCACTGTCCGATTTTTCACACTTGCTGTCTGGTCACCCTAATTTGAAAGAAGATTAAAGTATAGTTGTTGATTCAGAAAGTTCTATGTGGTTTTGGTTTTGGCTAGCTTAGAGACTCCCTTTCTTGCTATACCAGCCTAGTTGCAAACGGCCAAAGTTTTTGAGCACCCTGGTTTAAACCTGAGTGCATCTAACACAAGACACTTTCAGTGGAAGATCCTTAACTAAATCACTTTTGGTTTCTGGCAATTTGTACTCATTTGCTACAAGAGTGCCAGATATGATGAGTTCAGGGCATGCTGTAAAGCACATCTGCTTTCATAGACTTGTATAGTTAGGCAAGGATGGAGGATTAGAAAAGAGAACAAGAGTAAATTCTTTTAGTGAGTTAGAGGGTCCTCTTTTTGTCACTCTAACCCACTGCATTTTTATACTGTGTATAAAATTGTTTCATAGTTAGACCACAGAAGTATACCACAATTTTGAAAGTACAATCAAAATGCAAGGAGAGAGGAAGGAAGAGCATGATTACTTTTGTATCCCATTCAATTAGTATGTTCATTCCATTGTGCCACTTAAACTTAGTTCTCTAGTAATTGAGAATATTTTCTTCATCTTCTGTTTTCCTCGCCCATCCTAATTTCAGACTTCTATCATCACTCTTGTTATTCAGACTCATAGTTTCACACTGGAGAATAATTAAATAGTTTCAGCATTTCTAGTTTGTTCTTTCATAATTTCTCAGCTGAATTTTCCCAATACAGCATGACATTAATTTCTATACATCATTCCCTCATCTCAGTTCAATCTCTAAATCTAGAAATAATGATTTAAGAGTAATTGAAGAATTGTTTACTATGTAAAGGTCAGAAGTGCATTGATCTTATCTATTTGCTTGCTAAAGACTGGCACTGTATCCTGGAAGCACTGACTGGACACTAATAATCTTCTTAGTGTTGTGTGGGTGGTAAAATTAAAAGATATTTCCTTATCTCATGATTCATCTTATGTGCAATTAAAAATCTACATATTAATTATATAGCAGCATTGAGATGGCTATGTGTATTAGGAAGCACTGAGTTTACTGCGCCTCATCTCCACTTCACACTGCACAGCATGGTGAAGCACTGTCTCCTACTATGGCCAGTTGTGTGCTATAAGCTGTTGTTTCCTGAACAGCCCTGATGTTGAGGCTAAGAATATTCTTGCATTAATCTTTTGGAAGTTACTGCTTTGTTTAGGGCTTCCTGGCAGCGTTCCAGTTAAAACAGTGACTATTAAGTGCAAAACTCAGGGTTTAAACCACATAAAGTTTATAACCAGAAAACCGCCCCCACACAGGAATTCCCAAATTCAAGCTAACATTCTATCCCTAGCTTTTTGTACTGTGAGAAATAAGTAAAATATGGAATGTTAGTCTTAATTTCAGTTTGTCTGCTTTGTACAATTTCTTTTTGCCATACATTAATTAGATGTACAGTTGTATAATTATCCTTCTGTTTTTAATTTTAAATGGATAAACTAAATACATTATATGAAAAGTTATACAGTTCAGCTCTGCTTACTCCAAGGGCTGTAATGACTCCTCAAACTATTTTTTATCTTGAGTGGTAGTATTCAGTCTGTCCATATTTAGGCTTTCTAGATACATCTGCACTTTCTAAACTGTGTGTGTGTGTGCAAGAACATCACTCCTGCATGAATTTAGCACTTGTGAAAATGGCCAGTTGAGAGTTTTGGTGGGCAAGGTTATCATGGAGCAGGCACAACATTGATAGATGTACTTCTCAATGTCCCACAGAGCTTATCTGGAAGGCTCATCTTGAGGGGTGACATTTGTACATTTGTCTCATCCCTTGAATCTTTATTCCATCTGCAAAGATTTCCAGTTGTGGTGATTTCTTTTTGTGAGAATTGGCCATGAGGACTTGGATTATTATTTATTTTTATTATTTTGATACCTAGCAGCCAAGTCTTGGACTAGGACCACATCATGCTAGGTGCTGTACAAACACAGAACAAAAGCATGGTGCCTGCCCCAAGTGATTTACAATCTAATTATAAGGAAAGAGACAATGGATGGATGCAGACAGAGGGAGGAGGACCAGCAAACAATAAAACAATATTGTTCAGCCTGAGTAGGCAGTGGTCTCTGCATACTAGCCACTTAACTGATAAATTTTATATAGCTCTCATGGCAAAGGAGAGTGTTGAGAAGGGATTTGAGGCTGGATAATGAGGCAGCTGTGTAGGTGTTTACAGGGAGTGCCTCCCTGGTTTGTGGGAAAGCATAGGAGAAAACACAAAAGTGCTTGTTTGAAAATGTAAAAGGTGGGCAGTGAAAGCTGGCATGACTGGCTGATTAGAGGTGAGCATTGACAGCTTATTAGCAAATAAAATGATATCTAGGATGGGGACTATCTATGAAGGACCTTGAGAGTGAATACAAGTATCTTGTTTTTGAAGTGATAGAGAATGGGGAAGAGAAGAGGGATTATTGGTGGTGGATAAAAGTTTAACATGTACTCCCAGTGCTATGCTGTGGCCAAAAGAGCTTGTGCTATCATTGTATGCATAATCAGGGAAAACTTGTGTAGGAGCAGAGAGCTATTTTTTTCTTTATTTGCACTAGTGCAACTGCTGTTGAAGTACTGTGTCCAGCTCTAGTGTGAACAATTCAAGAAGGATGTTCAATGATGGGGGAGGGTTCAGAGAAGAGTCATGAGAATGACTAAAGGATAGAAAACATGTCTTAGACTGATAAACTCAGAGTGCTCAATCTATTTAATTTAACAAAGAAGGTTAAGGGGTTACTTAATTAGAGCCCGTAGGTAACCACATGAGGAAAACACATTTGATGATCAGCTCTTCAGTCTAACAGAGAAAAGCATAACATGATCCAATAGCTGGAAGTCAAAGCCTGATAAACTGAAACTGGAAATAAGATGTAATTTTTATCTGTGAGAGTAAATAACCATTGGAGAAAATTGCCATGGTCCCAGTAGATTTTCCATTACTGACAATTTTAAAATCAAGATTGGATGAGTACAGTGATTCTGTCTGGACTTGAAGTCCATGATTCACAGAGCACAGTGACATGATCAAAGTGATCTTTGCAGCAGCATTCTGTCTGGATATAAGCAGGGCAAGATTGAATTTGTTATGGCCAGAGAGAATAATATTGCAATATTCAAGATGAGTTGAGAGCCTGGATGAGAATTTTAGCTGTGTGGTTGGATAGGAATACATAACATTTAAAGTATGCCAGAAAGAATTAGCAAGATTTAGAGACAGCCCGGATGTGAGGACCTAGAGAGAGGTCTGAGTTATGGGTTATGGGCCAGAGTGACAGACAAGATGATGATGCTCTTCACAATAATTAAAACAAAAAGAGATAGCAGGGAAGTCTTGGAGGTAAGGGCAGGGAGATTAGGAGCTCTGTTTCACCACACTTAGCTTGAAATGGTGGCCAGACATCCATGAGATGTTAGGGAGACATCAATTAATTTCACATGAAACTGAACAGCATCAGCTGATAACATCTTTTTTATATGCATTTTAAAACTAAAATGGGTAAATTCAGTTACAAAGAGCCTAGAGGAAGAGCATAATAACACTTGCCTACAGCCAAAGCCGTTAGATTTAAAGATGGCTGGATTATAGCAGACCTATGATTGCCTATCTCATCAAAGAAAATTTATGGTTTTGAATTTTCAAAAAGGCTCTGAGTACTTTGCAACATCCAGCTCCAACTCAACACAAATTAAATTATCCCTCCTTTAACCCATTCAATGTATTCCTAAACGTAATGCTTGAGTGAATAAATAGACTTTGCAAAGGGGCTATGAAAGTTTTTAAAAAGCAAACAAATATAATACCCAATAGATAAATGCAGGAGTAAATTCCACTGCCCTGAACCCTTCATTTAGAACACTTAGCCCTTGATGTTTTGTTTTTTAAGTGAAGGTTAGCACAGGTGCCTCAGATAACACATATGGGGAAAAGAAACATACAGCAACAGAGGTAATCAGGTCCCAAATCATTGATATAAAACCCACACCATAACCAGAAATGTGCTATCAGAAATATACATGAAAAGATATAATGGTTGTTAAATGTATACAAGAAAAGTATGCTTTATTATAAAATTCTATACATGTTTGCAAAATGTCTTGGCTCGTTGAAAAGAAGGAAAAATTCGGCAGTTGTCAATGTGTGTGGTTAAATATAAGTAGTGTTGAACAGTCTTTTATTACTTCACTTCTAGCACTAGCAGCTATTTTCACACAGAACAATTAGCTCAGAGTTAAACACGGTAGTTGCCAAAGTATGAAATGTTGTTTTCCTGCTGGGTAGAAAACTGGGTGAAGCTTCCTGCTGGTCCGCCTTGCCTGAGGTGATCACCAGTAATCCTGCAGGCTTCCTCTGCTCTTCTGGTGATAAAGACTGAGAGAATTTTGGCTGGCTGCTGATTATTCTGCTGTTTCATTTGCTGATTTAAGGGAGGAGATGTTCGATCTCTCTATTTTCAAAATTAATTTATATTTTCTGCAGTTCTTGATGGGGCTGAGACTCCATCCTAAGTACTCTCTGTGGTCCCAAAAGCTTTGCAGCATTGTTAAGCACTGAAGGGACCTTTGCCTAATATATGAACACTTCAAATTCTGCCAGACAATTGATGTTCAGGAGAAATATATATTTTGAAACACAGCTGTAAATTTGTTTACAAAAGTTAGTGTGCTTCTGTTTTTAGCACCTTGTCATTATTTTGTATCTTTAATTTTATCAATATTTAATGTTGCCAATATAGATGTTTGATACAGACTAATAAGACTACAGATAACTACTATTCTGTGTTTAAATTAGTGTGATGAAAAGGTTAAAAATTCCTTTCCTGAACTCTTCTACTGTTCAAACTATAGTTCCGTGTACTTTTGTCATCTGTTATAAATGTTGACAGCTTAACATGCTTAACATGGAATTAAGATATTGCCCAAAAGATAAATGTAATTATTTTGCTTGTTATGGTTACAAGTGCTTCTCACCACATGTAAAATTTTAATGTATGAAAAAACATGAGATCAAATTCTCTCCTGGCTTAAATAGATGAAGATCTATTGACTCCAATGGAAATTTGCTCATTTACACCATCAGAAATTTTGGCCAATGATGTTTCAAGATCAGTAGAAACTAGGGCTTTTGAAATGACACTTAATTAAACACATTCTAGATGTATAAATACTTTAAAACCATGGTTGAAGGACAGATTTGACTTAAACAATGTAAATTAACATAATTTAAATATTATTCAGGTACATAAAAGGTTGTTACAAGGAAGAGGGAGAAAAAATGTTGTTCTTAACCTCTGAGGATAGAACAAGAGGCAATGGGCTTAAATTGTAGCAAGGTGGTTTATGTTGGACATTAGGAAAAACTTCCAAACTGTCAGAATGGTTAAGCACTGGAATACATTGCCTAAGGAGGTGGTAAAATCTCCATCCCTGGGGATTTCTAAGAGCAGGTTGGACAAACACTTTTAGATAATATGGTCTAGATAATGTTTAATCCTGCCTTGACTGCAGGGGACTGGACTAGATGACCTCTCGAAGTCTCTTCCAGTTCTACGATTCCATGATTAACTAATGTTGAACTGGCACGTTTACTGAAACTTAAGTAAATTAACATACCACATAGTTTAAATATTTTATATGAACTTATATTTAAAATTATTGGTCTTAACTTGAACCTGGAAAATTGTGAGAAATTATTTGTGAATATCTGGATAACTTCTGAGCAATTCTGAATCCCTTCAATGAGATTTTAACATAAGTAGGGTTTCAGATCTATTCACTTGATATACATCATACATATCCCAATTCTGAGATACTGGAGCAAGTATTATACCAGATTAATGTTATTTCACTTAGCCCTATTATAAAAGTTGCCAAACAAATATTTTCAATGGCAAGAATCAAATGAAGAAACAGAAATAAAAGTATATAAATGAAAGGACTCATATCACGTCTACCCATTAGAATGATTGTCATTTTTTTCACTGCTTGAACACCCTTCACCAAGCTCATGTTCATAAAAGCCAAGTCTGACATCCTGAAAATGATCTTGTCCATGTTCATAAATATCATACATAGCTGGCTAAGTACAATCCTTTTCTGAGTTATCTTTTCCTGTTACAAAATAGATATGTGTTCGGTTAAGTGAAAGGTATACCCTACCCTCCAAGGCAACATTATTTTTTACTTTTTATATGCTACCACTAACACCTCTCATGATCGTCCCTAGCACTTAGGTCATGTCTTGATGGGCCAAATGGGGTTGTGTGTCTGTTAAAATAGTTCTCTCAAATTAGTTGAGTATGATTGAAAAGCCCTATTAAGACACAGAACTCACAGCATGCTAACATTACAGCCAAAGATCAGCTAATCTTCTTCTTCTGTGTGTGGGGAGGTGGCGGAGAGAGTTATGCCTGCAAAAATGTTGGGTGCCTGTTTAAATAAGGAACATAGTACATTTTTTGTAGAGCATATCTTTTACTTTGGCTCTTAAAGATATTTTCAGCATTTAAGCAAGCTCTTATACCAGGGATGGGCAAACTACGGCCCGCAGGCCACACCTGGCCTGCGAGGCCCTCCCATCCGGCCCGCGACTGTGGAGGCTGCCCCTGGCCCCCTCACCAGGAGCCACACAGCGCGGGCACCGCTGCGAGGCTGCATGCCCCGCCCCCTCTCCTAGAGACGTGCTGCGCGGGCAGCTCTGGGGGCCAAGGCTGCATGCTTCCCCCTGCCCCCAGAGCCGCGCTGCAGGGGCAGCGCTCCGGGGGCTGGGGCTGTGCGCTCGCCACTCCCCCGGAGCCACGCCGCACGGGCAGAGCTCTGGGAGCTGGGGCTGCATGCTTCTCCCCCACCCCTGCACGCAGATATGGTAAGAGGGAGAATGGGGGGGTTCCAGAGTGGCGGGGGAGGCTTTGGAGGAGTCAGTCAGGGAGCAGGGTGGGTTGGATGGGGGTGGGGTTCTGGGGTGGGGTTCGGGGGTGGGAAGGTGGATAAGGGTTGGAGCAGTCAGGAGACAGGGAGCAGGGGAATTGGGTAGGGGGTGGATCCTAGGGGTGGTTAGGGGTCTGTGGAAGGGGCAGTCATGGGACAAGGTGTGTGGTGGGGTTGGATGGGTCTGGAATTCTCAGGAGGCAGGAAGTGGGAGGAGGCAGTCGGGGGCGGGAAGTGGGAGGGGGCTAGATTGGGGGTGTGGTATTCCCTATCCAGCCCTTGATATAATTTCACAAACCTGACGTGGCCCTCGGGCTAAAAAGTTTGCCCACCCCTGTCTTACACACTCAGGGGCTGATCCTGTACGTTTTGCTCATTGACATCTAAGAGAGTTGTGCATGCACAAGTGTTGTAGGATCAGACTCTTCAGGTCAAATCCTAGCTCTACAGAATTTGATGGCAAACTTCTACTGACTTCAGTAGAGCTTGGATTTCATCCATGATGTGTAAGTGTTTAATGCTATTAATTACTCATTTCTATGCGAATTTGTGTAAAGTTAAGGATTAAAAATCTCATGTAATATAGTAATGAATTATTTTAATTTATATGTTTAATATAAATGGGAATTAAAAAACCTTGATATTAACAATAGCTTACACAAATCTACTTCCTGAGAGAATTGATTTACAACGCTTTGTAAATCACATTACTTTGTGAAAACATTCCTTCCGTATGAGAAATCAATATTAAATCTGGATGGATACTGTTGGACAATCTCCACCAGTGAGCTCCCATAGCTTTCACAAATGAGTTTTCAGCAAGGTCACCACCCGCAGGCAAAAATGCCACTCACCAGCATCAACAGGTGTGGGAAATTGATGGGACCAACAGTGAAAGGGGCATAATCCCAGTAGCAAGCAAGGAAGACAATTGCCAAAGGATAATAGGTAGCTCCTTCCCCTGGGAGTCTCTGGCCCCCATTGGTTAGCTGGGAAAGAGGGGTGCTGTTTATCCAGAATTCCCCAGTTCCTGGGATTTAGCCCATTGCAGGGGCCACGTGAAGCCTTTTTCAGCTTCATTCCAGCAGCCCATCCTACCCACCCAAACTAGGAAAGGGAACTTGGCCTCACACAGGCTGTGGATCCAGCTCATCACCTGTTTAGGATGTTGGGAAGAAATTGGGCCTATTGGAAGACCAGAGAGGTTGGGTTTTTTTCACTCTGAAGCCAAAGTGGGTTACATAGGAATATGCTTAGTATCTAACTGAGATAACAAGGTGGTGTTTATTCATTTCAACCTGCAGACACTTTCCAGTGTGGTTAAGAGAATAAAATGAATTGTTCCTGGAGGTAAAAGACTTGGGGATGGGCCTTGCGCTCACATAATAGGGTCAGATCTTATGGCCTTTGGAGGCCAACTCAGACGATGTGACTCTCGTGAGCTGAGGTTCCCAGCATGGTGCACCCTCTGTCCCAACTCATGGAGTGCGGGGACATGTCTGAGGATTCAGAGAGAGGTGAGTCCTGGGGTGTAGGCTCAGGAGAGATACCCTCTGTCACAAGTTGTACAGTAAGGTTCCCTTAACCCCTGCACTGGAACCAAGTCCACCTGGTATAGGAGATGATAGGTGCAGATGATGCACGATTAGCACCCTCCACTGTGTTAAAAGTTTAATAAATGTTGTGGCCTGCCACTTAATTCCATGCATGTGTCTGTCCTCATTTTGCTGCTGTGTCCACATCAATTGTAAATAAAACTGTACCTTCAGAAAAAAATCAGTTTATATATGACATGATGCATTTTCTCATAAGAACTTTCAGGAATTATCTGAACTAAACTTCTGTATGTTTGTCCATTACTCCAGGAGACATTGCACAACAAAACAAATACAGCTTTTATTTAGTACTTCATTATTTGGTTTCTATTTTTAACATTTCTATGCCAAGCAAAACATATTGGTGTCTCTATGAAGTGCTTCCCACAGGCAGAATCTTTGTAAAAATGATTAGTATATCTCAGCAAGCCTCAATCTAGTTTTAGTAAACATGTGGAAGGGATAGGATCTTAGGTTTGGCTACTGCGCCTGTCTTTGACAAGGTCTCTCCAAGGCTTCACTTTGTGCCAGGTGATCTACAAACATATAAGACAAAATCCCTGTGTCAAAGAGCTTTACAATTCCGTATAACTGCCTTGTCAGTCTATTTCCTTCTGGCTAGGACTAGAGGACAAGGAGCCTTAAAGAGATGAAGAAATAGCATAGCTACTTTAACCTCTTATACTCTGGAGGAAATAATGTTACCATCTAGCTTCGAGTACTGTAATATTGTGCTACTGTAACCCACACAGCTTCTGGTGTGGTGTTCTGCCCCATCTAGTGGCACCGACACAACTTACAGAGAGTTAAATGAGTTTGCTCTACAGCAGGCCTGCACAACTCGGAAAGCAGCAAGGGCCATATTACTGCAAAAAACCCAGCTGCGGGCCAAAAAGTCCCTCCCTCGCCTCACCCCATCCGCTTTCCCCCCACCCCATCACTTGGCTTGCCCCACCCCTACTCACGCTGCACAGTGAGCCCATGCGGGCCAGCCATCTTAGCTAGGAGGCAATTGGCTTTTAGCTCAAGCTGTAGAAGATCATGCACTAAACTCCAAAGGTCCCACATTCAATCCTGCTCGCTGACGACTGGGATCTTTTGGTATTACACTACCATATGATAGCATGGAGTGCAACTGAACTATTATTGTGTAACAGGTTAGTTCAGATGAGTTCACACGATCATCTCTAAAAAGGGTAAATCAGATGACTCAAGTAATAGGCCTGTGTAGTGGGTCAGTTATAATGCCTACTGGTCATGCCATGGCTCAACAGTCTGTTTCAGTCTGTCTGTTCAGGAAGAAGGGGCCTGCTGGGTCATATAGAGTGGCACTCAGTCCCTACTTTGTTCCCTCTTCTCCCATCAGGACCCTGTCATAACAGAAGGTGGAATGGGTAAGGTACAGGAACTCTCCCACTCTCTTGAGTCCCAACCCAGGACCCTAAAGGAGTGTTGCAGTGTCCAGACCATCCATTGTTTTTTCCCAAGTTCCACTCCCCCTCCTCCCTGAAACTCTTACTACAGGGCTGGAACTTCTCCCTTTGGAGCATGATCAGTCTTAGCAGTAGCAATTTAGTCTGCACATAGGGGTAATGTCCTACTCTTTAGGGCCTTTCATGGGTTCTCACTTCCAAAAGGGGATGGGGGGAAGGTTTGGATCACTGCTTCTGGAGTGGTTTTACCAGTGCCATAATCATGATGCCAGCAGCTCTGGATTTTAACCTCACCTCCTTGTGTAGCTTGTAACTCTTTTTCCCTGGGCTGTCAGTGCCCTTTTAAACTGTTCCTCCACATAGTGCATGTCCTGCCAGCCAAAGATTGTTCCATGTATTTCTCTGGTTTAGTGTGAGGTCCATCAACCCCATCACAGTCTGTAAGCCTCACATCAATCCCAGGGAAAATAATGAAATGGCTGATATGGTCTCAGTCAATAAAGAATTAAAGGATGGTAATATAGGTAATGCCAGTCAACATGGGCTTATAGAAAATAGATCTTCTCACACTAGATGTGTTTTTTTTTATTACATTACAAGTTTGGTTGATAAGGTAATAGTGGTGATGTAATATATTCAGACATTTCACTTGGTACAGCACAGCATTTTGATTAGAAACTAGAATGATTCAAAATTAACCTGGCACACATTAAATGGATTTCTAACAGACTGATCTTAAATGCAATAGTAAATAGAGGATAATCATTTAATCTGTCTTTCTACTAGATCCGACAGGGATAAGTTCTTGGCCCTCTGCTATTTAACATTTTTATCAAATGGCACAGAGATTGAAGTGGTGGTAAACAATGAAGAGGTCAAGTCACTAACAGTGCAATCTGTAATACTTGGTAAGCTAGGCTCAAGGAAACTATATTGATTTTACATAGATAAATGTAAAGTTATATATCTATGAATAAAGAATAAGTTCATGCTTACAAGATGGGAGACTTTATCATGGAAAATAGAGACTCTGAAAAAGATTTCGGGGTCATGATGGATAATCAAATGAACATGAGCTCCCAGTGCAATGCTGTGGCCAAAAGGGCTGATGCAGTTCTTGACTGTATAGACAGGGGAATCTTGTGTAAGAATAGAAAGGTTATATTCTCTAATTGGCATTGGTATGACTGGTACTAGAATACTGGTCTCCAGTTCTGGTGTCTGAAATTCAAGAAGGATGTCAAAAAAATGGAGAGGATTCCAAAAAAGAGTCATCATAATGATGAAAACGTACCTTATAGTGGTAGACACCAGAAGCTTAATGGTTCAGTTTCTCAATGAGAAAATCAAGGGGTACTTGAGAAGTCCTTAAGTACCTACATGGGGAACAGAAAATTGAGAAGCGGGTTCTTCAGTCTAGAAGAAAAAGGTATAACAAGATTCAATGGCTGGAAGTTGAAACTAGGTAAATTCAGACTAAAATTAAGGTGAACATTTTTTAACAGGGAGGATAATTTGACTGCTGGAGTAACTTAACAAGGAGAGTGGTGGATTCTGCATCAGTGGAAACTTTTAATCAAGATTGAATGTGTTTTTCCTAAATTATGTTGTTCAACTGTAGCTACTGCACTCAAATCAGGAATTAATTCTAGGAAGTCCTATGGCCTGTAATAAGTAGGCAATCATTTTACACCATCAGAGTTGTTCCTTCTGGCCTTAGAATCCGTGAATCTGTATTTTTGCATCTTTTTGGTGAGATGAGATTTGCGGCATTAATTTTGTTTCTTTGGTTTTTCTTCAGCACAATTTTTAAAACACTGCATAAAATAGTAGCTTATCTAAAGCCAAACACTCTGAAAACAGTAGTTAAGATTTACTATTTCCATTCTGAATAATGTCTATTATAAAGGAAGGAAAACATGACTATAAGGCAAGCATACATTTTCAGTCATAGCACAGCAGTTAGTCTTCAGTGACCGATGTTGTCTGTAGTTTGAGAAAGTAATAATAGAGAAATAGCAAGTAAGAAATGCATTTTTAGCATAAACTCTTTGTTCATCCTATTTTGTTTTTTCTCCAATGAAATGAGTGGTTATTATTGCCAATAATGAAGACAAAAAGCCAGGAGACCGCTTCTCATAGCTTAATATAACTATAAAAATTGATGAACAACATGTAATGAAATAGTCGTGATGAAATTTGTCTGCTAGAATGAATATTTTGTGGTGAAGCCTATGGTACATACTATGCAGACAAACTTTCTTAATGATAAATAATAAAGGTACTGATACTATAAATAAACACTGAAGCAAATGAAAATGCCCCTAGAAATGAAAAATTATTCCCAAAGTCACTTTTCTAAAGTACAGAATAGAACTGTCAGGTGTACGTGGAATTTCCTAAATATACCAACACAGGACCAGACTCGGTACTTTGAATTTGTATGTGTTGGGGGTAATGCAGGGTTGTATGACCTCTGGGGCACTATCAGAATGAGAGATAGTCTGCCTCACTTACAATACTTCCTCTTGGCTCTTGAACATGCAGGAAAAGTGGGTTGTTGAAGAGTGGATGGGACGATAACTTCACCCATTCCCACCCCTGTCTCTGACGTCTTGTGCTTCTCTGAGTCCAAAAGTATGATTGTCTCTAGCCCTTGTGTAGAGAGGAGTTGTCTCAGGGAAACAAAAAAAAATCTTGCATGCTCTTAACACTTGCATCAAAGACCAGCAACAAATGTAGCTATACTTTGCATATGTCTAAGTATGGCCTATGTAGGTCTCCGCTTTGCACTCCGTCAACAATGCACAAGAAGTCAGGCAAAGTTTTTCAAAATTAAATAACTATTTCCCTCGTTTTACAATTTTACAAATATTAAAAAAAATACTAAAAGAATTTTAAACTCAAGTGCCAAATCTGGCAGAGAAAGGATCCTTTGTGGTTACTGGACCATAGATGCTCTGTGAGTTGTAGCAGCTAATCCATATGCTTCAGGGGAAAATCATTTTCAGTCCCATTAAACATATTATGCATCACAACTACTCCCTTATTACCATATTGTTACATCTCAGTTATCTTGAATTATATTGCAGACAGGTTCTTGAGGTGTCAGGACACTCCACAAAGCATGTACAGAGTACCACAATTATGCTAGTACCAAGGTGAAATTTTCTTCAGGTGATAACAGCAGTATGATTTGGATGACAGGGAGCCAAAGAAGTTATGGCCCAAAAAACTGCATTTCCAAGTTCAGCCAGCCATCTCTGCTTCTTTAATAGTTATGCTATATTCTGTGATAATGCATATATTATGTATAAATACATGAAACATTTTATCAAATGTAGTATGAAACATATGGTAATGTCTTTTTGTATATGGGGCCTTTATTCTAACTCCCTTTCCTGTCTCTCAGTAGGTAATCCTGCCAAATCTTGTGAGAGAACTTTTGGATAAACATCCGAAATAATTATATCTACAATATGATCAGAACTCGCCTACAGAAAACCAATGTACGAAAGCATGCAAATCTACACAGTTTGCATATAAAGTGTCTTCCAATACAGGATATTTCATTATTGGTATATCTGCGATAATATGTATGCTCCATAAAGTAGTTAGAATGTAAAGAAGTTTCTAAACAGGCTGTAAAAATAAACAAAATAAAAATCAGTGTAATGTTAAAGAGAAAAATAGAACAAAGCAGGATAGGAAATGATATTAAGAATACAAGCATTGCTCATAGGAAAGATTTTATTGTAATGAAGTTGTTTGTAAATTATGACATTTCCAAATTGCTCTCTAGATTTATATAAAATCTGCACTTTTTGGAAATAATCCAAGAAAAGACAGCCCACTATTCTGTAATGGCAAAGTACAATTTTGTTATGTCTTGAGCTATCAGAAATATCTGCTAATTGCTTCTAACTATATCATTTAACTTTTCATGCTGATCTGAGTGATTTCAAAATATAAGTGAGGCTAGTAATTGGGATGTGTAGGTTGTAGAGAATGTATTTCTGGAGGAAAATTTGAGTAAAATCTCGTATTTTATCTGGATCTATTGAGTAGATAAACAAATGTCTGATGTGATATGCAGTGTCATATTTCTCTTCTCAGGTCCTCTTTATTTTCTGCAAACAAAACTTTACTTGATACAAAATGCCTATGATATAAACCTCTCTGAAAATTATACATGGGGAGATATTATACATGGGAGGCATATGATATTAATTTTTTTAAAATAGCATCTGTTTATCTTACATGAACAATTTTCCTTATTCCCATTAGCACATGAAAGTGAGTTAGTACAGAAACCCATTGTGTGCTGTAATACATAGCGTGAATAATGAACACTTGAGACTCTCTCAGTAGTTCAGATTTATTTCTTTTTTGTACTTATATTTGATCATAACTTTTTGGTCTGTTTGGATTAAAAATTTTACTCTGGTATGTGGGGTTCTGATGCGGTGTGCTCTCCACAGTAGCCCAGCAAGAGCTGCATTAGATCAGGGGGGCCTATTCAGCTGATTATGTTAAAAGGAGGGGAGATTTAGGCTGGAGGCAGTTAATTAGAAACATGCTCACCTGTGCAAGAACAGCCAGGGCCTGTATAAAGCCCGGTAACTGCCTGTGAAAAGGAAAGTTTGCTGATGTTGGAAAAGGCAGTGGTGAAGTAGGTTGCAGTCCCTTCCTGAGTGGAGGGAGTTGGAGGCTTGCAAAGTCAGTGTGTAGGGAAACCAGATAGGTAGGAAGAAGCTCTGCGAAACCAGCAGCAAGGGGTGGGACAGTCCAGAGACTTTGGCCACTTGTTATAGGGTTCTTGGGCTGGAGCCCAGTGTAGAGGATGGGCCTGGATTCCCCAATCAGCCCCTGGGAAATGGCAAAAAGCATTGGAGGTAATAGCCATTTTGCGTTTTGAAAGACTCTGAATTTGCCTGAGAGGAAAACTGTAATAAGCTGCTCAGAGGGCAAAGCCACAGAGAGGAAGATGCAAATCTGAGAGTGAGCAGACCAGCAGAGTGAGATGAGAGAGATGAGAGAGACCGTGTTGGAGAGAGAGCACAAGCTGGCAGAGCTAATCCCTAGAATGGCCAGCAGAAGGTGCTACTGTGGTAAGTGGACCCCATGATGGGGTCTAGAGGTTTCATGTTTTCCATAGAGATTGATCTGAAACAAAACCCTGGAACTAGATTCCCTCTGCACTTTCAGCAAACTTGGAATCTGAAACTAGATCCAGATTTTTTGTTCAGGACCATTTCTAATTCTAGAACAAGTCTGTCCCTGCAGAACCTGACATCAAGATATCTGTAATCTAAATAAATCAGTAAATTTAATTGTAATCTAGAAAAGAAGCTTGTACTACTGATATAGCATGTTGGCTGCTTTATTTGAAATGTAGCAACTCTGGTACCTATGGTCCTTAAATGAAATATGAAGAAGCAAATAAGGTTTTGCTTAGATGCTTATAGCAGCATGCTCAGAATCCCTTTGAAGAGGATTAAAGAAATTCAGATTATTTTCTCAACTGAATGTACAGACTAAGGGATTTATATGGCTTTTCTTCTACCCAGTGATCTTATTTAGCTTTTCAATTGCTTACCTGTGACAGTCACAGATAAATTCCAAACTTAACTTCAGTGCTCATATAAGAATTCCATGTATTAACTAGGTTTACTAGGTTTAATTGTCTGAATAGATCAGGTCGATGCCTTTACAGTAGATACTGAGCCAAATTCTCAGGAACATCAACTCATGGAAGTATATGAGAACAGAAAGTGACTTATTGTTTGGTGAAGACTGAGATTGTCAGCATTAGACATTTCTCTGACAACTAGTCAAACAGTGAACAACCAAAAAGTGAGCATTTCTATGTGTACCTGGCCAATGATCTCATTTCTGGCCTGGAGCAATGGATGTCTGTGTATTTAACATTTACTTTCACCACTCTAAAATTGTATAAAATTCAATGTATCAAGAAGAAAAACAAGTAAAGTTACCTGTTGTGAGGGGTCAAATGAGCATTTGTTGGATGCTGTGTAGTGAAAGAAAATTACAGATGGTGGTGGTGTATGTCTTTTCAGAGATAAGCAGCATCTATAGATGCCATTTCATAAGATTTTTGTATTACTTGTCTTGTAGAAATGATGGATGAAGGTACATAGTTTAACGTGTACTAGTGTCTTCCCAGGCTTTGCTTTTTCACACATAAAAACAACCATAAATCAGATACTCTCTGTGGCTACCAGACCAAATTGAAGAGAGATACATTTCCGTAATATACTTTTATTGATATTCAACCACACAAGCCATTTCCCAGATGGACATAGAAATAGAATTAAGTGCACTGACTTTTTCTGAGCAGTATAGTGTCTCAGGGGACTATATTTGACTGTAGCACATTATCAGAATAACTATAGCAGAAACTCTGATTTTATAGAATGGCTATCTAGAATAGAATTGCCATTTTAAGGCAAGATTAGAATGAAAGAAACTCCTTAGCCTTAGGTGGCAGCAAAGATTAACACATCTTTTGTTCCATTAGTTCACTTTGGGGTAATGTATTTTATATCCCTAGGTTTACTTTGCTATTGAAGCCTTTTTGAATGAAATGCAATATAAATGCTAAGAAACAAAGGTCTTTGAATACAGTGCATGGTATCACGTATTTTGGGGAGAAAAAAATGCAATAAATTTCATCGTAAGATAACATGGGCATTATATGGTTTCAGAGTAGCAGCTGTGTTAGTCTGTATCTGCAGAAAGAACAGGAAACATACTGTGGGGCTATCTTGACCACTATGGATGTAGAAGCCCTCTATACCAACATTCCACACAAAGATGGACTACAAGTTGTCAGGAACAATATCCCTGTTAATGTCACAGCAAACCTGGTGACTGAACTTTGTGACTTTGTCCTCACCCACAACTGTTTCACATTTGGGGACAATATATGCCTTCAAGTTAGCGGTACTGCTATGGGTACCCGCATGGCCTGACAATATGCCAAAATTTTTATGGCTGACATAGAACAACATGTCCTTAGCTCTCATCCCCTAAAGCCCCTCCTGTACTTGCACTACATTGATGACATCTTCAGCATCTGGAGCCATGGAAAAGAAGCCCTTGAGGAATTCCATCATGATTTCAACAATTTTCATCCCACCATCAACTTCAGCCTGGACAAATCCACACAAGCACTCCACTTCCTAGACACTACAGTGCTAATAAGCAATAGTCACATAAACACCACCCTATACCGAAAACCAACTGACCGCTATACTTACCTACATGCCTCCAGGTTCCATCCAGGACACACCACACGATCCATTGTCTACAGCCAAGCTCTAAGATACAACCACATTTGCTCCAATCCCTCATACAGAGCCAAACACCTATAAGATCTCTATCGAGCATTCATAAAACTACAATACTCACCTGCTGAAGTGAAAGAAAACCAGACTGACAGAGCCAGAAGAGTACCCAAAAGTCATCTACTACAGGACAGGCCCAACAAAGAAAATAACAGAACTCCACTAGCCATCACCTACAGCCCCCAACTAAAATCTCTCCAGCGCATCATCAAAGATCTACAACCTATCCTGAAAGACGATCCCTTACTCTCACAGATCTTGGGAGACAGGCTGGTCCTTGTTTACAGACAGCCCCCCCGCCCAACCTGAAGCAAATATTCACCAGTAACCACATACCACACAACAAAAACACTAACCCAGGAACCTATCCCTGCAAAAAGCCCAATGCCACGTACCTATTCAAGTGAAACGATCATAGGACCTAATCACATCAGCCACGCCATCAGGGTCTCATTCACATGCACATCTACCAATGTGATATGTGCCATGTATGTTGGCCAAACTGGACAGTCTCTATGCAAAAGAATAAATGGTCACAAATCTGATATCAGGAATTATAACATTCAAAAAACAGCAGGAGAACACTTCAGTCTCTCTGGTCACTGAATAACAGACTTGAAGATGACAATTTTATAACAGAAAAACTTCAAAAACAGACTCCAACGAGAAGCTGATGAACTAGAATTAATTAGAAAATTTGAGACCATCAATTTAGGCTTGAATAGAGACTGAGAGTGGCTGGGTCATTACACAAATTGAATCTATTTCCCCATGTTAAATATCTTCACACCTTCTTGTCAACTATCTGATATGGGCCATCTTGATTATCAGTAAAAATGTGTTTTTTTTCCTCCTGCTGATAATAGCTCATCTTAATTAAATAGCCT
>ML677326.1:73290365-73328714 GCA_007922305.1 Dermatemys mawii
ATATATATATATATAATCTTCCTACTGTATGTTCAATTCTATGCATCTGATGAAGTGGGCTGTAGCCTATGAAAGCTTATGCTAAAATAAATTTGTTAATCTCTAAGGTGCAACAAATACTCCTATGGCATTATATCTTGCATATGAATAGAATTATTGGACTAGATGGCATTATTTTATTTCAGTGGGAACATTCCCTTCTCCAGTCCAGCATTTTTGTTTTATTTTTAGGTTGTAGGGACATAACTTGATTTCACACCATCAAATTATTATAGGTATATGTAAAGGCATAGAGGAATGGTCAGTTGATATGATAAAGTGCTGATGTCAGGGTAACATTCTAGGGAAAAATGAAGACAAGATTGTGTTGGACTCCCTTATTCAGTTTAGTAAGTGAAATAGGCATTGTATGCAAGGATGTGAAGTGTAGTTCTGTAGAAAAAGGTTTCCAGCCATATCTATCTGATAGCCTTCTCACAGGTTGCTGTAAATAGCAACAGGTTGAAGTATGTATCCTGTAGAATTATAGAAGAAAACAAAACAAACAAATTGAAAACAAACATGTGGAACTAACATTATTACAATAAAATAGTACCTAGCTTTCATATAGAGTTTTTCATTGGTTTGATAAAATTGTCAAAAATCATATAACTGATTGGCGAAATCCATTAATCTTATTCACCTGAAAAAGTTTGGCAAATTTTGGGAGAATAATAAAATAGTATTAGTAACATTGCATTAAAAAAATGGGTCAGAGGAATCATTAGATGAGTATTTTGCCTGAATGAGTCACCAGCTTACCTTTGAGCTCTCATGGGTTTACTTGTAAGGGTTGTAATAGGCTTTAGCTTTGAAGTGCACAAGTTATAAAGGTATGGATAGTTATTTGGATGGTTTTAGTGTACTCTTGAATTGACATTGAAGATACTTGTAGGAATTCTGTAGTCTAATGAACATTTTTCCTACCATTTTTTGTTTTAAATTAAAACATCTTCACCACATTGTCAAAAATCTTGTTGAGTTATACCATGAGAATTTGGTACACCATGTGTATTGTATAACACAATGTTAATGAACAACAATCTGGAAATGTGACAAACATGTCCGCTGTTTTCATGTGCACAATAACAGGTTGCAATGTTTACAGTATATTTTGGTTCTTTGGTTAGAAAATCTAAGCACATTTGTTTGTGATTAGCAAATGGGATGTATATTAGAAAGGAAACTCCTGTTCTAGTAGTTTTATCCCAAAATATGGAAGTCCACTTCTGTTTGGTAATAGTGATACAAAAGACTAGCAGCTAAAGTTGTAATCCACCTTCTAGCCAAAGTTAAAGGTAACTATTAAAATAAGTTGTTACAATATTGACTTTATAGTGTTCCTTCAAGAACTTTGCATCAGTTTTTTTCTTCATATAATTTCATTCATTCAGTTATTCATGAGTGCTTGAAAATGTTAGCCATATCCAGAACCAAAAGCTCTTGTTCCCTGCACCCCAACAAGCTTAGTTTTAAGCCCTGATCCTGTAAACATATCCACTACACTGCAATTCTTGAGTGACTGGATAACAGAAATTTGTACTAGACATTCAGATAGTCATGGCAATCCCAATCATCACTTAGGTACTTGGTGGTGTTGATGTATCCCTTCAGACTTATAAGCCTGAGTATGAGCCTGTCTAAGATCTAGGTACACACAAGGGAGGGTAGTGCTTTCTGATGCTCATGCTGCCAAGGTTTAACTTTTATATTTTAGTGCATTAACAAATGTATGTCTACTCCAGGTGGAAAGTACACTCCAGCTCCAGGGAGGATGTGTTCTAAGTCTTTAATTACCCCAGAAATCTTTCCTACCCTATTTAAGCATAGCTCTTGTTCTGACATGAACAACATCCTTGTTTTCCTCAGTGCAAGGGAGGCCAAACGGCTGTGACTGCGTTTAGTTTTCTCCTTCTAGTGGATTCCACAAGGTTGAAGAGGAAAATGATCCTCAGTATTCTACAGTCAGACCCCCTAATGTGTCTGACTTTCAGCTAAGTGACTGCAGTGGTAATAATGCTAGAGTTTAGGGGTATCTGGTGCCTCTCTTCTTGGTATTCTGTAATTGATATTTGTATAACAGTAATACCTAGAAGTTCTAACTGAAGTCAGGTCCCCCATTATGCAGTATGTACATATACTATATGGCAGTACTTTTACCAAAGAGCTTACAATATAAATAAGCAAAGGTTAGAAATACAGGGGCAAAGTGAGAGGTGAAGTGACTTGCCAAAGGCCACATAGCTGCTCAGTAGCAGAGCCAGGACTCTGGGCAGGGCTCACCTCTCTTACATGCCATGGTTCTGCCTGATCTGCGGGACCATGTTGTCTGTCTTTGGAAAGATGCCCATAGGTTGAGCTATGAAGCTTGTAGATTTTGACTACCTAGGCTGTTTTCCTCCTGCTTAGTGCAGGAAGAGATACTTACCCTTCTCCCACAGTGGAGTCCAGTGACCCTTTTGGTTCCTTCTAATCCTATATTTTTTTTCCTTCTTCTTAAAGTGTACTTATCAGGGTACTTGGGTACTTTGTGCATGGGACCAGGGAGCTTACAGTCTTTTTATGGGGCTTGTGGCTGGTTTTCATGGCTTTCTTCTAGATTCTTTGCCTATCTTCTCCTTTTGCTATCTTCTCCTGCCTCGCCAAATTGTCTTTCTAGTCCATAGGCACCAGATTGAGGCTCTCCTTTGGTGTCATTTTTTAGCTCAGGCTCCTCCAGATAATATTTTTGCTCAGATCTTCAGAAACATCAGTCATTTGCTCTGGTTTTAGTTTAAGGCATCTGAACTGTAGCTTTAGCCTCATTAAAATTGCTACAGGGCTTTTAAGGTTAAATATAGATATAAACTAAGGGCTTGATCCTATTCAGTGCTGTTCCTGATCCAGGTAAGCACTTAGCATTTGCTTCTCATGAGTAGGTGCATTGACTCTGCACCTTGGAAGATCAAACCTTAAATTAGAATAGTTGGAAGGGAAAAATAATCAGATGGACACACTATGTTCATCATTTGTAGCTTTCTAGTTCTTTTAAAATAAACAAATATAAATAGAAGACATAAACAAATATCTGCTGAGTATGGAATTTTACCGTAAAAAATCTTTGTGTTAAGGAATAAGATACCTTTGAAATGACTAGAACAAGCCCTTCTTCAGATACGGCTTTACAATAAATTTCTAAAACCTCTCAATGTACCTCATTCTCCATTCTATATCTCAGAAACACATTACCTTAGTCATCTCAAACTTTGAAAAACCTGTTAAAGAAAACCTCCTCAGACTACAAACCCCATGTGAAATTCCAAATATAAGGGATTTTTTAGGATTTTTTTGTGTGTATGGGCAGAGGAAAAGATAAGGGCCTTAACAGTAGAAAACTGGTCAGAGCCAAAGGTCCTTGTCCTGTAAGATGCTGAAAAAACTGAAAGTCAGGAATGTTGTCTTCTCACTGATATTGGGGTAAAGAGTTCTCAGCAACTTGCAGTACCATGTGTTTTAACTACCGAATGACATTCAGGGATCTGTAATATTGACTGGAGGAGGTTCTCCACTAGGAAAAAAAATAATCTCAGCATCTGTTAGACTACAATCAGAACTACCATGAACTCTGATAAATTTCTCCCCTGGAAACTGTATACCTCAATATTTGAGTCCATAGAAACCCAGATTTTAAAATATGCATGTTTATTATTTTTACCTATGAAAATAAAATTAATTATTAGAAGATTTTCTGCAATTTAAAACATGGACTATCTGTTTTCTCATCAGTTAATAAGATAAACAATATCACTAAATGGAAAAAAATGAATTTAAAACAAATACTTTGTATTCTAAATTCTCAAGTGCTTCGGAATTATCTATGTACATAAAATCAATTTCTTTTGACATTTTCTTCAGTATCTCATCTTAATTCCAATATGAAGACTGTTTATTTGATAGTGTGTTCATTAAAGATTTATCAACAAATCACAGACCAGGCGATCATTCTGACAGCTCATTGCTCTAGTTGCTTAGTGTTTATTTTTATATGCCAGGTTCTAATTAAACAACTATTATGCAAATACTATTGCTGTTGCTACAGTTTTAGAAGCAAGAATTATTCTTTGCCATTACCTTCTTTTGTAGAATTATATAGGATAAAATCTTACCCTTTTCATCCATTATAGTGGTAGTTTGGAACTTCCTTACCAGTGGCTTCTCTGAAGATAGCTAGACATTGAATTGTTGGAAGAAAGACCTTTGAATTATTTTGGCATGAATTTACATTGCTGTTTTCAGTCTTGATTGATGCTTGTAATATTTTTTCAGTAGACAAAATGTCTCTTAGCATCTTATTCTGTAAAATTCATTATAATTGCTATTAAAATATTTTCACTACTTTTGCAAATTATTTGAAATCAATGAAGCTTAATGGAGCACTCCCAGCCTACAGTGGATTACAGTGAAATTTAATTTGAGATAATCTGCCCAAGACTCTAGAAGCATGAAATATACTGTACACAGGAATTACCTGTTTTACATTATATCATTGCCATTGTTAGATCCTGGGCTTTAGGGATACGTTTTCAGAGTTACATAAGGATTTAGCCATATAACTCCTATTGAATTCAATGTGACTCTCCGCTTTAAACTTGTACATACTCTAAAAATTTACTCCATAATGTTAGTAACCTAGTCTTGTTTAATTTCATGGGTTTTTTAAAAAAGCAAAACAAATATACTATTTGAAAAGGGTTTAAAACAAACCCAATATTCCCAGCTAATCAGTATTGCTCTTCTTCTCACATTTGTGTTTTGGATGTTTTTCTTTCAGGAACAATTGTGGTTTCAGGGTGCTTGAAAGTATGTGGGTGTAAAATAAGTATTGTATTTACCAAATAGCGGGGTGCTGGATTAACAAGGGGGTCTAACAACACATAAAACAGACAATGTCACACCAAAGAATTAGTAATTTGGAAAGTGCATGCTACATTTCAGTACAAAACTTCATACGGCTTCATCAGATTAAAGAACCATTAATATGTGCATCTTAAGACAATGGAAATTTTTGTCAAAAACATGATTTTCAGAAGTGACTTAAAATACTACTTGCATAAGTCCCACTCTTTCAGTCAGATTTAGGTTCCTAAGGTGCTTTCGAAAATTTAATACTAGAGATTAGTAGAGATGTTTTTGTCATTACATTTTAGAGCTACTTGAATATGAAATACTGGACTGATGACTTGTGTATAGCAATGGTTCTCAACCAGGGTACATGCACCCCTGGCTTGGCAGGCAAAGAACATCCAACTCATCTAGATATTTGTTTAGTTTTACAATGGACTACATAAAAAGCACTGGCAACTTAGTACAAACATTTCATACAATGACTTTTTATACTGTTCTATATTCTATACACTGACATGTAAGTACAATATTTATGTTCCAGTTAATTAATTTTATAATTCTATGATAAAATGAGAATGTAAGCAATTTGTCAGTAACAGTGTGTTGTGACACCTTTTTGGACTTTTGTCTGATTCTCTGAAGAGGTAGTTTTTAAGCAAGGTGGAACATTGGGGTATGCAAGACAAACCGGACTCCCAAAAGGAGTATAATCTAGCAAGGCTGAGAGCCACTGATATATAGCATACATACTAAAAAGTAATAGAATTGCTGCACATAGATCTGCTAACATTTTTCAGTGAAAATATCCTCCATGATAAACAAATAAACAAAACAAAACAAAACCCAGAATCAGTCGTAGGGAACTTATAGACTTTAGCAAGTGGAGAGGACAATAGAGAAAGATTGTCTATGGAGGGGTGGTAGTCTCCAGTGTTTCCCAGGCCACTGCAGGAATTTGTAGTTTAAATTAGGATTGCAAAGAGCACAAATATTTCAAAAATAGTTTTTACCTGGTGATTGCATCACAGAAAGTCTGCATCATCTAAGAAAAGCCAGCATTAGAGAAAATAACAGATCCAAGTTACCCAAACAAAACGAGGAAGACTATTCAAAAAACTTCAAGAAATGCTTTATTTGCCATTTTGTGATTTTAATTCAAGAGGAAGAGGTACATGAAATATTCTACAAAATGTTTGAAATGCTTGTCAATAAATCAGCAGCATTAGAGAAGGATTGACTTCAACAGGATATAACTGAAATTATTGTAAATCAACAAGAACTGAAAGAAAAGCTAGAGCAAAGCAGAATCCATTCAAAATTGACCGGGGAAGAAACTTCGAGTGAAAAAAATGCAATTCATGTTTCACACCTTTGTCAGTTTTGCAGAATTGTTCATTTTATTAAATTACTATTCAAAATTACTCTTGAAATTTCCTTCAATTTTATACAATTTTCATTTTTTTAATAAAAGGCATATGCTCAGAATAGAAACATCGTTTGGAACAATAAGTTTGACCCAAAATTAATTTGTATTCAACTTCTTCATTTGTGAACAATTCCCTCCTTCTCTCCCACTCCCAAATGGTTTGGTTTGACAGAATATTTTTTGCAATTTTTTGCATTTGCCAGCAAACCAAAAAAATCCATTATTTATATAGCTGTTTTGTTTTATTAATTTACCACACCTAGCGGAGTCGTAGGTGTCTCATAATGCAGATAAGAAGCCAAGGCAGATGCCCTAAGGAGACTATGGCTTCATATGGTAAAATAAATGAAAACTCACCCACTTTTTAATGGTTTGCAAGCCACATACATGTAATGAGACCCTGACCCAAAGAGATGGACCAAGTTCATTCTGCTTGTTTATTAACCCTTTCTCCCATCCCATGTCTGTCTTGTCTGTTTAGACTGTACTCTTTAGGGTGGACTGTCTCTTCCTTTAGTCTAGATCATGTATATGGGTTACTGCTTAATGAGAGCACAAGAGTCTTCCTGAATGGAACCATTTGTAGGGTCTAGTCTGTATGTGTACAGTGCCTAGCACACTTTGGTCCTGACTCTGATTGGAGTATCTAGGTACTACTGTAATATCAATAAATAAAAGCTGCAAAGCATCCATAGGAGACAATGAGAGTGGGATGGAGAGGAAATGGGAAAATTCAGGAGTTCTCTACTTAGAGAAATGTGCATGTCACTAGTGAGTAGACTTTTGGTTTTGCAGCCTGAATATAACTATGTAAGAGAAATTGTTTTAGGCACAACAGTGAATCTTCAAGAGAAATATGGGTGAGGAGTGGGTCTGCGGTCCAACTGAGGAAGGAATTTCCATGCATAGGGGAACATGGGAAATGGAACCGATAGTTGGTTTAGTGGCAATTGGGCTGTAATTTACATTCTCTACAGCATTAAGAAAAAAAATCCTGTCGTAGCAAGAGAATTACAAATATTCTTTTTTAACATGGAATTCTTTTTTCCAGCTACAAGAACCTGATACAAATTTTTACACAGATGACGTGTTTAATTGACCAATTCAGAGACCAGTCAACTTTGAAGAAAAATCATCTTGGAAAGCTTATTATGCCCTGTTTGAAATAATCAGGCAAATGAACCATTCGTCTGAGGAACAAAAAGGACTATTTTTTGCTGTCTGTATAAAGGGACCTGCACCTATTTTGCTCGGCAATTTGTCAGAAAAAGACATGAAGAGTTATCAACCATTAGCAGTAGCTAGATCAACCAATCATTTTGGAGCTGGACAGCAAACAGAATTTGCAGAGCAGAAGAATTACACTGGATGAAGTGAAACATTTCTGCCAGAACTGATTTAAGATGCACTAATTTTTAATGACTATTAAGCACAACCATATGCCTCTGAGATCTTATCTCAAACTGATTTATACATTCTTTACTGATGATGAACCAAACATTTTATTAGCAATAATTCCCAAAAAATCTATAAGAAGCTTTGGAATATGCTTTAATAGGGGTGTCCTACCTTCCAAATGACCAGAGAAGAAAACATTTCAGAATGTGAGATGGACTGGAAGAACAAAATTTGGCTGGGAGAAATGAGAATATGAAAGTCAGGGAAAATGTCAACAATTACAAAAACAGTGAGTATAACAGCAAGCAATACTTCACTGCAGAACCTAGTAGCAAACAAACCATTTACACCCAAAATAAAAAAAAAATATTTAGGATGACAAAAGGGTATGCTGAAGCTATGGCCTACTAATTTTGTATTACCTAGTGGCTCCCTTTTATGATATGGATATTAAGACTTTTCACCTGCAATCTGTATTTAAGTTAATAGCAAACGCAAAAGAAACCTCAAAAGATCAGTTTTTTTCACTCAGAAGTCTATTGTCAATTAGAAGTCTAGTCCACTTTGCAACTCTGACTATATTATTCAAAGTCCAGTTCCAATGCAGTTTCATGAGCTTACATTTTGATCTGAATTGAGCCCTGTAAAATAACAGGCTATCTTATGAAAACATATACGTGTAATCTTACAAAAATAACTCTACAATATATAAGCCAATATTGTGGACCAAATCCTTAGCTGGTATAAATGTAACTCCTTTAAAATCAATGGAGTGGTACAATTTACACCACCTGAGTATTGACCTTTAATTTAAAAATGAAGGTTGTTACTGTACTTCTCTACATAAATGTTTTGGTGGAAGATAATGTTTTGGGGAAAATACATTAATACCAGGTGAAAGTATTAAAATGTGCATATTTTCTAAATTAAGTGGTAGCAAAATAGCTTTCATTTAAAATGCTTCTAAACATTTTCAGAGTATGTTAAAGCTATAAATATTTTGTTAAAAGTGGTGGTGGTCT
Organism: Dermatemys mawii; assembly: GCA_007922305.1. Lineage (NCBI taxonomy): Eukaryota > Metazoa > Chordata > Testudines > Dermatemydidae > Dermatemys > Dermatemys mawii. Next base: position 73,299,135 of record ML677326.1, read on the forward strand.
GAATTATTTGTCAGTTAACTTTTTTTAAATGACTAATTTTACCTGAGATTCTATTGCTTTTTTTAACTCTTGGACTTTTTTGTTCTTCTGGTGGATGAAGATGTTGTCTTTCAAATATGTACATTGTTTCCATCAGTCAGTCATAGGTAATTATAGAAGCTACCATGGAAGTATGAGACCTTTCTGAAGCATAGTATAGAATCAATTCAGTTTAGAATGGGGTCCTGATGTAACTTACAGATCCTCCTGTTTTCAGTTGCTGGTGGGGTGAGAAAGTGAATTTTAAAATGATAGCTTCCTATCCAAATGTTCTGTTCAGGAAAGAGTAAAAGGGTAGCAATTTATTATATTTCACACCAGGACACCTAAAATCCTAAATGAAAGTGGCCTAAATTTCCAAATACTCAACACTTGCCACTTCCAAAGAAGTCAGCAGTAGGAGTTGAGCACTAGTTAAAGGCAGGGCTTGGATTTTAAAGCCTAAATTTTAACTTATGTTGTTAACTTATTGAAATGAAGAGAAGTAAAGGGGGGAGAGGGGGTGCCGTTCACTCATTAAATCCTGCTAGCAAAATGAAGGGAAGATTAAGATGATTTTCCTGCCTCAGGATGTACTCTAGAAACTAATCGCCATTCATTATGCAGAAATATCTTACCACTAAGTCTCTTAAGAACCTCTTAAAATCAATGTGTCTGCCTTTGGAATAAACTAGACCATGCCTGTTTCTTAAGTTCAAATTTAACAAGTTGAACACTGTACTGTATTATCAGTATGGTCAGGTTTTTTTTTTCAGGACCAAGTATAAAGTTTTTCAGCAAAGTGCACCTTAATGTAAGTGTGCTGACAAGTGGTCGTTCTCTTTCCTTGCTTATGAGAAAAGGTTGCTTAAGTCGAAGAAATTAAATGATTAAATCCCTCACCCTTCTTCCTGAGGAAACATTCATCCCCAGTGGCAACCTCCATGGAGCCCGTAGAGATGATCTTAAGAATCAGATAGAAGAGCTTGAAGGAGGCACTATGAAGTCAGTGTCTGTATCCATGTGACTGGAATTCTAGCTGCAGCATCTGAGTTCTAGGTTTACATGTTTAGAGTCCTCTCATGTCATTACCCAGTAAGATGTACACAAAACATGGTGGCAATGGCCAGGCAAGGGAAATGCAGAGCAAGAAAGTGGGCATGTGATTACCATGCAAACCAGGAAACACTTAGAAACAGAGCCAACAGGCAAGCACAGAGGGATTCGGACAAACAGGAATGCTGGGTTTTCAGATTTTTTTTTTTAAAAAGCAACCAAAACCTAGTAGAAGCATGGAAGTGGTGGAATTGAGTCTGTGTTGAGAGCTGACCATTTTATTCTTAGTGTAGGCACAATGTTCTTCAGGTGGCATGTGACCAGGATTAATCTCTCTGAGGTTGATCTGCTGGTTGGATCCTATATACATTTAACGGGCTTTATTAAAAGGACTAATCAAGCAAACATTAAAATTCAGTAGTCATATTGTTAAGACTATCTATTATAAACTCACTACACCGACCTTAAAAATGACAATAGTTAAATCAAATTCATAATGGAAATTGAGTCAATACATCATTAAATCAAAAATTATATGGAATTCAATCCTCCATTGTTCAGGTAATCGAATTAATGTAGCCAATAATCAAATGATCTTAATGCAACAGTCAGTTAAGTCTTACACTATGAACTTAAGGAGGCAGTTGCCCATTTAGTTCCAAACCCAAATTACAGAACTTTCTCTCTTCAATCCCTCCCCCAGAGAGGAAATCAGCTGAACTGGTTGAACATTTGGGAATCAACACTAAATTTGGTTTTCTCTCTCAATCCTTAAAGTAAATTTAGATCTTCTTGAAATTCCCATATGATTAGAGGCTATCCTCTTTGCTTTCTCCCCTACCCTGAATACATGGAATCTGATATAATTGTAGTCAGCAGCTTTCACTTTCACTTGTAGAGTAGTACTACATTTTGCTGGCACTCTTCTCTAAACCAAGGAGCCCTTAGAAGTTTTTAAAAGGAGGACTTGCTTGATGTTAAGATTTAGGGAATGATTGCTGGTGCCTTACCAAATATGAATGTACGTGCTAGCAGTCAAACACGCACGCTAATGTTCATATGTCAAAAGAATCGGGGTGGAGAGAGGAGTATGATGTAAGTTTGTCTCCATCCTTTCAAAAGAAGAGGAAAATATGTAGAAAAAAAGTTCAAACTCTTCATCTCCAAACTTCTGTCTCATCAGTCAGATCTGTGTTTTAGGGAACCGTCGCTGTTCAGGCTGGAATAGCCTGATGTCATCCTTGTCTCTGCTTTCCATGAGACCTCAGAAAGCAGGAGTAGCTGCTGTTCTTGGTGGAATATGGAATTTGTATTTTATTTTTATTTTATTTTATTCCCCAGGACACGTTACATGAAATACTCATGGTGATCAACATCCATTAGGCTCTGGGGCTCTTGTTTTTAAGTGGGGAAGGGGGTAGAAATAGGAGGAAGGGTTTAGGCTTGATGAGTGTAGAGACAGCTTTTAGGTAGCCTGCATGCTTTCCTTTGGTTCGAAGACATGGCAGAGGAAATTTGTATGAGCTGTGATGCCAGTGGATGTTGGGTGCGAGTTTCTCAGAATCTTCTGGAATGGGGCCTGGTTTCATATAGGGTGAAGGTCACCCCTACTGTTTCCTATACAGTGCCTGAAATCCCTCTCCCTTAAGGGGAAAGTGTAGTAAAATCTCTGCTGGGAGATTCTGAAGCACTTTTCCCCCATCTTCTGGGTTTTTCTGTGGGAGGGAAGAATATCGTGTTACATTTTCAAGGCAACTAAATTTTTTTAACCAGAGTAGACATGTTAGATTATCAATAATAATAGCACTATGAGATGTAAATCAGAACATTTGGGTTTCTTTTACACTAGAACTGCTAATAAAGAATCAAGCTAAACCAGTTCATGAATGCTTAATGACTGAGCAAACGTTTGCATCATATAAATATTTTCTGTCTCCTCTTAAATATTCAGTGGCTGTATTGCCATCTGGCAATGGTTTCAGTTGACTAAAGCTGAAGTAATAATTTAATAAAGTAGAAGATGCTACCAATAGTTTAAAATCAATTAAAATGCTCTAAGCAGACTCTATGCATGTTAAAATGTCATGTTGTGCTGCTTCTAGACAGTCAGACACCAAAGAAATATTATGAGTCAAACATGCATGAGCAAAAGTTTGCAGGAGTCAAGGGTATTGCTTGCTTCAGGCTTCGGAACAGCAGCAAATAATCTCACTCTTTAAAGTGTTAAATATGCTGTGCTGCATTATAAGGGACATCCGTTTTACTACAGAATAAGGTGAGGATAACTATTTGATTTGTCTTTCTCACTATATTAGATTGTAAAGTTGAATGTTGAACTTAACCAGGAGAAGTTTGTTATTTTGACTTTACTGAGAACCTCTAGCGATGTGACTCTGTGGGCAAAATGTCATTTTATTTGCAAGCTTTATGAAAAGCTCACTTTTAGCTCGGAACCAGAGCTGTACTGTAGCCTTTCAAGAAGCAATCTGAACAGTTTTATTGTACTTCATGGATTTCTAAAAAAGTACAGTACATTTTAATGCCACCTGCCAATAGAAGTGAAAGAGTTTATGAGGACAGTTTTCTAAGACAAGACTTATTTTTTAGTGGAACATTCACACAAGAATGTTATGTCAGTTTCATGCTAGGTAGGAAAAGTATTCTCCATCCTCAAACTGTCTGCCAAAAATATGCAAATAAACGCTCAAGATTATGTCACCCATGTTTGGTTTTACAGAATATTTCTTGTTTATGAAGCTGGCAAGTGTGAGGCTGTTTTAGTAGTACATGTATAAGCAAAACTCTGGTAATGTCATCTACAGGTATAGTGTTTGTGAAGAGTAAAAGTCCAGGTGTATTTTTTTTTCTTCTTCACAATTTATCCTATCAGGACTAACTGTAGTGTGATGACAAACTCTCAGAGCAATGCTTTAAAGCAGTGGTTGGCAACCTGTAGCCCACAGGCCACCTGTGACCAGCCACTTCTCAAAGTTCCCGTTGGCTGGGAACGGTGAACTGTGGCCACTGGGAGCTGTGGGGGACCATTCCTGTGGATGGCCAACATTGGCGAAATGTCTTGCAGCCCACAACCAGATTACACTGATGGGCTATAAGCAAACCACAGGTTGCCCACCACTGTTTTTAAGCAACAACCAGAGAACTCCCTCATTAGGGAGTTAACACATTTGTTAACTTCCCCACAGAAACACATATTGGTCATCACTTGTAACTGTGTAGTGTAAGGAACTCTCTAACTGCTACACATCTCCCTTTCTTATAATAAAATTTTAAAACTTTAATTATAGTCCTGTGTGTGTATTTAGACCGCTCTGTGCCCTTATCAATTGCATTTAAATAGTTCTGAAAAACATTCTAGATGTATTGTGTGAATAAGTATTTTCTTATGTTTGTTTTAAATTTTCTGCCTATTAACTTCATTAGATGAGCCTTGGCTCTTGTGTTATGTGAAGTGGTAAAAGGCACTTCCTTATTCACTTTTTCCTACACCATTCATGATTTATTCAACCTCTATCATATCCCTCCCCTTATTCATCTCTTTTCTAAAATGAACACCTTTGTCTTTTAATCTCTCCTCATATGGAAGCTGTTCTTCTCTGTACCTTTTCCAGCTCTCTTTCTCTCTCTCTCTCTCTCTCTTTCGTATATTTTGAGATGGGGCGATGAGAGCTGCATGCAGTATTCAAGGTGTGGGCATGACATGGACTTATAGAGTGGCATTATCCTATTTTATGTCTTTTATAAGCAATCCCCTTCCTAATGGTGCCTAACATTCTGTTGGCTTTTTGACTGGTGCTGCACATTGTGTGGATGTTTTCAGATAAGTATCCATGATGACTCCAAGATCTTTCTTGCCGCCTCACTGTTTACCCTTTGTTTCAGATCATTTATGAATATGTTGAACAACCCTGGTCCTTGTACAGATCAATGGCAGACCCTATCATTTAGCTAGCCCCACTATGAATACTGACCAGGTATTCTTATCCTTTGTTTCCTATTCTTTAATCAGTAAAAGATCCATGAAAGGATCTTACCTCTTACTCCATGATTGCTTACTTTGCTTAAAAGTCTTTGGTGTGGGGTCTTATCACAGACTTTGAGAAAGTCCAAGTACACTTTAACCACTGGTATCCACTATATCCACTGATCACCCTGTGACATTCTTTATCTTGGGGGAGTGCCCTGTAACCCCCATATTCCTCATTTATATATAATGTGATCTTGCATATAAAGCATGCCATGTACGGTATCGGGGGAAAGGTTGTGATTTGGTGAAAGTCACCTTTCTATCTAAATATGTATATCATTGGTGCATATGAAGTTATGAAATTGTGTTTTATGGTTGTATGTAAAATATGCTGTAAGTTGGGGAATTGGCTGGATATTAGGTCCCCAGAGACAACAGCAAGGGAAGTAACCATCACCTGGGTGGGTGTCAAACAACCATCAACAGCCATTGTCCAGCAGGAGAGTTCCAATTCAATGACTTACCTGCATAAGGCCACATCAGAGGAATTTCTCCAAGCACATGAACTAAGGGTATAAAACAGAACGTGGGAGCCCACTGCTTGGCCTTTCTTCTGCCCCCACCTATGCTGCAAGCAATAAGGACACTCAGAAGCCCCTGTGTGTTACTATACTCTGTATAATACCAGTTGTCTTTTGAGGCAAGGAACAAATTTACCTTCACAGCCAAAATGGCTGGTGCAGCATGGATATGTGACTGTCTCTCAGCAGTCTGAAGTCCTGGTAGTGGGCATGCTGAGATGTTGGTTGTTTCTACTTTATTTCAGTTTTGTCATGGATCTGTTATTTTCCTGTGCAAGAGTAACCATAGAACCAATAGGAAATGAACCATAAACTACAGATAATATGGTAAAGGTGCTTTGTATAAGAATTTATGTTCTTCGGCTAGATACTAAATCCTTTTGCTTAGTAAATAAAGATGGCTGGAATTTTAGCAGCAGTGTTGAATCCTTAATTTGGCTGTTTGGGTTAGCAGCTAAAGGTATCTGCCTCCCCTTCTTGTACACACAGACATACATTTGGGTGGGATTTGATCTAAATGAGCAAGGCTGGGACCCATGTTTAGTTATTTATTGCAGGGTGTTTGGGGGGTGAAGGCTGTCCCAAATTATAGTTTGATCAACAAAGTTTTGGTAGTGCCTTCAATCCATTTCACTGTTTTTGTATCTTGCTGAGTGACATGGCTGAGTTAGTGAAACTGATGGAAGCTAAATGGATTTAGGCATATAGAACTCTAATGAACAAAAAAACACAAACATTTGAGGTCTGATTCTCTTCAGGTGTAAATCAGTAATCCCCCAACTGTGGTCAATAGAGTTAAATTGGTATAAAAGTAGTGTAAGAGAAAGGAGAAATCATTCCAAACATAGATAATAGTTCTGCACTAGGAAGGGGATGAAAAGATAACTGATGAGTGGGCCTTTTCCCACTATGGCTCTGTTATTACTAGTCACTTTGATTGCTCCTATTGAGGGGGAGACAATTTTGTTGTGGTCAGGGACTTGGCAAGTCACAGAATGTTAATTTCAGTAAAGAGATCTTGGTATGCTGTCACATTGCTACTAATTGCAAAACCACTAAATTTGTATGTACATAAGCAAAATTTTAAAATAAAAGACCAGGAGAAGCAGGAAATGGCAATTGCAGTGTTCAATCATAGTCGTCATTATTTTTGCAGTCAGCAAAATATTGCCATCATTTATAATAAAAAGACTTTTTGTTTTGAAGCTGAAAACATTAACAGTATGCAAATTGGGGAAAATGTATCAACACAGCAGTTCACACAGGTGTATAGTATATTTCAAAGTTAGCTTCATATTACTCTGCCCAAAACATCCTTGCAAGCCTCAGATATCTGTAGCGTGAACTTATGCTTGGTGATTTGTCAAACTAAGATGATGTCGTCTTTTATTATTTCTTAGTTGCATCTTTATTATCCCAAATGAAGTCTTATGGATTTACTATTGTTAGCACATTTTCTAACCCATGCATGATGTTTTTGTAAAAATAGACAAAGTTTTTTCAATAACTGTCATAAGAGACTGTAAAGTTAAATGCAAGACCTAGCAAAACGAGGAATGACTATTCAGCTAGATGGGTCTATTGCCCTAAAGATTTGGGGTTCAGATGCTTGTCCAAATCTTAACCAAGTTATGTGAACTTTTCAAATCTGCTAATTTCCATGACAACTATTTTAGTGATATTTCCAGCATTCTGTTTCTAATCCCAGTTGAAAATGCCACAAGAACAGTTTTTCTTCCACTATATTAATACTGCTTGATCAAATTTTGGACAGAGAGCAGAAATTTTCAAGGGACAGGGCAGGAGGAAGGGAATGTGTCTGAAATGTACATAACTTGAGTGCTGTCTTTTTAAAGTTAAGCTCTAGGAGTGAGAGAGGGGTTTTTTTGTGGGGATCACACCCTTATTTTCCCCCAACTTTTCACCCCTCATCCCTAAAAAGCACCAGCTTAGAATACTGTTTTGTAGAAGATTCTGTAAATGTGTGGTAAGCAAAGGACTTTTCACTAGACCACTGTGTTTACACATCTGTAGTTTTGTTGTGGTCAGGGACTTGGCAAGTCACAGAATGTACTGTACTGTAAAATAAAATCAAATGCCAAAATGGAAGACTGGGATCCAGAATTAGACAATGTTTAAATCTCACATTCTGTAATATTCTTACATTTGTTTTGTGAACAGTATCCTAATCTGTATTTGACTGCCTGAACCAAAATATCAAATAGCTCACAATTGCTTTTAAGTGAAGGAAGCACAACTTGTTTTAATATGAAACGTACATCAGTCACTCTCACTGTACCCCAGAATCCCAGTCCCTTACTCCAGTTTAGCTTTGCTCCCTTCTTTGCTATGTAATGGAAATATGCTTTGTGATGTTGTCACTGGTCCTTTATGTCACATTTCTTTCAAAGACCCTATTGCCCACTGTCTGGTTTTCTTTGGTTAACCCCTGGTGCGGACAGTTCATGGATCCCTGGACTCAAATTAGGCCTAGTGGTCTGCTTCAGTCCCTTTGGGCTGTTTTCTGGAGGCAGCCTGCTGCAGAGGTGTTATCTCTTTGCTTTCCCAGATGCTTCAGCCAGTTTTCTTCTTTGAGCTCTCTTGTTTCTTATAGTAGGCCTTGTTTCCCCTATTAGTAGCAGCTGTGAGTGCCTGCCTCCATGACTGGCAGCTCTGACAGTTGCATGGGGGTGTGGTCCGGCTGCTTACCTGTAGGCCGGAGAGGCTCCACTCCTGCTTCTGTATCTGGTCAGTATGACTCAGATGTTAGGCTTCCTTGTTACAAGCTGTAAAAAGATCTGTTTTATTATATTCTGCTTTACTTGATAGCTCTTAGCCAGCTCTGTTGCTTATGTGCACCATCCAGGCCTTATTGCTGCAATACTGAGAGATAATGTAGTAGGCGTTTATATATAACTAAGTCAGGAAAGGGGGGAATTAGTAATTAAAAAAAAATAACAAGTAATCTTTTCTTTATTGGTGTTCAGAACCACTTCTGCTGTTCTTGACTGCTGCGGTTTCTCTTTTTGCCCTGATTTGCTGTCAGATCTGAAGGGATTTGTGGAGGGAACATGTAAAGTGATTTTTTCGGTTTGCTAGGCTGCAGGCTGGTTAGACATGCTGAGGTGTGCTTTGGATCTCTGACAGCAATTGCAAAGCTGGGGGAGCTAGTGATTCCCTTGAGGAAACCATACATAACCCTTAAATAAAAACACATCTACCATTTTTTTTTCTTGCTCTGACTTTCCTTCTTCCCTTGTTTCTTCACATAAGGAATGCAAGGCTGTAGAGGATTTAAATTGATGCTTTTCCTGGTAAGAAAAAAATGATACAAATTTTATTCCTAGTTATTGCTTTCTTAAAATAGTCGACTATTGCAAGATTCATCCACAGAGCCAGTTGCGTCAAGGATTTGACATAGGTACGTGCAGATAATTGTTAGCTACTATAGTGTATCCATGTTCTTTTGACATCAGTTTTCACAGTGTAGAGGTGCATACCCATCCCTCCCCATCAGTCTCTGTGGGAGACCACACTCTCGGAGGGCCCCTAGCTAAACAAGCTTACTGAAGGATTAGCAATCTGAGGCCCTGGCCCTTTAAGTGGGGCCAGGTAGCAAGTAGTCCAGGGTTCTGGCCTGGGGCATGACAGAGCAAGAAGCTTGGATCCTCAGGCAGGGCAGAGAAATTCACAGTCTAAGGGTTCAGGCCCGCAGGTAGGGTGGAGTATGAAACAATCTAATATCCTGGCTCTGGCAGAGGGCAGACAGAAACAAGCCACCTGACCTAAGGTGGGGAGGCTTCCAGACCAACAAAGGGGTCGGCAGTAGAGATTAGGGGGATCTGGACCCACTCAAATGCACTGGATCACACTCCAGGGCCCTGACAAGTGGGTGGTTCTACCACTGGGTCAGCAGGGATCCAGCTGAAACACACTGACATGAATTCAGGCAGCAACATTAACTGGACTATAGTCTGGTGTCACTGGGCTACTTCCTCCACACCCCTTGCTGTACAACCTGTGTCTCGAGGTTGTCCTCCATCTCCCCAGGGTATGTTGCTCCTCCATCTCCCCAGGTATGTTGCTCCCCAGGGTATGTTGCTCCTCCATCTCCCCAGGGTATGTTGCTCTGGCAAGTCCTTAGTGCTATAGAGTACCTGTGAGCTCCTGCTCTTGCAGAGGCTGGGAGGCACCTCTTCATCAGAGGCTCCAGTCCAATTGAGTTGCAGGGCCTGTCTTTTTATACTTCCTATCCTACCCCTGGCAGGGAGGGGTGGCTGGCCTGACTCCTGCCTACCAGGGGGAAGGTGGTGGTTCTTCCCCATCAGTCTCTGAGGGAGGCCATTCTATCTTGATAAAACAGAATTAATTAATTTAAATTCTTGATGGCAATATGAGTGCTGCTCTATATTGCTTGTTATGATGCTGATTATAAAAAGACTTTTTTTTATCATTTACTAGAAATTAATCTTTGTAAATGGTTGTCTTTAGAGGTTACTCAAATGCCTCTCAAGATGTTGCCAGGGAATTTGAAATACATGCAAAGAGATTATTTAAAAAAAGACCTCCCCCCACAAATCACCTGGGAGTTTTGCAATCACTGCTAGATGAGATAGACTGATAGTGAATTTACTGATCTCTAAAATATAAGAAATATGGGGACTGCCTTGCAGCGGAAGCAAAGACAGAATAGCTCCCAGCAAAAGGCATAGGAGTCTACACCAACTACTATCCTATGACATTTTTGTGAATTTCTGGAATGATTTTTCACAAGAATACAAATAATATAATATGAAACAGACAACAAAATGCTTGTGTATTAGTAGAATAACTAGGACACTAAGGGTATGCCTACACTGTAGCATATGACCACAGTTTTTGGAACTTGAGTCAGTGGATCCTAGGTTAGAGAACTCAGGGCTTGATCATCCACTCTGTCAACCACGTTAAGAATTTTCTAACCTTGGACTGCAGCATTCACACTGCAGTACACAGGTCTGAGTCCATCCAACCAATCATATTCCAGACTTCTCAGTGCCCTCCTGACTTGTGGCCATTCTAGCCCTTGATTGTCCATCCTGTATGTTACAGAAAGTTTGAACAGCCCAATAACAAATCCTGCTGTGTGGTCATTTTGGCCAGCACGTTCCCAGTCACAGGAGCCAGCAACATAGAGGAGACACCATTTGAAGAACTTATCTTGCTTGCAGTTTCACTCCTGTTTCAGGAAACAAGCAGAACTTCAGTGAGATGCTGGTAGACATTTTAGAAGTATTTTCTGACTCACCAAAAGCACCTGACAGAGCTAATGATGGAGCAGAAGAAGAACAATATAGACAGGGCAGATCAGAACTGATGGATGCTGCTCGTGACAGAGCTGTTGATGCCCCATGCATAAACTAGCACTTCTGGAGAAGGGTCACAAGCACAGACTAATGGGACCACATCATCTTGGAGAGCTAGGATGATCAGCAGTAGACCAGAACTTTTGCATGAAGAAGGCTACTTTTCTGTAACTTTCTGAGCAGTTGACCCCAACCTTCAGTGTAAAGACACATGATTGAGGGTGGCCATGCTGGTCCAGAAGCTGGTTGGCCTATCTGTCTGGAAGATGGCTACTCCAGACTACTAGAAGTTTTGTTGCCAACCAGTTTGGTGTTGGAAAGTTGACTGTGTTAAGTGGTGACAGGTTTAAGAAGCAATCAACCGTGTAGTTTACCGTAAGGTGGCTGGCATAAAAGAGATTCCTGAAGTAACTGCTGGCTTTGAGAGAATGGGGTTTCCAAACTGTCAAGATCTTTAATGGGACTCATGTGGCCACAGTTTTGCCTTCCTTAAGGAGCACACTAGTGCATAAGCTGCAATGGGTTCTACTCCATTATTATGCAGGTCTTCATGCACAACAGAGGCTGATTTATGAATGTCAGCATGGGCTACACTGGAAAAGTTCATGATGCCTGACTTTTTCACCAGTTGGCAATCTATAATTATGGACAGGCTAGGATGTTGTTCCCACCAGAAGAGGTTATCATGAACAGTTACTGTCCCCACTATTGTTTGGGGAATCCCACAAACTCCTTTCCCTGGGCTATGAAACCATGCCATTTTTAGATGCCCTGAAAAAAAAAAAAGATGGCTTTATACTCTCAGCAGAGCAGAAAGGTGGTTGAAGTTGTTACTTGGCAGATTGAAATCCCATTGGTAATGTTTTACAGACCAGTTTAGATTCCAGTGTAGTCAGCATTGTGCACATTACTATGACTTGCTGTGCTCTTCACAATTGTCATGAAGCCAGAGGTGAGCCATTTCCCCCTGAATTGGACCTATGGCAGAGACAGGCTGTTGAGTCACTTCAGTCCACCAGAAAGTGCACCTACCATAGCTGGAGCTGGATGCATCTGAGCAACACAGGTCAGGGATGCTTTGCGTTTCCATATTATGGAATTGCATGGCCCAATGGAAGAGGGGAATAGTACCTTTATGAATGTGCTTGTGGAGCAGTGTATTGATACTTATGCAATATAATGACGAATGATTTGACTGCTTATCATATGCATGGAAGTGGGGGGGCAAATTCACAGTACAGGTTGATGAATGGATTGATGTAGCTACTGTACTGATGAATAGTATATGCATACTAAACATATATGAAGGGAGGCAAACATGCAGGTGCATCAGGAGCTTGTACTCTTGCAGCCATGAGTGATAGCAGCCATTAGAACAGTTCTCTCTGCTGAGCTCTAGCCTTCACTCTTAGCCTTCATTTCTGTTCCAGGAACTGTGGAACAAATGCCTGCTCTGGTTCTGCAACCCTGTTTTCAAGCTGTGCACCCAGCCTGAACCTTTCCTCTTGTCCCTTGCCGAATCTTTTCTCTAGCCATGTCTCTCTGTCTTTGGTACTGGCTCTGCTTGTTGTCCCTCCCCAGAACTTCAACCATAATGTCATCACAGAAACACTTCCTCTTGGGAAAGTTTATGAGAGTATGTTGTACCAGGCTTCTGCTGAACTGTGGAGGTACTACTATCAAGAGAGGTTGAGGGTTTTGGACCAGGACAAGCCACAGAGGGTTATTGTGTCAAATAGCTCAATGCTGGAGTGAAGGAAAAAATCCTTGTGGAATTTCAAGGACTTAAAAGGTTACTCTTCCTAACTGAACTTTAATATATTGTGAGAGGGATGCTTCAGACCACAGAAGCTCCCTGGACCCAGCCTGGTTAATCATAATAAAAAGTGCAGCGATAATGGCAAATTAAAAATTGTAGAACAACCTGGGCTGGGGGGCTGTGAGGAGGAGAGGTCATTGACCATGCTACAGAACATTTCTCTACCAGTTTGGCATTCTTCTACTTATGGTGCCTGATTGAAATAACATCAGCCTTTGCCAAGCTTCTGGAGGAAAAGTATCAGTGTATTCAATAGAACTATTCAAATCTACAATGATTGAACAGGGGCTGATCAGCTACTGAGGTGGCCCTGGAAAATACCCCTTCCTTGAAATATGACTAGCTATTTAAAATTCCTGCATCGGGAAAAAAAATGCACCCTCAGCCTTTGGAACTGCTTCAGAATTCATGAGAGAATCAATCAGATGCTGTGTTAGAATCCACATGGCTTAGCCTGTTATGACTGCATGGAATGAAAGGGGGCATGGAGGAAATGGGAATAACACAGCACAGGAGTGCCAATATATTACCTATATGACAATGAAAGGGCCTATACACTGGCCCCACATAGGCTGGAGTGAAAGGTCATAATATAATTTTAAAGATGTAGGCGGGAGATGGGTCATAGGAAACTTATTGATTTAGATCCAGTGACCCCCAACACCACATGCAATTTTCAAGGAGGAGCTGCGGCACAGATTAAAATACCAAACTGATTTAGAGGTAAAGATGAACCAAGATGAGAATGATAATCTCATATTTATGTAGCTCCTCACATCCCAAAGTCTTCACAAACTTTAAAAAAATAAGTAATTAGTGCCCACTGAAATTAAATAAAACATAATGAACTAACAATGGTCTTCCTGCACAACAATACAGAATCACTTAGGTCAGGAAGTGCAGAATACATTTTTGAACAAACTGGAATTTGACCATGGTACTTTGTCTGATGTGTGCTTCACTTATGAAAGTGCCTTGTGATGTTATAATAACCACTACTAGGAAGGACATCAGTTTCATGTGATGATCCAAAAGACAACACCCCAAACTACACTATGTATTTAATCTTGCACTGGAAGATTGGTTTTCATGCTGACTCAGAGGGACTAGCGCTACCTACTGAATCACCAACTCTGGTTCTTTCTGGAGCGCTTAGTCTAACAATGGCAAGCCCTGATGGCCCTAATCAGTTTGTGAAATCTGTTAAGATCACAGGTACTAAATGGAATGGCTTTAGGTATGATAAACATGAGATATGTATGTAAGTTAAAGCAAAAAAAGAAACCTTTAAAACATGACTGATCTTTAGAAACCTAAATTGTATGTAAACGAATTATATTTTTCAGGAAATCTTTTGAAATTCCTTCATATAATATTTTGCCCCAAGAAGAAAATTAAGATAAATGACTGACTTTCTATTCCACTGAGAGACCAGGAGCAGATGTATTGTAGAAATATGAGAGGGGGGCTTGAAAGGCGTGACAGAAAGAAGATGGGTTGAACCCTAACCCAGGCAAGTAAAATAAGCTTTCTAAATTCTCTGTTTTGAGATTCATATTTTTCCATCAAATATTTGTAGATTTCCAAATATTACCTTTTTAAAATCCAGTTAAACTTCTAAACATGCAGGTTATCACTTTGGATATGCAGAACTTCTAATATTATCCCCTTTTTACAGTATGGAATAATGAGGTTCTTTGCTGTTAAGGTTCCAAGACTTTTACAGTATCTTCTAAAAGAAACTAGTGAAACAAATATAACTCTTTCCACTTTGTTGTGTTCAAAGCCTGCTATCAGTACTGTGTTAAAAATGCAAAATGAATTTTTAACAGAGCATTGACACTTGCATTGTTAATGTGCCTTCAGGCATGTGATTAGCACAGGAGTTTAATCTTTTATATTTCATAGTTTGATCAGAATGCATAAATTCAGCGGAGCTATAAAGTATTGACCAGCATCTTTGATAAAAGGAAGTTCTAAGTACCACTTCAAGGTACTTTCATAAACTTGAATGCACATCATTAGTTCTGCATAACTGTATTATAGAGGATATTCAGTTATTATTCTGTTTGGTATATTAACCTGTACCAAAGAGGTGCTTTTCTCTCTGTCTCTCTGCCCTTGCCCCCACTTGTTTAAAACTTATCTTGTATTATTCAATATTCATGGAAAAACTTGAAAACAGTCATCTGTAACTGCCTGATGGACGGATGCTTCACTACTACTTAATTTTGATCCTCCATTAACAAAAACATGTCTGAAGGTGGTGGGTCAGTAAATTGAACTTTCACAATAGTTTTTATTAACTTCTTTTAACGCCGATGGTAAAATCATGCCTGTACTGAAGTCAGTGTTTTTCAGCTGACTTCAATGGAGCCAAGACATGCATTCTGTATTAGTAAACTAAATTTAGATTTAACTGTGTTAAGTCAAGAAATAAGTTTAAAGCTTAAACTTTAACTCTGCATCCTGGTTTATATCTCTGATCATGGGAGAATCAGTACAATTTGGGTTTTCAGCCCCTATGGCCTTTTACTAAAAATTAGGGAGGGGATTATAAAATATTTTTGAGTGTCATAAAAGGTTTTTTTTTTAGTTTAAATCTAGGGGTTGGCAATCTAATGAAAAATATGTATTCTTCTGATTTTAATAGAATCTTGTTCAATACAAACCACAAGAACACTGTAGAGACATTTAGTCTCCCATATGAAAAAGCAGATATGGGGCCAACAAGCACATTATAATATAACACATAAGAACAAAACAAAATCAGCACGAACATTATAAATATTAGAGCTGAGTGAAATGTTTAAAAAGTTGAAGTGCTATTTGACAAAAACAAGTTTTATGTCCCTAATTGTGTTTTGCTTTCCATGAATATTTTAGGTTTTTTTAACCTTTATTAGAAAATCACTTACATGGCTTTGTATCCTCTGGGTAAAAGTTCACAGTGCTTCAAAAGTTACTAAAGTGACTTCTTTGAAAAGGTGACTTAAGAGACTGTGACTTAGTTATTTAGGAGCCTGTCTCATTGAAGGTCAAAAGCAAATTAGGCACACATTCCTAAATCTATCAGGTATTGCAATGTTGTGTGAAGAAACAATTAGACACCTTTAAATTCTGGACCTAAGTTCCCAAGACACTTTTTTTAATGATACGTAGGTATTTTTTGAAAATTTTAGTCTTGGTTAAAGTTTTGAAATTTTACAAAAAAAAATAGCAAAAAAGTCAATGAAACGTTCCCCATTTCCCCCTCCATTTTTCAAATAGCTATAAATAGGCTTGAAAGGACAAGATTTGTATTGATATAAATTGGTAATAATTGATTTCACTATACACCCAGAAACTGACAAAATATTTCAGTCGATGTTGATGGAAATTTACAGATAAGCAAAGTAAGGAAAATGTTGCTTGAACTTATTTGGGTTTGATTTAAGGATATTTATGTTGTCTGCATCACATGTCAAAATATACTATTTGTGTTTTTAAGGATTATGAAACTTAATTTTTTTGTATCTCCATGTCTGCTCATTAAATTAAATTAAAATAATTTTATGCCACTATGAAAATTTAAATTGATTATCATAAAAATGCTTATATATTGATATTATCCATCAACATTATATAAATTGAATTCTGACTAGCCAAGATATAATCATTTTTTAAACAAATAAAGGAATCAAAACTCAAACACTTTTTGCAAATAGAATTTGTGATGGTAGCAGAGAATATTCTAGAGTATCACTGGAAAGTTAAAAACAAAAGGCAAGCAGGGGTAGTAATATGAGACTTGCAATGTTTCAGGGGACTAGCTATTTTTCACAAATAAGAACAACTTTGTGCCTTGCCCTAATACGTGCACATTAATGTACACATTAATTCACAATCTGAGCAGCTGTGGATGTTTGGTGTACTATTTGATTGTGCTGGGAGCTGGTAGTTTAAGAGGCTGTCTGGAGAAAGGGTTGGTGGATGGCTGTCATATCTGAGAGGGTGCATATTTAAGGTTGAGTGCATGATTTCTAGTGTGGGGGTAGTTGTGATAATGCTAAAGTGCATCAATGGGTTGAGAAATAGAAGGTATGTACTGCCTTAGATGTACTGACAAATATTTCCCAAAATTACTAATGTTAAGCTTGTACTGAAAATAGGCCCAATTTTCCTCTAACAATTTTTTACTGAGGAATGTGGTAGTAGTTACAAACTGGCCATTCACTTAGGTACTTTTTTTGCCTGTCATGGTTTCCCCACTAAGCACATGAAAGCTGATATCCTGGTTTATGGCATTTACTTAGTACAGTGAACATTCACAAACAATTTCCAAAAATCTTAAATGAAAATCCACAGACGACTGCAGCAGAAATTATGAAAACATACCAGGGGCAATATAGCTAGGTCCAACTAATTTGGAATTTGTTTTTTTCCCATGCAATTAACTGATTTTTTGAATTGGTGTTACATAAACTTTTATAGAATGTCTTGGGCAGATGAGAGTTAACACATTCTACACGCTGAAGCAATATCAAAACATTATTTGAAAAGTCAGCTGGTTATCATTAGTCTGTTGTAACAGAACTTTAGATCACATTGGATATTTGTATAAGATCAAAGCAAAATGAACATAAACAAATTATTCTAGGTGCCCAATAACAATAATTTACATAGAATATACTTTTGTTTGGTCATAAATATTATTAAGTGAACACATTATCCAGCAAATGTCGCTCTTGTACATGGAATAAATTACTCAATAAATATTCTCTTGCAGTATTTGAACAGATCTATAGTTATTTGAATGTGAATTGAATAAATAGTTCAAAAGATAACAGCAACTTTTGCTGAATAACATATTTGAGTAATTTCTTTTCCACTTCTTACCACCTCAGCTTCAGACAATGTAGTGTCCTGGGAATCTATTAATAGTTTTTCTTTTGGTTGGCAAAAAATAATAGAAGTGACAATATAAGGTGAAATCCTGGCTCTCTTGAAGTCAATGGAGTTTTATCATTCACACCACTAGAGCTTGTACATCATCCATAGTGTTTACAGTAATTTAAAATATGACACAAACTGATTACCTGCATAAGTTTGTGTAAACTCTAAATAAGTATTGAATATGTTTTAATTCCCAAATGTGCAACCGTCTGCCATAACATTCAGAAATAAGACTTTCCATATATGATTGATGTAGGGATGGAATAATTACCCAGCATGAATACTAATAAGTGGCTTAAAGGGGCACAATTATTAGAAGTGGTTTGATGAACTGATAGCAGTCTATAAAATACAGGAAATATGAAAATCAAAAATATGAAGAAAATGGTGATTTTGACACATCTGAGTAAGTCATAAATAAATGAAGAAAAAAAAAACCCACTGTGAATGTTGTATTGTTTCTTGCTTCATAAGAAGTTAGAGTCAAAGGTGACATACAATAAGTAGGTTTCCAGAAGCCTGTTTACTGAGCATTCCCTGGATGCTGGAGATGAAATGACAGTGATAAAAGACCCATGCCTGCTGATTACATTAAACAAGACAGGACAGCATAGCACAAGATGTATTAAAGTTGAAGTTAAATTTAAATCCAGGTATAAATGTCTCCAGGCATGATGAATAAAGCAAAAGAGCTTAAGCATAAAAAGCATATATTTGTATGAGATAAGGGATATGTCTGTATAGGTACAGTGATTACAAACAACTTTTAGCCATGAAGCTGGTAATAACCACTTCTACCTGAGTTTGTCTGTTTATACATACAAGAATCATATTGTCTCTCTTGGAGATAGGAGGTGTGGGGAGGGAATATCTTTTATTGGACCAACTTCTGTTGGTGAGAGAGAAGCTTTTGAGCTTACACTGTAAGTCAAAAGCTTGTCTCGCTCACCAACAGAAGTTGGGCCAATAGAGGATATTCCCTCCTGCACCTTGTCTGTCTAATATCATAGAACTGACAGGGCTACAACAATAGCCCATATTCTTCCTTGTTCAGTTATTTAACTACGTCTCAAGTCCCTTCCAAAGGCAGAGATTTCCAAAATATGACCCCCCCGCGACCTTCATTATTTGTTCCCAGCTGTATCGTTTTGCATTTGACTGTATTAAAGTAAGTTTTTCAAACAATCCCCATTTACCAAGTAATCCAGATCACTCTGTAGAACTGACTTGTCTTCATTATTTACCTGTCCACCAATGTTTGTGTCATCTACAAACTTTATCAGCAAATACTTTATATTTCTTCAGACCATTGATAAATATAATAACAATGGACCATCTCCTGAGGGACCCCCACTTCTCCCCCACCCCAAAAAAATTGGGTGATGTAGGAGGATGACTTCCCATTTTCAATTACTTTTTGAGGCATATCAAATAGTCAATTTTTGATCAAGGTTCATATGTGTTATATTGATTTTTGAAGTGCTAGTTTTTAATATAAATGTGGTGCAATATTACAATTACAGAGAATAAATAACCCTGATGTGACTCACTCAGACCTTGTCTAAACAGCAAAGTTCATTTTGTCAATTAACAGAAACTCCTTTGGGTGGACATTTTTAACAAGAAGTTTGCACATAATTAACTAAATTAATTTCTAAGCTGGTTTAGTGATAAAACTTTTGTGTATTGACAAGACTTTGGACTGAATTAGTCCTCGTTGGTGCTGGTGTCCTGTACTTTACTTTGTACAGTATATTAACACAGTTCATTTAGAGGGAATGTAGTGAAACAGTGGCCTTTTCCAAATAGCCTAATGTATATGTGCTGGCTGGCTGTTAGCTTCTAAGTAAAATTTAAGATGTTGGCCATGACCTATAGCAGCATAAATGGCCTGAAACCTGCCTGCCTGAGAGACCTCATCTTTCCCCATGACATTCAGCTACTATTACAGTCAGTGGAGGTGATCTTGCTGCATCCCACTAATTATAAGAGAGAGGGCTTCAGACAGAGGGTTCTCTGGTATGAATACAGGAGCCTGAAACTTGCTGACCAACTTGGCCTGAAATAGCTTGAATTTGATGATCTTCTGGGCATGTTGCAAAAGCTAGTTATTTTATGGTATTGGAGGAAGATTAAGAATGTTTCTGGATGGTGGAATGTGAAAGAAGCTTCTCTGTTGCTTTAATTTATTGGATAGCTGCGTTAATGATACCTCTATGAGTATCTAATGACACTGGGTGGTCATCAAGATGTGACTGTAAAGTCTAATTAATAGGGTACCTATAGATTTTGGTATGATTGGTTTTAGTTTTTTAAACTGTTAATGGAGAAGTTCATTTGCATTTATTTATGTTGGTTTCTTTTAGCAGCATTTTCAGTTGAATATAGCCATTCACACACCTGAACTAAGGAAACATTCAGAGCAAATGTAGTAGTGCAGACTACTCCCTGCATAAAAATACAATAGAATAAGAAGTTTTCCACAAGGTTTAGAACAATGTGATTATTATGATGTTCCATTATTCGAATAGATAACAGAATAAGATGAGGTGCACCTGCATCAACCACATGACAGTGCAAAAGCTATATTGCTCCACTTTGCTGCTATTCTCTGCAATAGTCGTGGGAAAAATGTTGTTTTTTTTTAAAAAAAAAAAAAAAAAAAGAAGAAGAAAAGCTGTGTCCAGCTAGAGAACCATCCCAAAACTGCCAGGTCACACTTATAATAAAGTCTCAAACACAAGCTTTTTTTTTTTCTTAGCATTTCAGTTTTTAAATAAAAATGTGAGTCTCAGAAAATAGCTTTCTAAAGTTACTGTGAGATGAGGTTACATGTTCATAATTTATTTTTCCACTCTCCAGAGATCCTGAAATTACATCTTGGTGACTAAGTTTAGAAATTATGGAAATGTTAATGTGTGTGCATGTGAATCAATAAAATGTGATTATAATCTGTACACCAAGGGGTCAGAAAAGGCTGTGTTAGTTGTTTTATATTTCCTACTAAAGCTCTTCCATTTCCTTGATCTCTGATCCTGCAAACAAGAATACATAAGTTTATTTTACGCCAGTAGTCTCATAGATGTCAATGGGCTTGATTATATGTATAAAGCAAGCTACAGGAAGCAAACTTAAAAAAGGAGAACTGGTCACAGGAAGGTGTGGTAACCAGGAGGAAAGTGTCTGCTTTGGAAATGTTGCCTTGGATTTGAGGGGTCTGTATATCCCAGACTGTGATTATGTTAATTGCAACCATATTATGTGCTTTCAGCCATCATGGATAAATGAAACAGAACACCATGTAATTAAGGGTTAATTTGGAGATAGTCTTTCAGAAGCAAAGTCATATCAAGTTGGAAGTTTCTGCTAATCAGAATGGGAGGAGGGGACAAATAGCTTCGACTGAAAATCTTGGTGATTGGAAAACCTTGAGTATAAATGCCTCTGATATTAAATGTTTATTGAAAGTTAGAAAAAGTGATCATGCAGTAGGTGTCATTACAACCTAGGTGTATTGTAGAAGTGAGTTATAAAAGACTAGCTTTGGAGCAGTTCTCTGAAGCCATCTTGAAAAATGTTTTTCCAGACACCCTTTCTCCCCAATGAGTGAGCAACTAATCACTGCAAACCTTTTGTTAATTGCTCACTGCTGTCCAGATGTTAGATGAATTGCATGTTCTAGATCTATTGCTAGATGGCGTGTTCTAGATCTATTGCTTATGTTTGTGTGAGCTTAAAACTCTTTTTAACTTTTTAGAGCACATTTACTTGCATAAATCTCATCAAAGTGTTCATGTTGATTTATTCTTTACACAACTTGGAGTGAAATAGTGAAGTTGCCTCTGTTGGGGGTTCTAAAAACTCCAGGTACCAGGAGGAACTGACTCTCATTACAGAGTAGTTGAGAGAGAAACATCTGACAAGCCTCCATGGCCCACAAAGACTTACCAAAACTAAAACTTCTGAAAGGGGAAAAGGGCTTTGAAATTGCTCGAGCGTGACCCCTAATAAAGATTCTACTTATCACAGCCCCCAACACTGTTATATCTGAGCACCTCACACAGTGTTTCATTAATATATCCCCACAGTAGTCCTGTGAGATAGGGAAATTCTATTATCCCCATTTTAATAGATGTGGAACAGAGGCATAGAGATGCTAAATAACTTGCCTTATGTCCCACAGGAAATTAAGTTAGTCTTGACTTCTTTTGGCTACCAAATAAACATAAAAAGGGCTGATATTTCAATTTGTCATTTTATTAATACCAGTTTCTATGCAATTATGTAAAACAATTATAATAGCCAAATTATTATACTGCTGAGGTTCTGCTATGTAAATGACAGAATATAGTTTAATCTAGGTAAATGTTTATTTTTAACTGGGGACTTTTATAATAGAGCAAAATTTGACAAGTAATATTTACACACTATGTATTTGATTTGCCAGTCATTTTTCTGAATTCTATTTTCTATTTCTGTTGCTCCTCACTTCTAATAAATGTGATTACCTTTTAACTAAGTTTTTGACTCGTCTTGGCTAATTTCTTCATAATTTAATAGAATGCCTTTTTTAACAAAAAGAGGTCCTGCATTTATTGACAAGCATATGGAAGAAACAGATTTTAAAAATCTACATAAAAGTTGTGATAGAGGGCACAATCCTTCAAAAGCTTACTAATAAATATAGTGCTTATTACAATAAGTGATCCCAATGAAACAGTGGTGTAGTTAATATTTCAGAATTGGGTGTTTAGGGAGACAATACTGACACACATTAGTTAATGGCAGTACAGTACTTTGAATATACAAAGTACTAAAAAAAGTGATCTATTCAATTCAGGTGCTAGGAACTCTTAATACACACCCTTTCAACTTC
Organism: Dermatemys mawii; assembly: GCA_007922305.1. Taxonomy (NCBI): domain Eukaryota; kingdom Metazoa; phylum Chordata; order Testudines; family Dermatemydidae; genus Dermatemys; species Dermatemys mawii. The sequence goes on from ML677326.1 coordinate 73,321,750, forward strand.
CAATAGCCATCAAGCAAAGTAACAGAAGGCCAGACTTATCTTAGAAAGATCAGGACTGTAAAGAACAATTGCATGCTCACTTTTGAAAAGAGAGAAATATTTTTGTCTTTCTTTATATATAATATACTTTAAGATTCTTCTCAAGCCTCCTTTACTGTGAAACAGCTGATGTGAAAAATGTTGCAGTGTGTTTGAGTGTTCAATAAGTTCCACAGAGAAAGGGATATAAACTAGTAAAATCAAGTTCAACTCAAGAAGTGAATTCTAAGAGTAAAAATCTTTTCCCCCCTCTGTGGGGTATAGGCCTGATCCAAGTTCTATAGAAGTCCATGGAAAGTTTCCCAGTGAAGTCAATGGGTGCTCGATCAGAACCTACTGGAGCAAATTAATATTCTATTTCCAGTTGATCAAGTTTATTGTGAAGGAACTGAAATTGTATTTCAGGTTTCTATTATAGAATAATTGATTAGGCACAGGTGTACATATTGCACATACAGTAAAATCTGCCTTAGTGACCACCTCTAAAAAGAGTTTACTTGTCACAAGCAACTACTTTCAGAGGCCATGGAATATCTTTCCTAGGTAACTTAAATGAAGAGCAATAACCTATCATCTGCACTCATCAACCATCTTTTCTTACACTCATCCATAAAAACAACCCCCTCTCCCCTAGTATGAGAAATTGATCTTTCTTACTTCTGTGCTGCTGCTGGGAGTAGTGCTACCATTAGAGCTTGGTCACCTGCCAGCAGCCACTGCTCTCCAGCTGCCCAGCTCTGAAGGCAAGTACGGAAGGCAATACTGCAACCCTTACTTGCGACTTCCCAGCTAGAGAAATGTTGTGTACTTTTGTGTACAGTGTTGTACTACTACATTAATAAAACCACAAAGAATATTGTATTGTACACTGTATGTAATGCTCATTTAAAAGGCAATTAAAATTAAATATGAAACATTGGTAACAATAGTAGCCTTTCTGTACATCCTAAAAGTGCCCATTTTACAGCCAACTTTTGAAGAAAGGCCACCTCTTACAAGAAACCACTTTTGCGAACTCCCATGAGTGACAGCTCTTGGCAGTTTTTACTATAATATTTCCACTGAAGGCATCAGGTTTGCTTACCTGAGTGGTACCCCGTGACAGAATTAAAACCAGAATATTAATTTTGCTGATTCAAATTGAAGGCATAATGAAAGACTATCATTTGGGCAAAATGATCAAAGGATACCCAAAAGAAAGTACTAGCAGGTGAGATATTGTAACTTATCTGAGAACACATGAACTTGCTATAACTTTTGGTTCATCAGTGCAGTTAATATGGTAATCGTAGCTGTAATAAGAAAATAACAGATATAGATATTTCAATGCAGGCGTTGACTGGCTACCAAGTCTGAAACTTTTGCACGTTATGCTCTCTTACTATTAAGCAAATTAAACATAAGAAATAATGGGCCAAATTCATTGTTTGAGTGATTCTCTTTGGCCACAGTAGAATTCTATCAGAAATAAATTTGTCCCAATGTCTTAAATAACATAGCAGGATAATAGCACAGTGCATAATGAAAGCTAGAATACGAGGCCATTAATTGGCATAGATAACATTAACAGAAAGGATTCCTGGCATGGCAGCACAGCCAAGAGCCAAAGAATACCAGTGCAGAATGCTGTAGAGCCAAGTAATTGTCAGCTCAATTAATGTCTGGAACAGCAGCAATGTAGCACAATTAGCAGTTCTTTGACTTTTAGAAATTAAGTGGATGTAATAAAAAACAAAAGTTCCCAGACAAAAATAAAAGACCATGGAAGTAAAATGTATTTAAAAAGTGTCTTTACATAGCCCCCAAATCTAACAGCCCTTAAATGAAAGGAAGCTAAGGAATTGTCTGCAGATGCTACGCTATTCTTTCTGTGTGTATACTTGTCAGAATTCCCTCTTCAAATGCTCACTGTGTCTGAAGAGCATGATAAGGTCATGCTACACAACACTAAATTCTATTGAAAACTGATCTGCTGTGGAGGAGGAGATATCAGCTACAACATAAACAGTGGAGCTGATAACATCCCAACTGAAAACACAGCAGACTAGAGTCAATTCTTAATAGAGATGGGCACAAATCAAACCTCCACATCTGTTTTTGGTTCAAAGAGTTTGATTTTAAAACCACAAGTTCAGATCCAGGGTTTTTGTTACTTCTCGGTATGAAAATATGAAGATTGGAATCTCATTGTTTTGTTTGGGCCCGTTCATATTTCTTTACATCTGATCTCCTTCCTTCTGCGTGAAAGAAAGTATAGGTGAGGTATGAACCATATTCTATGCTGTCCCTCTAGCTTTGTACATACTTCACCAAAAATCAGTGACTCATAGCGCTTATACAAAGAAGCTCCTGTTATTGTAAGGAAAAAACCTATAAAAGATAATCTCTTCTCAGCTATTTTTGTGGAACCAGGCACCAGAAACTCACCAAACTAATAGAGGTCACCAAAAGTAACTCAAATCAACTGAATAATTTAAATAGAAAGGTGTATCTGTTAATAGTTTAACCTATATAGAAATAAATTGACTACTGTAGTTATAAGGAAATCTTTATTTAAAAAAAAGAGTTTCAGACTTTGATATTCTGATTGTTGCTTTTGTTTTAAATTCTTCCTACTAACTTGCATCACATTTGACGTATAAGGTGTTATGATGTGAGGTTCCACATGACAAGCAAATAGCCAAACTGTTTTTTTTTTTTTTGTATTAGTGGATACTCCACCACTTCTAAGGGTTACTAGACAAAGTTGCAGCTAAAAGCAGAAGAGATAGTTGACTATGCACATTACATTCAAGTTGTTTGGCACACCATCAGTAATAAGCCAAAGATAAATTCTAAATAAACTAAATATTCAGCAGATAAACAACCTTGCACACCTCATCTGCTGGTAATGCTTCAGGATATTCTGTGTATGGTTTGTTTAGTTTTGCTATGTTAAAAAATATTTTCCATGTACCACAGTGACAATCATATCTAAATGATTCTGTGTAAGAGCTTTAATTAGCACTATGTGGAACTTTTTCACACTTTTTTTTGAATTTGCCCTGTTTTGCACCTACTGAAATTTAGCTTTATTTGCTCATTTATAAATGAAAACCATATTTACTTGGAAAATGAACCCTATTTTCCTGGAAAGCAGGCCATTTTTTTCTTGAAAATTTGCCACATTATATGGGACTAGCTACACTGTATGAAGTATGGGAGTACATCTTTGCAGGACTATCGCTAATTTTTGGAGATACTCTTTGAGAAGTTTGGTTGGGTTTTTATATTGTAATTTAGACCAATACTGATGATACAATATTCTGACTAGGAGAAGGGGATTATATATTATAGCACATATATGAAGTACTCACTTTGCCTAGAAGAGAGACTGTATTTTCCTCACTTTTCTCAATGCGTCACACAATCCCCTTAGTCAGAATATTGTATCATTAATGTTGGTCTAAATTACAATACAAAAACCCAACCAAACTTCTCAGAGTACCTCTGAAAAGGGTGGAGGAAGGATTTGTTGAAGCCATCATGTAGAAAAGAGAATCAAATGATAAATAAGTATATTAGAAACAAAAAATTACATATAAACATCATGACACGCTTTCTAGAGCCTAAGCTTCACCAACAAAGCATTCCCCCATCTCCTACATGATGGCTTCACCAAATTGTTTCCTCACCCTTTTCAAGCTGGTTTGCTTAAGTCTCTTCTCATAAGATCAAGCCACTAATAGCTCATCCTCATGGACTGAAGGAATAATCGGGGATTCATCTGCACCCCAGATATAGTTACAAAAATTCGTTCGTAGTCTTGACAATCTTTGTGATTTTTTGTTTTTTTTTGGGGGGGGGGTATTTTTTTGGTTGGTTGGTTAGTTTCTGTCTTGAAGCCTCTGCAATTTACTGATTTAGCCTTTTGCTCACACTGTGTATGGGTTTCCATTGTGAATCATACAATATTTAATCTGTACATGCCCAAACAGTGTGAAGTCTCTTTCTTCTCCCCTGCCTAATAGGGCTTGCCTTAACTCACAGACTTATAAACAACATTTTTCAGTATATATACATAACTCAACATATTTTTTCTGTAAATCTCTGTCTCACTTATTGTGATGGCCAGTACAACATAGGCTTTCATTAGAGACCTTACATGACACTCTTTGGCAGACTAGTATCTAAACGCGAGGCCCAGAGAAATCTTTGTAACCCTTATGTACCCCCCGTGCATGTGGCCAGTTAGCATCAAGAAGTCATTTGATCATGATGTCCCTGCCCTAAAGAGCTTGCAATCTAAAGGTATAGAACAGACAGGGGCCAGGAGGTGAAGTGTCCTAGGTTACACAGAAGAAATGGGGCAGATCTGAGAATAGAATCCAGCTGCCCATTAGAACATGCTGCCTCCCAATGTAAAGAAGTTTCTTCACAGAGAGCACAGATGTGCATAAAAGTATGCATGAGCTCCCTTGTGAAGGTGATTAATTTTGAATGTGTCACTCTGTACTTTCCCTGTTTCTGGACATCGTTATTTTTCCTGAGCATGCTCAGTTTTGCCATAAATGTAGGTTATGCTCCATATCCATAATGCATGAAATAGATATTTGACTTGGTGCTCAGAAAGGTTCTTTTGAAAGCCATAAGTCAAAGTTTCATAGAATCAGTACTGAGTAAACTTCAGCTCTGTGTAATAATTACAGCCAGTAAAACAAAGGAAGTTAACAGGCTTTGCCTCCACAGAACACTATGTGATTACATATGAATGACTTGCATGTATTTGCATTAATTTTAAAAAAAAGCAAGTAAAGGGAGAACCAGAAAAAATAAGACAAATAGTTATTGTATATGATTTCCCAAGAAATATTGTGGAAATATTAATATAACCTTAATATTTAACTATAAATATCACAGAAATTAGGATGTCTACTTAGGAATCCAATATGTTAATAAATTCACAGCTAAATGAGACTAAGATTTACGAGGTAGTTTTTTTAGTAGAAGAGCTTAAATCAGTAAAATTATTTACATTTTTAAGCAAGCACTGAAATAGTGTATTGAAAGGAAAGAAGTTATTTAAGTTGCATTTTAGCATCATTTTTTCTTGCATGTAAGGTGGTATTTTGCTAGTTGGTAGGAAATCCGGCTCCTGGTGAGTAAACTGTCAAAAAATCATTATACTAGCAGCTGGAAATTCACTTGAACTGGAATTTATCCAAAGAGCACATTAAATAATGCCACGGTCCTTTCTTTTCAAGTGGAAAATAATGGGAAAGTAACACTGTTGCTGAAACTATGTATTACGGATCTGTATCTGCATCTTCCTTTTCAAATATATAAAATGAATGGGCATATAAAAGGCTGATAGAGGGTGTATATGTCATTGTTTGTTCTCTTCCACACATCCCTTTATACAGAAAGGAAGGTCGATAATAATTTTTAAAAAAACAGTTATTTCAGGGGAGAATAACTAATGAAAAGTATAAATCTTAAATTTTCACAAACTGAAAACTGAAAAGAAATTTGGATTGTCAGTTGAAACATTCTGGTTCAGTCATTTCAAAATGTTTCATTTTAATTTTGGCCTGTATTATTTTACTTTTTTAATGCAAATTAACTTAAAACTCAAAATGAACTCGAAATAAAACTCTTTGTTTTAAAACGTTGAAATGGGACAGTCTGGCAACTTTTCAGGAAAAAAAAAATGAACTGGAAATTCTCAAATCTACCTTTTCCTGCAAACAGCTGTGTTTCAATGAATCAGCATTTTCCAGCGTGGGAAGGAGGGAATGAGTTTTGTCAAAAAATTCCCAACTCTAGTATTAAAACCCTTTGAAAACAATGAAGAGATTGTTTTATACTGTAGTATGGTGAAGTGAATTATTGGTAGTGAGTAGCTAGATCACCTGCTATGGAATAACAGCTGAGAGCCATATCATGGTTAGCATTTTAAGAGGGTGCCCAGAAATAGATGGTGCGAGGTGTGGAAATGGAGACTGTGTCTTTAAGTGCTGAACTTTCCAGGCAGAATCTGGGTAGGACACTGTGAAGCTCTTGTTATGCAAAGCCATTTGGACCTGCACACAGAATATGGAAGATAGATGTGACTCAGTTCTCCAAGAAGTGCTATATTTTTGGAATTTAATGTACCCCCCTATATACACCCGTATCCTGTATAATCGGAAAGCTTATTTTATGCACATTTAGATGAGGTATGATGTGTAGCTGTCTAATGGTGCTGTAAGCCTGTAAGGAAGGTTAAATAATGGTTTCCAGAATTAGAAAGTATATTTTTTTGCATATTTCCAGAAATACTACACAATGGCTATGATGAAGCTGTTAAAATTAACTTAAGCAGTAAAAACTGGAATGTGGTATTTATTGGCCAAAGCTACCAAACAATATTAATGGATACATTCGGTTCTGCATGGCAAGAATTTTCTTCATAAATGAATAAACTGTTTAGCATGTGGCAAAAATTGTGAATAGCAACATTTGGAACATACTAACATGAAATGTTTTCACATCACATTCTTAACTATCAAAGGATCTCGTGAGTGATAATTTTCTATATTTTTTAATTAGAATGTGTTAACCAAATCAGTTTCACACTAACAGTGCCTCAGTAACAGTAGATTCCATCCCCATAGTAGGTGGGTATAAATCCTAATGTAAAGCCTCTCCACTGGTATTTTTTTCTATATATAATGTAGCACCTATTCTGCCTGGAAGAAGAATTTTATTTATAATTCTCAATGCAATACTAACCTTTGAAATATTCTAGAAACTCACTTGTAATTCAATGACACTTGTGCACAAGTCAGTATTTGCATATTTTCATCTTTAATACTGACAAAGAGTCCTGTGGCACCTTAAAGACTAACTAAAATTTTTTTAGAGCATAAGCTTTCGTGGGCTAATACCCACTTCGTCGGATGCAT